>JAQLOL010000020.1:8631860-8668049 GCA_029783665.1 Naso thynnoides | reverse complement strand
ATCAGGCTGCGTGTGTAAACACACACACACACACACACACACACACACACACACAAAGACACCACACCACAAGAGGCGTTCAGGGGCCACGCAGCATTCCCTGGATTCCAGAGGAGCTCAAGGGAGAGCAAAGATAGCTTAGACCATCCAGAGAGAAGAAGAACAAGCAGCAGCCCACTTCCTTTTGTGGGCAGAATCCTAAAGATAGTCAAAGAAAATACTGTTGTCTGACATGTTTGTCCTTTTATAAAAAAGTGTCTGCTCAATGTTGTCCCTCACAGGCACATAAAACTAAGAGACAGACAAGATATGAACCATCTTATATTACTTATATGTTTCTGAAAGTTTCTATGAGAAACCTTTAACTAGTTATGATGCGGTCTAAATTTAATCCTGATGTATCACATCCTACAGGTACCTACTTCAGCAAATGAGACCATTAGAGAAAAGATTGGAGATTACTATCCTATTTTTTTACAGTGCCCAGTTAGTTAGTGCAAATGTTATGAAACGCTTTACAGCACAAAGGCCAGAGGAGATGCTTTGGTGTCGATAAGCATGATTGATATGCTGTTCTCTTTTTTACTATCTACGATTGGAGGCAGGAGGATGTTTTTCTTTAATACTTTGTGTTTATGACCAACTGGTATTGTGGAAATTAGTATCTTTGTTTCTTTAATACCCAGCCAGAGCAAATGCTCACACTAGAAAAGATCTTTGCCACACTAAGCAGAACTGCTTTGGGGAATTGAGAAGCAGATCCTGATACCACTGATAAATTATATGTCAAATCCACAGAAGTTTCATACTCTATTAATATGCATTTAGTTATTCTTTTGACTTATTAGACAGCTTTACCATCTTTGGGATTTCACACAAAATGAGAGTGAGCAGACATCTAAAAATTTGAATTAATTTTTCCTGATCTCTGTGAGAAATAGGAACCAGCAGGCTTTCAACTGTCTCAGCTTATGTTGCTTTAACAAAGATGTGAATCACTGTCAAGTTTTCTTTGCATAACTAGCATAATTTTGGCATGCACAAAATGCGCTGAACTTAAATGTTCTTGTGGTGTACATTTTTAAAATTAAAGTGATGTAATGTTGTCAGGAATAAATGTTGTTTTTTAACTGTTACTGCTTAAAATTTCCATGTTGGCTCAACATTGTCAAGTCTGCCACAAAGCGAGCACAAATAAACCCCATATGTTAGATGCACTTTTCATGAGTTAACTGGCAGATTTTAAAGAAATTGATCGAGGCTGATTATAGTTACTTATGATTTTTTAAATGGTTATGTAATCATGAATGCATGTAAACTGTTATTACCCAACCCTGACTTTATCTATGTGTGTTTTAATTTCTCTAGAAAAGTGTCTGTTTATTAATTGTTTACAGCAATTCATGCTGTAGCTGTAGCAGCAGACAGTGAACTTAATCAAATAAAACAAAAAGAAATCTACCTGCCTTGAGACACCTTTGTTTTTCTTCCAACCACAACCACCTGCTTATATCACACACACAATCCAGCATCAGCACATGCTGACAAAAGCACACTTGAACAAAGCTCTATGGTATCATCAATACCGACAAAAATATGCACACACGCCACATAATGTACGACGCACATTTGTACGCACACACAGTCAGACTCCTAGCAACAACACTGAGGTCAAATTCAGGGCATTGGTCTTCAAACGAGGCTTGATGACTGACAGCATGGAGCAGATGTGTGAGACACAGCTGGAATTTGTTCACAGCTGTCATGTGCAAAACGTTACATCATTAACAAGTGGACAGTCCCCTAGTGTAACCTGTAAACCTGTGATTATCCCCCATGTTTTATTACAACTCATTTATACTAAATTAGAAGTAAGAACTTTGCTGCTTCCCATTAATTACTGAATTGGATGACCATGAAAAATGTGAATTTTGTCTCAGGAAAGCAACTTTTTTTGTAGCAGATTTCAGTTGTAAGGCCTGGGATGTAAGGCAAAATACTTCGTTTAGATCTGGCTTGTCTGTTTGATGGAGGTGATATTGGTAATCTGCATGATATCTGTGATATTTTTGCATGATATTTGTAAAAACATATGTGAAACTGTGACCACTGTAACCACTGCAAAAAAAGTAGTGTGTGTCATATAAACCCGTAAGGGTTGGGCACCTTTGTGAGTATGACACGTTAAAGGGATCAGTCATTAATTTATTCAGTCATTCATTCATTCAATTACTAAAACATTAGGATACAGATATATTAAAATGGCTAGAACTCTCTATAATGAAGACTACAATTCTACTAATGAGGCCCATATGGACAAATGATTTGGGCCTTTTTGAAATAATTAAGTGGACTGTACATTACATTTAAAATTAGGTGCAAAATATACTTGTATTACCTTTTTATATTTTGCATTTTTGCTATTACATTGTGACTGTCCAGGTTTGATTTGACAAACTCTGCCTCAAAGGATTACCTGAAGTAATTTCCCACATTTTTCTTGCTAACTGGCTAATCCGACTGAAGCCACTTTACAGAATGTAATAGGGTTACAATAAACCTGACAATTCTGAACATCTTTAATCCCTGTTTGTGAAGAATTTTTTTAAAATCAAAATATAATATTACAGTCAGCATTTCTCCATTAACGTCCACAAAGGGTTAATTTTTCCATGAGAAATAATAAAGTTACAGAAACATGCATTACAACACAAATAAAAATGCACAAAAACACACTGCAGCCCACATACAGACATTAATCACATAATTGGATGCTGATTAAAAAGAAGATTTTACCCTCCATTCACCCCAACAAACTTCAGGTTTTTCTTGGCTCCCTTGTTTCCCTGCTTGTCAGCAACGCCATTTTTCTTCATAATAGATTTTAGACCTGGTGAGGAGGAGGACAGAGGGAAAGGAGGGTTGAAAAAGGAGAAAGGGAGGGTTGGAAAGAATCATTAGGCCTTTCTGGAATCTGGGCGTGTGCATGTTTATGAGTTGTGTTATGTAGGATGTGTGTATGTTTGGATGCACAAATTTGGAAAACTCATATTCTTTCTTATTTCTGTCATTTTCTCATATCTGAACACAAAATGCAGTCAGCTGCTTGAAGGTGGATCAGTGGTTAAGGAGACATCATGTTTTTATTCATCCTTTAGTGAGCAGACGGGTGACAACTTTAGGAAAATAACTGAATTTATGAGTACAGAGAGGGATCAAACTCTATGTAAACACATCTGAATGCCTACAGGAGATTTTAAACTGACATTTCCAACCTCCAGTGAAGTTCTCAAGACTTCTTTGTTACTAACTGTATGACAGTTACTGTAACAACACGTCAGCCTCTGTTAATACATTTTCTGTATATTCAAACACAAATCCCTTGGAGTCGTACATGACATGCCCTTAAATCCAAATAAATAAAAAAGCAGGGTAGTTTCCTCCACCATGTGTATCCAGTGAAAACAAATCATAACAGCTGAGCCAATAAGTAAGCTATGAGTCTAAAAGCTGAAGAAAAAGGAAAACATCAAACTGATACTTGTAGCTCATGAGATCCCATGTCACTGGCACATGTTGACTGCATTTCCTTGCACGACTGTAGTTATGTCTGCCAGATTGCTTCTGTGTGCATGTCTGTGTGCCAGTGTGTGAATGCATGTGTATCTCTTCAAAACATTTTGAGCCGTGATGATTTTGAAGAACATCTGGATGCAATTACAGGCAAGTACAGCTCATCGAATAGTTTAGAACCCCTGTTTTGGTACAGAAAAGGAGAGTTATGGCCTATTCATACTTTCTGTGTCCACATATCTGCTCTTATATGTGTGACGTAAAAATCATCATCTGCCTTTGTCCACAAGGGTCTGCACAGACGTCCGTGTGCAGCCCAAAATTTGTGACAGACTCTCCACCTGGAATGAACGTCAACTGCACATGCTCTGGTGTATAATCCATTGCTCCACACTCCAGTCCAGGTGCTACAACAACGACTTTTTTTAAAAAGTCTTTTTTTAAGCATTTTCCTGCACAGATTTACTCTATTATTTAGTGTGACGCCTGTCAGACTTTGCTGTCAACAGTCCTTTTTACGTCAGGTTTGTACTCTGTTGCAGCCTCTCAAAGCAACTCTTTCACATGTGTGAATAGAGCAGTGTTTTGAGTTGAATTGTTCTGGTGTAAGAAAAACTGATTCACAGCACAAGTCATTTTAAGATGAAAGATTTCTCACTTAGGTCAACAAAAAAAATATAATTCTTCACATTCAGGTAAGAATGTGCTCTTCTTCAAGTCTGCAGTTACTTTCATTTTTTTTCTTCTATTGTCTCTGCCATGTTGACATGGATTTGGTTGTACCTGCAACATTAGCAGTCTGGCTGGGAAAAAAAAGAAGGGTAGCCACCAAACTGCTTCTGTTATCTCTTGTTCACCAGACTCTCTCTTGCCAGAATAGTGTGGACTGTTGTTTTCAGTATGAATGAAATCGTTTTCATTCATCCTGTTTTTTGTCCAAAAGAACCTGTGGACGTGCCATGCGGAAAGTATGTTTAGGCCTTCAGAACCCCATATGTCTATTTCTCACGAGACAACAATAAAATTAATGTGTAAATATTAACTCATTTTTCAAGAGAGATGACTTTTCTCACTATGATTTTCTAATAAGCGTTTGTTAATATGATCTCCCGAAGCATTCAAGGATCATGATGACAATTACACCAAAACTTGGTTTGTAACAGGATGCTGAAGTACTTAAAGTCTGCTTGATCAAAGTGAAGATGTAATTCTGGAGTTCAGGACCACCGAAGTAGTTCTAGGTCAAAATTAAAGGCCTTAATGACAATGTACGACCTTGACATTTTCAGGCCTACTTATGCATGTAACCACCATTGCATTGATTCTACATGAGCTCCTCTGCTGACTCCTCTTGGCTCTAAGCCCAGTAAGGCTGTCTTAGATGTGCCTGACAGTGAACATGGAGCAGAAGCTTTGTAATGTTTTATGCAGGGACATAAGGATGTGGCTTTGAGCCAAAAACCACCAGCTGAAAAGATCCCAGTGACCACCATCTAACAAGAAGAAAGCTTTTAGAAGATAGCAGCAGGGAGAAGGGAAGTTGAGAACATATTTGCTATTAGTATATAACCTCTTGCCATTCCCTAATAAATAAAACAATGGTGTAACTTAACCTTCTTTCACTGTGTCAAAGACACTTATTTCACTCATCCCTACAAATCACTAAAGCTCAACGAGGGTCTCTAATGACTGAGATGAGTGAGAGTTCTCAAAGCAACAGCAGTGGTTTGTGTTTCAAATATTTGGAGAAGTGAAGCAGTAGTGTAGTGTGAGGTTACAGAAGTTGAGCTGGGAATCTCAAATACCAAAAGAGAAGAAAGTAACCACAAACAGTGATGATCCTGAGAGAGCGCATATATACAGTATCTAGGAAGGCACACACACACACACACACACACACACACAACTCATAAAATCACTCTAGTGTTCTGTACTCCCAACAGTGAACTTAAAATGAACTCACACATGAAAACACATGAAATATGTGTGTGATAGCTCCTGGGCCAGATACAGAACAGTGAGACAGCAAGAAGAGAAAGAAAGGCATTAACCGTTTTATGTGTGTGTATGTGTGAGTGAGTGAGAGTCTGTGCTTTAGTGTGTATTTGTCTGTTATTACATTTAGTGTTTGTATGCAAAGTGTGTGTGTGTGCACTTTCCTTTATGTGTGTGTGTTTGTGTGTATGTGTGCTTTACTGATTTAAGCATTAATACAGTCTTGGAGGTCATTAACCCTTGTCATTTCCCCAATGCTAAATACCAAGTTTGTATAAGAAAACCAACTAAAACTTTATCTTGAAAACACAAGGTATGTACTGCATATGGACATGCAAATGTGCTGGCGCAATAGAAGACCAAAAGCACATTATTTGTGCTATTACTTCCTTACCCATGTAAAACTGATGTTACATTTATTCAAAGCAAATATAAATGTAAAAAAGGACTTGACTTTGTGGATGTAATAAACTTCATAGAGCCAGACTGTGTAAACTAGGTTTGACAGTTATCAAGTATATGGGGCCTTGAGCTGTGCAAATATCAGAGACCTTCAGAAGAAAGTGCAACAGCAAAACAGATTGACATAAATAAAATAAAATAAAATAAAATAAAATAAAATAAAACAAAACAAAATAAAATAAAATAAAATAAAATAAAATAAAATAAAATAAAATAAAATAAAATAAAATAAATAAATAAAAAATTAGCAGTAAGAAACAACATAACTATGAACTAGAAAGCAACATAGTCATTTCCCTTTTTAGTTAGAAAACCTAAAATAGTTGGGAGAACGTTAGTAGGTAGATGTTACAACAAGTTATTAACTCCATATCACTCAGTCATCAGGCTACTGGCAAAGTATCAGGGTGACAGGCATTATATTTGACAAGAGGCAAATGAAGTCCTTTTTCCATACTTTTTTCCACTTACATGAAGTCAAACAGTCACACTGACAGTGGTCAGTGTCTTTTGTATTTTGCTGCATTATGTTTCAACAAACACTGGGATACAAATGATTACACAATGGCATAACCTTGAATTTAAGGCTCTCCCCTCTATAGAAAGCCAGATCAAGTCCAAAGAGGGGAGTTTTGTTTTGCTTGACTAAGTTCTTGGCCTAACGTAGAAAGTGATGAAGCCCTTGTTACATACATGTGTACTCTATTTGAGTGATTATGCAGAAAGTTTGAAATTAAATATTTTTGTGATATTTCTGTTTTGAGTAATTGAAATTTACAAGTCAGCCCTGTCTGAGAAAATGGACAAAACTTCAGCTTCTGTGGAGCCTTCCTGGAATGGGGATTTGAACTTGTCTGACAATCACTCTATTTAAACCGTTTTGGCACCCTCAGAGTATTTCCTCTTCTTTAAGATGAAGGAGCTCAGTGGTTTCCATTTAGACGGTAACAACGATGTCATTTCTGTTATGGACCACTTTTTGGAGGTTCAACATGCCAACTTCTACAAAGAAGTAATCTGTTTCAAGACCGCTGGCGTATGTAAAAATGAAAGAGAGACTTTACTGAAATGAAAAACTCTGCTAGGTTTTCTAAAGCTTTCTAGAAGCTATACCATTTCATTCCTTAAGCAAGAAGTCAGGTACACATTAAGCTGTGATGACCTTGACTAGTTATAATACTATTGATAGTAATGCCAAAAGAAGGATTTGACTGCATATAAGTAGAGTGTTTCAGGGAAAAGAAATTACAGTCACTTGAAAGCAGACCAGCTTGTTGTAAACAGATCACCTTGTTGTCAGTTTGATTGTAATGATGTGTGTCTTGCATCAGCTGTGTGTTAGTATGCATCTACCGGAAACACTGCAAAGCTTTACCCAAGTGACTTCACAGAAATCAGTAAAACCATTGGGCAATGTTTAGCTGCTCCTGTAGGTATTCTTATTTAAGGGAGCTGAGTAAGGATGGGAAATTATAATTAGGCTACTGAATTGTTGCATGAACACATTAATCATTAAACTTCTTGGCAGAGGTTAAAAGGAACATGTTCTAATTAAGTGTATGTGAGAATAGGAGAAGTAAAATGAGTATTTCAGCATAAACCAGGGGGTTCTAACTCACACACAGGCCTACCTTGTTCTTGCTGTTTGCTGGCAGCAGCAGCTTTCTGGCCTGGTGAGTAGAAGGCAGAAAGGACGCTGAGAGAGCTGACCAGTTGACTTTGAATTGAGCTCATTTTGGAAGGACCAGGCTTCCCTGCTGGTTTCCTTGTTGTTGCTGTAGGGACTGTTTTTCCCGCAGGCTTGGCTGTTGCTCCTTTGCCTGCCTCTGCTCTTTTTCCTGCCGTCTGTTTCTGTGTGCTCTGGCTCTCCTGCTGGCTCGCGGTCTGTTGAGTTCCAGAGCTGCTCCCCAGCTGTGCCCACTGCTCCCCCAGAAGCCCTGTTAACCGGGTTACAACTTGGCCCAAAGCTGCAGGAGATGTTGGTGAATCACTGGAGCCTCTGCGAGGGGTCTGAGCATCACTAGTGTCCCGACTTGAGGCTTGGGCTTCACTGGAACCCCGACGCTGGGCTGTTTCACTGGAGCCTTTGTGCAGTGATTGTGTCTTGCCATCATCTTTGTGAGGGGGTTGAGTCTCACTGGAGCTTGTTCGAAAACCCTGAGCCTGAGGTTGGGTGTCAGATAACCCCTGGCCGGTTGTGCGGGCCTTAGTTTCTCCCTTAGTTTCTCCTGATCCACGAGTAGCAGTCTGTAATACACTGGATCCCTTCTGTGGTGCTTTCAGCTCTTTTGAGTCCTGTCGAGTCTGAGACTGTGACTGAGATTGAACTGATTTGACATGGGTTTGGACTTCACCGGAACCGGCAGATGTGCCCTGAGTCTGAAGTTTTGATGGAGGTTGTTTCTCACTAGACTCCCCAGGAAGCCTCTTTGCCAAGGTGTGGTCCTCAACCTTAGGCAGAGATGGGTCAGGCTGTTTTATCTGTTGTTCAGAAGGCTGTGTTGGAGTTTGGACCTCTAGCTGAGGTAGACCCTGTACCTGCACCTGGGGCTGGGTTTTTGTCTGAGGCTGGGGCTGCTGGGCTTTAGTTTCACTGGATCCCCTACGAGGCCGAACAGGTGCAGGCTGAAGTTGAAGAGTTGAAGGCTGTGCCTGCTCTGCTGAGAGCTTGCGGCCTCGCTGAGGTCGTACAGGTGCTACTGTCTTCACAGCTGCATTCTCTGCTGTTACTACGACAGTGTCAGTTATTACAACTTCTTTGACCATTGCACAAACAATCTCACCGTCTTCTCTTTGTTTCTTCTCTACTGTCTCTAGTGTAATCCGTTGTGTTTCAACAATTTCTGTTACTTCACTCCTTGAAGGTAAAATTTCTTTTGCATCTGAGTGATTTTTTGCTGTAACTGTTTCAATCTTAGATTCGGTATTTTCTTCTGCTGAAACAAGTGGACTGGTAAGGTCTTCATCTTGGCTGACAACATCTGAAACTACTGTTTGTTCAGTTTTGCTCTCTATAACTGCCGTTGAAGTATCTGTGACAACTTTTACAACCGCACTCTCTATTTCTACATTATCTCTTTGAGTTCTTTCATCTGCTTCCTTTTCCTCCTCTCTTTCACTGGCTGCACTTTCTCTAACTGGACTCTCTGCTTCTGCACCTCTAGCTGGATTTTTATCCTGGCGTCTGTTTATCTCTGTCTCAGTTTGCTGGTCCATCCTCTGTGCTTCCTCAGTCTCTGTCACCCTGTCCACAGTGTCCACTCTCTCCGTCTCTGTTCCCCGGTCCACACTGCTGGCCCTTGGCCTCCGTGGATGGTCTGTTACAGTCTCTCCCTCTGTTTCTGTGACTTGGTTTATCCTTTCCGCTACAGGCGTCTCAGTCATCTGATCCTGTGTAGCAATCCTCTCAGTCACAGTACCCCTTTCCATGCTGTTGGCTCTGGGTCTTGGTGGGCTCACAACCACTTCTGCCTCCATCTCTCTCACCTGTACATGTGTGTCAGTGTTACTAGTGTCTGTTTCTTGATCAATACTTCCAGTCCTTGGTACAGGTACACACACCTCAATACAGATTCTGTCTGTGTCTGTTCCCTGATCTATTGTGCCAGGCAATTCTGTCTCTGTCTCTTGGTTGGCAAAATCTACTCTCTCTGTCTCTGTCCCTGTGTCTATACTCTCTCTTCTTGGCCTGTTGTTTGCTTCTGATGTAGACACGTCCACTCTTACTCCCTCACTCAGTTGTACTATTTTCTCCTCTTTTACCTTGTTTTCCTCTATTTGCTCTTTCAGAAGGGCGTTAGTTCTATCCAACTCTTGCCTGGTTTGATTAAGTTTAGCCTCCAATGTCATGAGCTTCTCCTGAAGCTTCTGCATACTGTCTGGGTCCACAAGTCTTCCTCCTTTCGCTGCATTACCATTTTCAATACTGCTAGTCTCAGCATCTTTTATAGCCACCATAAGTGATGTTAATTCTGGTCCAGCAATGTTCTGTGATAGCTTTTGCACTGCTTGCTCCAGTGGACTCTGTAAGGTCTCTTTTTGTTTGTCTGATTTTTCTGATGGAGGTGTTTGTCTCTTCAATTCTTGCTCTGACAACACACCCTTTTCTCCATGTGCTGAAGAACTCTTATAAGATTCCTGATTTTTTTCCTTCTCATTTTGTAACACTCCGCTTTTCTCTGTTACATCTTGTTTTGCCACCAGAGTTAAGCTGAGTCCCACTGAAGGTCTTTGTCCTTGTGGCTGAGTGTGTGTCCCAGAATCAGAACTCAGTTCAGTAGTCGCAGACGATGTGAAAACCTGAGCTTGGGCCTGGGCTTGTAGCTGAAGCAGTAGTTTCTCTCTCTCCTCCCTTAGTGAGCAGATCTGAGCCTTTAGTTCCGGGATGGTTTTTACCTGCTCTTCTAGCTCTCTGACCCGCCTCAGTGCCACTGTGATCTGCTGGTGAAGCCCTGTACGGTCCTGGGGAACACACCGTCTCTCCGTTATGTCCGGTGAAGCACGGAACATGTTCTCTGTTGAGCCACTCTCTGGTGTTCCCACATTACGGTCTGGACTGCTTGAATCAGAACCTTTCCGCTGCTGTAGGGTGATGGGCATGCTTGATGCTCGCAGCAGATTTGGTCGACTTTGAATCCCCACAGTTTTTTCTTCTCCATCTCGAGCCCCAGCTCCTACCTCATCTCTGGGCTTAGCTGAAATATAGCCAGTGCCTGGACTAGTTGCACCCCTGCTGCTCTGACTGGAAGTTCCCCCTTCACTTGCCCTGAAGTCGAAAATCTGTTGGACCTCTGTCACCCGTGATTTAGGCTTAGGCCCGAGGGTGGATGTTCCAGACCATGTGCTATCCTTCTCCTTAGGGGCAAGCCTGGCTCCATGCCCAGGGAGGCTGAAATTTCTGGGTAGTGTGCTGAATTTAGGTGGACCTTTGACCCTGCGTTGAATGTGGACCCTTTTGATGGTATTGCCTTTTTCAATATCATCAACATATTTGAGGAAGTCCAGGTCTAGGTGAAAGCCATAA
The DNA here is from genome assembly GCA_029783665.1 of Naso thynnoides. Lineage (NCBI taxonomy): Eukaryota > Metazoa > Chordata > Actinopteri > Acanthuriformes > Acanthuridae > Naso > Naso thynnoides. The sequence goes on along the minus strand of JAQLOL010000020.1, from coordinate 8,656,996 downwards.
GGAGTTTCCACTGAGTAGGGCAATTGCTTCCTCTGAACACCGCCCTCATTGGCTTTGGTCTGAAAGCCGTTGGCTGTAAGGAATAAACATGAAAATCAATCAAAAAAAACAATGTCTCTTTTCCTACTACTACAAATAATAATGACAATACTAATAGCTAAAATTATGTGAAATTATACAACTTAAATGCATTTTAATATGAATTGGATTGACAAAATAAACATGAACCAAACAACAGATTCTCATCAGCATTATTATTCCTTTTCACGCACAAGTGCAGACAGCACAGGCTGTACTCTGCTGAACACATATTGCTTCATTATGTAAAACCATATCACTTACTGGGAAGTAATTATCATGCAGTGATTGTGTCACAATAAACTAATCAGCATGCAAAATGCTGCTAATGCTGTGTCAACTTATGAGACATGGGTTCTTATCACCTGAAAAAAATTGGCTGCTTTTGGTTACACACAATGACAAGAAGTTAAACATTTTGCCCTTCATGTCAGATACTGGGTCATGTTGAAGCAATCTGAAACTACAGCATAAAATTTTCTGTTCAGATTTTGCAGGAAATTCTGATTTGTGATTTGCAAGTTAGATGCGAGATGATTGTTTACTTAAAGTCAGGCTTGGGATACTCACCACTTTTCTTGTCCATCATGGGAAGCAGAGTTTTCAGTCATCGACTTATGTTTGCTTCAGTGGGAGCTGGCAGCCTGAATATAACAGAAAATGAGAGAGCTGTGTGAAAAAATCTGAAATATTCATCATCATCATCATCATCATTTGAAAAGAGCAGAATTCCTCTTCTGCCATGCCTAATTTTTGCAGGAGAATGACAGTTCTGTGAAATCAAATTACAGAAGGTAAACAGTGTCTGGTCCTTGTAGGAAAGGTTCTAGAAATTGTGCAGCCTAAAACATGAAAAGCTTTCTCTCTTGAAGTTACTCATTTTCCAAGATTCACGTTTTGTTTTCACTCACTATTTCTAGTACATCAACTAAAATAAGATACCTGCTCAGAACATTTCTCAATTAAAACATTCAGAAAGTTATGTAAGACAATACTTCAGTCTTAGTGGGGTTGTTAAATCGAACGTAAGCTATTCAAATAGTATTTACTCCAACACTAAATATTAATAGCACAATGAGGGGATAGGCAGTGTTACTGCGCTCATTAACTTTGTTTGTCTTGCTGAGGAGTATAATAAAGTCAAACTAGGAAAGCCTGGATTAGAACACATTCTACTTGGTGCCACTTTGGATCATTTGTTCCAGTTGAAGAAGCCAAGAAACCACAGCCCCTTGCCTGTTTTTTTTTTTGTTTGTTTGTTTGTTTTGTTTATAATGAATGTACTGAAGAATAGAGGTAACTGAGATGGAAAACAGTTCAGCAAATGGAGTCAAAACTTTAAAGGGCTTAAAGCTTCCTAAAGCTTCCTAATAAAATATCCTGTACTGCTAATATAAGCCAGGCCATTGGTCTAGATTTCAAGGGAGATGCACAGTTCAAATCCACTAAATGAAAAACTTACTGTAAGCCCTTGCAGCCAAATATCAAGTTTAAGGCTATCTGGCAAATGGGCACACATTATTCATGCAATTTCCATACAAATTTGTGTCAGTGGAGAACATATCTGCTATGTTGGGGACATAGCACACAGGCGCCTGAGGCTGTTTTAATAAATGCTGCAATTCAACTTTCATATGTGATACGGTTTTAGAGGTGTAAATTAGCATTTTCATTATTTTAAGTAGGTAGCCCAACAGATGCTTCATATTGAGACTTTTTTTCACACCAGACTTTAATACATTATATTTTATTATGTCCTCAGGTTACAAGTTACTGCAGATGTTATGCAAAACTTTCCTACAAACAGTTAATAATGCAACAGGGCATTTTGCTTAAATGGTGTTTCCTCTGTCATGTGTCTTTTCCTTTTTTTTCCATTTTTACACTCAAAGATAGAGGTCTCATGGGAATATGGAAACACTGACTTGAAAAAGGCAGTTTCCCATTTAAAATGACTGCTTTGATGTCTTGAAAGAATAGGAACGTACGCCTCCACACACATCACACCACTTCCGTTTGTGACACTGGAAAAGCTGTCTTTCACAAAAAAAGAAACTGGCTGGCATTTCCTATGTACATAATTTGCCATTTTTTAATCAAATTTTCAACTCACTTTGTCCCAAATGGTATTTCTAAAAGTCACCTACATTTTATTGCTTGTGAAAGAGCCAGTACAGTAGGCTAATAGACTGAATTTAAATTGCATTAAGACATCCATTGTGGGACATTTGGAGGTGTCTGTGGGCTTGTATAACACAGAACTCAACTGATATACAGTAGTTTAGAGTCCTGGCCACAGGGTAAGCTGTGCATTGTGCAGTGTTTAGTAGGGACATATTGCAAGGCAAGCATTACATAAGCTGGCAATGTAATCAATCAAACCGACAGCCAGTCCACCCAGGGACCCAAACAGGAACTGTCACAAGCTCCGTTTGGCCCCTGCCTCGTCTTCATAGATGGAGCCTTACAAATGAAAAGAGCTGGTGACCTGCATCAGAATTGTTGTATCTGTTACAGATGACCAGATACACACACACACACACACACACACACACACACACACACACACACAGATCAACTGACTGACAGCCTCTGCACAGGATTTGGCACCGTGTGATTGCTGCCAAGGCAACCATTCTTCAATCCACTACTTCTGCGTGTCCCAGAAGTGAGGAGAGCACAGGCATTCCTGACTTCTCCTGATGCTTAGTGCGACCAGGATCAGCTTGCTGTCCTTAAGGCTTAATTAGCTGATATGGGAGCGGAAGAATGCAGCTCATAATTGCTGAGTGAAGTACAGGCGGACCCCACTGGCAATTATACACAGTGGGCAGGCAACAAAACCACTCCTTAATTAGATCATTACTGAAACAGAGAGACAGAGGTAGAGTGAGAGAATAGGGAAGGGACTGGGGGGGGGCAGAGGAAATTATTTGGCTAATTGTATTGGTTGGAGAATACAAGGAAAAAGGGGAAGAATTAAAACCTCAAATTGGCAGATGAGTATGACAGGAAGAACTGAAGAGGATAAAAGTGACAGAAAAGATTAAGCTTTGACAAAAACTGTTACAGAAAAAATCAGCAGCTAGACAGAACTGCAGAGAACTTCTGTAATGAGGAAGAGTCTACCTGACCTTCCCCACAGTGCAGTTGTGCGAATTCTTTAAAGTTTCCTCTTTTAATTAAAGTCACTCTTAATCCTTGTGTGGCTAATGAGGGCCTTAGAGCAAAGGAAAAAATGTGTTGTATTTGGGGAGTTTCAGCATGGTAATATTACTGATTACCATAAATCATGAGCCATAATATCAGTTTATCAAAATCGACTGGTAATGCAAAACTTTATATATGCAGACAGTGGTGGTGCAGCATGGTGAGATTATCCATGTTAGTTATTGGATAAACACTGGAAGCCCCTGATGACACTGATGACACACGATCCATGCTGGATTACAGTTAAAATGTCTATGAGCTGAAAGCTCATAAAAGCTTTGCTAATCCAAACTGATAGCGTTCGCTAAAGGCTGTGCAAAGCTAAAAAGGATGCCATGGGTGTGTGTGTGTCCTAAACTGTGTTTGCATGTGTCAGTAACAATTTAGTCACTCACTCTCTTTGTCAGTGTTTGCTTTTGTGTGTGTGCTTACAATGCTTGCAGTGTGTAGGTTTATGTGTGTCTGACTGAGTCACTATGTTGAAGAGGAAACACAAGCCAAGTCCCACACATGCACATAACCCCTAAGAGGACATGCGACAATCTCTCAACAACAATCCAATAAGTGTAACAGCTGGTCAAGAGGCGACGACATCGGTAATGTGGGGCCCGGAAGACAGGAGTAATGAGAGTACAATAAATAGGCTCGTACTGACAGCCAATGGTTTTCATATGTCATTAGCGTGGAAACCTCAAGCACAAAAAGTTATTTTTTTTTAGGGTATTTTGGAAAAGAGACTCAAGGAATCAATTAAATTCTCAATGTGGTATTGTAAAATGTCAAAGGGGAAAAAAAAAAATTTCAATTGTTTTTAAGTCTCTGCAATCACAGTGTGTGATGATATAAATTAAGGTCACAGTTACTGCCATGCTTTTCAGATTATACACACACACACACACACACACACACAAAAGACAAACACACGCACCCAGAAAATTACTGCTGACCCAACCTACCAAGAAGGGGGGACGCATTAATTGAATGTCATGGGTCATTACATTGAAGTGCCTGTGTACTGGAGATTGAATTAGTCTGATACACTGACAGTGAGCAGGCTTAGACAGAGGACAGGCAAACAGGAAATAAGATTGGAGAGCGCAAGCAGGGGACAGGAGTGGGCGTTTGAGAGAGAGAGAGTGAAAATGAGGCAGAGGTGGGAGTGGCAGCTGTTCACACTCATATCTCAGACATGCAGAGCGCCTTTACCGTTATGTTCCCCTCTGTTCCAGCACTCCTTCTGTTATTTTCTGTCCCATACTCTATCATAAAGAAAACCTCATGAATGCATTACTATCTTTTGTACAACACACTGAAGCACTGCAGCTGCAGCTCTGAACGCGAGTGTTCATCAGTTATGTGAAAGCAGCAGTGGGAAGAGAAACAGCAGCAATAACACAGGTCCCAGGTCCTTATCACAGCACCAACATGGGAGCAGCTATCTCTGTTTATCTTTATACAACCCTGAGAACTAAACCAGGACTGTCCAGCTTAATAAACCAACTTCCAGCCTGAGAGTTGAAGCAAGAGCACATGTGCAGACAAACACACAGATAAGCACGTTTATACATATGCAAAGTACTGAACTGAAGTGCTTCTGCTGCACATTCTTACAGAGTGCAATTTCAACCAAGTACCAAAAAGTGGGATGCCATGGGGCACCACAGTTGAAGACTACTTTTCAAACTAATCCGGGTGTGCAAAAGGCACACTTTTAATATTTAAAACCATCTGAAGACATGTTTAAATTTACAGCTGGGGAAATAAAAAAAAACAAACACTTTCTTGCCTCAGCCACTGCATCTCCACAGAACTTGCTTTTCATGATTTACAAGCTTTTACTGATCAGGTTAACCTTGTTAAAATGAAGAGACATTGTCAAGAGCCAATCACACACAAAACAGAGTTTTCTGTCCGTGCAGAACCTGTGAATGCTACGGAAGCTGAGAGCGGCCATGGTCGGTACTATCTTTTTTTCATTCTGTTATCTCGAGATCATGGAAAAAATCATTTCAATGTCACGGGATAATGGCTTGTTTTCTCGTGATAACACAATAATTACATAAAACTGAATTCATCCAGGCTTGTCTTCTCCTTAAATGATGAGTGCTGATCTCTAACAGAAAGGCAGTGCAATTTCAGCCTGTGTGAGACCTTGACTGAAGGACAATCTGATGCATTGATCAATACTCCGTTATGTGACATTTTCAGCAAGCCTACTTACAGGTGTCAAGAGCCATCTACGTGCTGGCAGTGGTGGCACCACAGATCTCTCATAAAAATTATTAGAAAACATGAAACTACAGGCTTTTTATCCCGTTATCTTGTGAAAACGAGTCATATTATACCATGACAACAATATGATTTTTTTCGTGATCTTGAGATTACAGAATGAATAAAGATAGCCTAGTGGCGACCATGAACGCTCTGGGCTTACGTAGAATGATTTGAGGTACTCGCTGCTGAGTTTTGGATCACCTGCTGTGACTGTAACTGCATTTAAATGGGACAAAAGGGGGTTAAACAGTAAATAAAAACTATTTATCATGAATATATTTAGTATTTTGGATTACATGGGTTTATGTTACAGATATATGCACACTACAGAGGGCACTTAGTGCTGTAGTGTTTTAATATTTTTAAGGCTACTATATGAAACTTTGCAAAAATTCATTCAGGAAAACTATCTCTATGCGCATGCCCACCAAGACACTGTGTATTTCCCACTATTATTAGCTCCACTACTCATCATCTTTTTCATCCAATCACATTCTGCCACCCTCTTTCTTTTAACCAATCAGTCGTTAGCTGTCAAATTTGAAAGTGTTCTCTCTCTCTGCTGTCATTGAGCTGTCATTCAGTGCGGAAAGTTTTGCTCAGCCCACCTCCACCCCTCCACCACCTAAATCAAGAAACTGGCCATCTTTCAATCAGAAGTTTCTACGGCATGAAGCATCATCCCCTTCACCACCGTCAGTGCCTAGGCTCCGGGGAAGTCCTCTTTACATAGGAAGCATCTAATCCACCAAGCTGCTTCCTAGATGATCTTCCTGTGGGGTCTAAGCACCAAGGACAACTTTTCCGTGCACAATAAATTTCATCTCATTTCAAAACTTGTCATTCTCTTTTATTCTTATTAGTTTAGCCTGATTAAAATAACATTGGATGAAATAACATAGTGTTACTTCTACAAATAAAAGTCAAATTAATCAACAATAAAATGTCCCATTTCTCAGTTCAGTACACTTGCTACAGACTTACTTGGTCTGGTATGAGCAGTTTCCTATGGCTGCTAATATTAGCAGATTTGAGATAAGAGGTCCTGAGGGGGCCAGTATTTTTCAAAGCACATGCTATGGGGGCCAGAATTTTAAAACCATATAGCATTTAAATTTGTCTATTATTGTTAAATATAGTAATTTTCTGTCAAAATGGATGTTACTTTTGGTTATTTTTTGTAGCCCCTCTTACTCATGTCTACTTATGCTGGTTTGACACTACATTTTGACATTTACCATTATGGTATTGTTAAGCAGTGGTTTCACTTCAAACAAATTAAAGATGTAACATTATGATACATGTTACTTTTTCAGAAAGTTTCTGTTAGGCATATTGTACTCTGCATCTCTTTATATAGACATTTTCGGTGATACTAGTGTGAGTGAGGGACACTGCTGACGGTGCAATTAGTTCAATCGACTGAGTTGCAGGTGTGGATGACAATTTTCCATAATGACACACTACAGCACAAAGATGGCCCAGAGCAGCATACAGACAAAATTGAGGAAAATCACTGACAAGACCGCTGAGAGTTTGAATCAAGATCATGAAGACAAAACTCTGAGACATTTATCTGACATCTCAGTGCTTCGTCTGTGTGTGCTCTGCAGGAACAGATCAATCCTTCTACTCTACAAGAGCTATTTAAAGTTGAGGTAGGCAGTTTATCTTTGTTGACATCGCGCTAAAATTCCATATTAACCTTTTAGCATATTGTAATTCAGATGGTATGACAGAACACTACACTTCTGCACCTCTACGTGTCTCTTTAAACTCTGTATTCAGACTGTCAAAGGGTATTTTCGGCCAATCACTATAATTTCAGAGAGCATGTGTTCCTATTGGCTACTCTGTGCTGAGGCTTCTTAGTGAAAGGAGACGCTGCTATGAGCTGATTGGCTGTTGAAACAAGTGATGTGCCTTATTGGTCTTTGTCAGGTGATGTAAGCCGCAGCGCATTTTGGGTCAAAGCGCCATTTTGGGGGTACAACAATGTAAACAACACAACAAAAAGCATTTTACTTAATTACAACCCTACTGAAAACTATCCCTACATTATGAAACTCTATAGCTTGACATGAACAGATCAACAGTAAAACATCACACCATTACAGCCACACGATGGATGTAGTTTAATTTATTTTTTGTTATTTATTCTTCTTTACTCATTTGAACATGAGATGATTTCTGTATCATAACAATGTAATATACATGACTCTTTTACGTTCAAGTTAAAAAATAAACAAAACAGACGAGCCATTATCTTGTTTTGAGGCTGATAAGAAGTTTGTTGTGGCTTTTAATTAAAACAATATAACGTTAATTATCAAGCCACTGAGGGGCGAATGGCGAACAAGTTTCGGATAGAAAACAATGTCCAGTTCACTTGACTTTATATTCAAAGATCCATTACTTGCCTTGTTTTCCATGCTCACCCTCTCAGCATAGTGACATACAGAAAACACTTTAATGCAGAAAAAATCATACACCGACACCATCGATCACATGCCAATACTGTCAAAACTTGTTGCTGCAGTTCATACACCTGCTGCGCTTTAATGTTACCTGTGACCTGACGTATAATTTCCATTAACAAAGCTCCACGTGATGTGTGATATACGCTGCGTGTGCTTACATTCAAAAGCAAATACCCAATTAAAAAAGCAAGAAAAAGAGAAAGAAAAGATCCAACAGAGTTTAATGGCGCCAACAGCCAGCCTGAGTCGAGCTGAGACGGACCAGTTTACTCTGCTGCAACTTTCTCTGCAACCGTTCCATCTCATCATGAATCTTTGGTGTAAACTGAACTTAAAAGTGAGAGTGACAACAAACAAACAGACAAACAAGCAAACAAATAAACATGCAAACTGGAGCAAAAATCCGGAGGGGAGGATGCGACAGAGTTACTTCCCAAGGAGTCTCCTGCTACAGCTACAGTGGCTTGATTTCCAAATGTTGCCTACCCCAGCTTAAAGCACAGTCTGGACCGTCCTACTCCAGTCTTACTTATCTGTCTATGTGTCTATGTCTATCTGTCTAACCCTACATTGCAACAAAGCTGTATGAGAATCCATCTTCTGGGCCAATTTGCCTTTAATCTTTTCCACTCCAGTTCTGTAAGGTCCATTCTAGTTCTTCATCCAGACCTATTCAGTTCTAATCCAGTATGATCTAGTCTAGTCCAATATGATTGATATGAGGCCAGACTGTTCCTTTTGTGCTACACAACATCTGGTTCTCAACCCCAGAGAGAAAATCACAGAGGGAGCTTCTGTCTATCGGCTTCATTAGACAGCAGCAAAATTATCCCACAGGGCTGCAGTGAGGAAGCTACTGTTTTACCATAGGTCCCTTTAAACTGTTTTTTTTTCTGTTGTCAACTGCAAATTAAAATTATGGGTTGCACTGACTATTAGAATAGAGAAAAGTCTTTGACTAGAACATTAATTTTCACTGTAGTGAGCAGATGTTGCCTTCAAGGTACAAAAACAAAAAATAAGATGGAAAAAAAGGAGCTAAAAGGCTAGTTACCACCAGTAGTTCCGTCTTATCAGTTATTTGTAGGGCTCAAATGAGGCCAAAAACTTAATTGAAATTATGAATGGAAATGATTTTCTTTCTAAGCTCATGGCAGACAACAGAAACACAAACAAAAATAAACAAAAGAAACCAAAAGGCACAAACTGATTGATTAAAGTCATTTTTATCCATTATTCAGTGGCAGTTCTGAGCTTTCTTTGCCTCTGAGTTAGAAAATGAGTTTTTATGAAACTCAAACACTACAAAGCCCAAGGATTCCACTTACATTTAGGGAGACAACTAAGAATGCACAGGATACATGTGGAGGATGACCCCCCGTGTATTTTTGTTTAACTTGGAAGGATCTGCTCAAGCTGCTGCCAGATAGTAGTGTACTGTTGCTTTGCAGCGTGTGATGGATATGCTGAAAGAAATTAAAACCTTGAGGACGTCAACTGAATAGATTTCCTGCATTTCTGAGGAAAAAAAAAAATCAGGAACACACATCTGAATTCACTGATGTATGAGAGGAACAGCAACAGTCTACAAAGTGTTAGAGCAAGAAGTGACTGCTCTCTCTCTGCTTGTTTAATTTATCAGAAGTTGTTACATTTAACCTTTCACAAAAAAAAAACAAAACATTACTTTCAAACACAGCCTTGTCTTTAATCAATTTTGGACAATATCATGACCTTTATTTGAACCATTAAACATGTCAAGCCATGTTCACATAAGGTCTTCACAAGTCACCAGCAGAATCACTTTGCACATTGAGACATGGTTCTTTGACTGATGCTCAACCTTTCAGCAAGGCTACATTGGGCAGCTCAGATTTACACAGGACTGCTGCTCTCAAAGTGCAGTGGATCTTAAAAAACAGAAAAACATACTATTCAAAAATCTGAATGAAGGGCATGTCAGCAATCAGACAGAGCGACAAGGTTTAGTTTGCTTTATTGAATAAATGCTTATTTCTGTTCTAATGTGCAAAATTTAACACACTATTCAATCTCCTCATTCTTTTTTAGGCAAATAAATGTGCTGGGATTTAGTGAATAGACACTCAGCTAGATATCAAATAAGTGTGGCTACGCTCTGTCACCTCCAACGCTTTCTGTGATCTTTTATTCTGTATTTCAACTTGCTGTAGCTGAACACACTGCAGGTGTTCCCTTCTAAGAGTCTATATTTCCCTCTCTTTCGGGTGGGTGCATGAGAAATAAACACTGATTTAACTGCAGTTCATAATTGGTACCTGCTAACCAATGCAGTAACACCTGGACTGCTGCACTCAAACCCTCAATCAAAGCAATATTTTCTACTCAGTCATAAAACACCTATAACAAGTGAGCAGCTATTTTTAAATACAAGATAAGGAACCACAGGAGGGAAGATATATGACAGGCTTTTTAACATTACTGCAGTACTTTCTCCTCAATACGTAAATATAAACAGGACGTATTACCAACCTTGTCCTGCCTTAGTGTCATCTGTCAAAGGACAGATAACCCTAACACCATGCCCTCCTTGCATCTGTTTTCTTATCAATCTGTTGCTCGATCTCGAAAGCATCGTCCTTTTTCAGACAGCTCTCCTCACCCTTTAGTGGTATTCCAGCACAAGGAGCAGCTGCCTACTTTCATTAGCAATAAAGGAAGTGACACAACATCTATTATTCATTGGAGCACAAAGCCAACCCCTTCTAGCTGCAGCCATGTTTGCATCATGGCTATTTCCGCTCATGGGAGTTAATGACAGTGGCAAAGTAACTGCTACCACTAATTAGCATGCGGGCTATCTGACTATGCCTGTGTCAACATTAGCAGATGTTAAAAGGGGATGAAAAGGTTGGTGACAAGGGACAGAATGATCAGCTGGAGAGAGGTGGCAGAGTAGGTTGTGGTCTAAGGACATACATAAAGAGAGAGAGAAAAGAGAGAAGAAGAAATAAAGGAACAGATAGCATGAATTAATGAAAAGGCAGAAGGAGGAAGAGATATGACAAAGGCTGATGGAAGAGCAGGTGTGTGATGTATGTTGTGATGGAGGAGTAGATCACTTACACTGCTGCCATGTCACATTACAGCCCCCTCCACTCACTATGACAGGTATGAACAACTCACACATACACACAAAACACCAAACATGTATAAAATATTCAAATGTACAATATAAACGAGTTTGAGCCAATGAGTGAACAAACTTTCATGGAAATACGGGTTGTAAATAAATCTGGGTCCTCCTGCTCATTAATTACCACTTCTACTGACACAGCCAAAATAGAGACACACACTTACATGCTATCAAGATTCTAACACGGCTTGGCAAACACGAAATAAGGCATTTTCCTGCATGCAAGTACACACAGACATGCATGAAAACACAATTTATTCCTCCACACAGTCACACAGCTCCTGGTGATAAAGAGGCTGCCTGACACCAACAGAGTGTGAAGCCAGGCAGACGACGGCAGTGCAGCAGAGTCTGCAGAGCTGGCAGGACGACTCTGGGAAGGAATCAACACTTAGAAATTCACACTTGATTGATCTTAGCATGATGACAGCCTTCCAGCTCGACTTCTGCCCGCACACACACACACACACACACACACACACACATCTAGTGAAGAGGAACATGTGACATGCTCATCCAGTACTGTCTATAGACAATAAAGCTGAGTAGTTTAATACTCATTTCACCGTTTTGCATGTGTGTGTATGTGTGTGAACATCATAATGCATGTGTGTTGCCTGACTGTCAGCCTGCCCACTACTTGTTTTTCCCGCATTTATGTCAGCTGCCAAAGCCGTGTGAGGAGCGCTAACATTCTGCGAACAGAAAAACACCACTCTGCCCCCTCTCTCTCTCTCTCTCACACACACACAGACACACACACACACACACACACACACACACACACACACACACACACACATACACACACACATTTCTGCAAACACATACATGCTCTTTTTTTTCTCTTTCACAGTCTTTTTCACACATCCCAGGCAAAAACATGTGACCTATGTACTACCCTGCAAAAATAGACCAGGAAAGAGGGAGTGAGAAAAGAGAGAGGTGAGGTGGAGCAGATCAAAGCAGATGAGAAGAGCAACGTGAGGTAAACAAAAATGGGATTGTGGCAGATGTATACAGGGAAATAGAGAAATTAATTTGTTCATGAGAGAGCGAAAACCATCAAAGAAATAAAAGGAGAGTAAATGAGCAAGCCAGACAAAAATTGGAGGAGGATGAGTCAAAAACAAGGAGTAAATTCTCATGGGGTGGTTTGCCTCTCACCTGCCATGCAGCTCCTTTCACCTCTTGTCCTCCCTGTTTCTGTTCTGAGTACCAGTGACCCTATCTCTCTGTCTCAGCAGAGAAAGAAAGCAAAAAAAAAAACAGAAAAAAAGGAGGGAGGATGGGTGGGAGAGGGGTGGAGGTGTTGGCAGAGATGGCGATGAGGGGGGTGGAGAGAAGAGAAGAGAAGAGAAGAAGCTGACTGGTCAGACTATTGGCTCTCTCACTATGACAGATCCACCAGCCTGCTGAATGCAAACCAACTGGCCCAGAAAAAAAAATCATCCTCAAACATAAATTGGCTCAATGGAGAACACACAATGACAAACACACACAGTCACCAAACACCACTGCCTCTCTGAGTGTGCTGATAGTTGAGCACCTCTAAGTGTGTGTAGATGCACATGCATGTGTATACCTCAAGATTTCTTGAAGTGCCAATGACCACAAGGGAGACAAAAGGCAGAATAGTCTTGCGTGTGTTTGGGTGTATGCAAAGTTTTTGTGCACGGGTCCCTGTCCACTCATGCATCTACTGGTGTGTTTGTTTCTGTGATGTGTGTGTGTGTGTGTGTGTGTGTTTAGCCTGTGGCATGAGGCCTGCCCTACAGTGAACTTCCACTATGCACCAGCCTAATTATCACTGGGGGGCTTAAAGTCAACCCCCGCTGTGCTGCCACAGCGCCACATGCAGCCTGCTTTAACCAGGTCGAGCCCTGCACTGGATCAAAAATGCTTTTCTAGAAACATCAGACTAGCATGGCTGATGTATCATCTCCGACGAATCGTTTAATGAGTAAACCCCCTAGTTAGTCCTGTCCATCTTAATAACAGAAAGCAGTCTAATGAGTAAACCCTGGCTCCTCCAGCTCACTCTGTAGTGTAAATGAGATAAATAATTAACAGTCTTTAAAAAGGCTAACTGCCCCAGCTAATGGTTCCTGTCTCTTATCTCACTCCTGCACCGATCCCTCGGACCACCAATGCGAATTCCCCTCTTACCGAGTGTGTGAAGCACATTTCTAAAACAAACATCCACCATTAAACAGCTCAGCAGTGAGCACGCAGCATCTGTAAAATATAGCCTCCACACTTTGGCTTGACATGCCATGTGAGTGCACACATATACGAAGTGCATGAAATATTCATATGGATATTTTCATCGCCACAGCAATGTTGGGCATCTAAATCAAACCAGCCTGCAAGGAAGTTTTCTGAGTTATTTAGGACTGCAAGAAGAAATATTGACACTTAACCATGCTGACAGACTTGCTGCTAATCTGTGCCTTAATTGTGTCATAAATCATTTTCTTTACTCTGATGATGCTGTTTGTAATGACAAAATAAGTACAAGGTAAACAGAATATGTGAATGTGTGAGAGAGACAAATTGTAATGCAGATGAGCTAGAAAACAACAACAACAAAAAAGAAACCAGACACGGAAACATACAGTATACAGCACATAGACACGACTGCACAGTACTGTAACTTTTCTTTGCATGTGGTCAAACAGTACAAATCCAATATACATTAAATCTGAGATATGTGGCCTGACAGACATGAACAGAAATATAATATTACATTGGACCTTAAAAACTGGGCTGTGAGGGCCTTTTATAGGCAGCACCTGATATCTGTATATATAAACCTAGCACCTTTTGTACTTAAACCCTGATAACAGAAGACACGATTTTCCTTCCTTAGAGGGTCGACTTGCACAGAGAATCTTTGTCAAACTTAAACTCAGACAATGTTCACATCTTCTGCAGCTAAATCCTCCTCTCTCGCTATATGTCCAACACACTGCATAAAATCAGCTCACATGCTTTCATCTCAAGCAGCCGACTGAAAGAGGGTGTAATGCGGCCTACAGGGTTAAGCTTCCCTCTTGCCGATCACATGAACTGTCTCCTGTCAGGAGGAATCAGATCCCACCTCAGGCCCTCAGGACTTTTAGAGTCTCACTCCTCTCTTGTCTTTTCTTTGTGTGTTGAGCTTAGTTATTATTTGTTCAGAAAAGAAAATGCAATGTCAAAATGGTGTTCCCTGAAACAAAAAACGGTTGGGAGTAAGTCACTGCTTCAAGTTAAAGTACCTCTTTAGCTTGTTTACAACCAAAAGTGAGAAGGGAGTCTGAATCTGAATCATGGAGCAGCCCCACAAGGCAATACGAATATCAGACAGACCTTCAGTCATGATGGAGGGATTCAAGCTCACATGACCCTAAGACCTGTTGGGAAATAGTTTTTAAAGGGTCTATTGAGACAGAGCACTGTGCACTTAAACATTGGGTGATGCTTGAAACTTGAAACTAGCATGTTAAAAATGTTAATGGAGGTGGTCAAGAGCTAGTCATCATAGAGCAGGGCAAGATGCATTAAGCATTTAAATACTGGAATAATAATTCCCACATTCAGACAATCTTTCCCATTGGCATTTATTGTGTTGAAGTTGTTTGTGCATACAAAAAGTAGTTTTGTAAAGAATCTTTAAACCCTTGGCTTACCAGGACAATCAGCTGTCACATTCAAACCCGCTGTCTGAGCTGAGTTTGTTTATTCCCACTGTTTCAGTCACTGTTTCCTGTTTTATTTTGTATACTCACCTCGTGTCTCAATTCAGATACCTCACTTCTTGTCCTGATGTTTCCTGCTCCTCTGCCTACCTGCCCTACCCTAATGTGTTACCAGTGAATGATTAATTCTCCTTTCCAGTGTATTTAGTCTCTGGCTGCAGTCGAATAGTCACCTCCTAAGTCCTTTCCTCACCACTCTTCCTTAAACTTGGTAAAAAAAAAAAAAAAGTCACAAGATCAAGGAAAGGAGAAAGGAGAACTCAAAAAGAACCATGTGCTGAGAGAATCCCACTGCACTTTCAGTAGGCTAATCATACGAGTGCATTTTATTGTGTTGTGCCATGGTGAAACTGCAATTTTCTGAAGATGGACTACAAAAGGTGCATCACAGAAGGACTACTCCACCCGCTGCCTCCTGAGTCTGTTGTTTCTTGCAGATAATTTCGGATAACCCAGTGAAAAATATGTCTGCATTACCACTTAAGATGAGGTTAACTAACTAACTAATGCACAGTCTAACATTACTGAGCATGTTAACTGAACAGCATGGGTAACTACACAACATTTTTTTTTAAACGTAAACCATTTTACAATGACAGCAGCATAATGCTCAGTATTCGATAATGGGCTTATCATGATGTTGAGAGTTCAAAACATAGGCATTGGAGTATTGACAAGTTAAGGTACTTTATGGCATAATTTGGAAAAGATTGATCCTTGTCCCTTGTCTGTCATTGTGGCATTTATTTGGATTTGCAAGCAGTCGCATAGTGCGCTG
This sequence comes from Naso thynnoides, assembly GCA_029783665.1. Taxonomy (NCBI): domain Eukaryota; kingdom Metazoa; phylum Chordata; class Actinopteri; order Acanthuriformes; family Acanthuridae; genus Naso; species Naso thynnoides. Next base: position 8,641,258 of record JAQLOL010000020.1, on the reverse strand, counting down.
CTTATGAATGTTATTGCTATTATTATGGTCCACAAAGAGTTGTGGAACAAAACAAAACATCTCCTTTTGTAAAGATGGTCCGGTGTATCTTGTGCTAAAGGAGATGCGAAGGGAATCACTGAGCCACCTTTCCTTAGCATTTAGACAACTGAACAGCTCTTATGATGAAAGTACTTTCGGATCACTTCACTCAGGAAGTTCCTAAGCAAGAAGGACTATTCATCACTAGCCTCTGTGTGTCATCACTTTTGTGATAGTTAGTCTCACTACCATTAGGTGTTTCTCCAGCCTTTGCTTCCTTGTTTCGCCTAGTGTGTGTGATCAGTCTTTTTGTTGATTCGGACCCTGCTTATGCCTACGCTTTTGATACCTCTGCCTGATTTTTGTGTTGACCACCTGTGCGCCAAACTGTGAATTTAAGTATGTTCTTTTAATTTCTTTGCCTGTTATGCAAACTCTGATATGAGCATTGTAATCAGATTCAGGGGGTTGCAAAAACTATCAATAACAGTCCCCCAGTTCTAACACTGGAAGGGTGTTGGAGAGAGTTTCCTACAGGCTCATTGGTTAAAGCAACAATTTAAGAGTGGCTGGAAAATGACGGATAACACCTTATCAGCTTGAGTAGAAAGTAACCTTGTCCAAAGCCCCAGCCCCACTTTTATGAGCAAGACTTGTGGGGAGAGTTTGCATAAGTTCCTGCATGTTACATACAGACTGTGACAAAGTATATTATCTTATATTAGTGGCCTCCCTGCGTGGGTAAAAACACACAGTCATAATGTTAAAATAACAGCAAGCAGCCTTGTGCAAAGTCTGGGACCACACAATTGCGCAAATGTATGTGTTTGAATGTGTGTGGCTGTGTATAAGTGTGAAACAACCTAAAACTGTTTTAACTGCGCAATTCCACAGTTCATAAACAAATAGTTTAGCATAACAGCTTGGAGTCATATCAGTGTTTTTCTTACTGTGAGAGTTAACACAGAAACCCTCTGTGAAGAAAATTATTCATAATATGCAGCATATAATTATTACTAATGGTTAGAAGCCCCCGCCAGGCACTGCAGTCATCACTCACCATCAGCTTGACTTCAGCTTTTCCTCTTACTAATTCTTCAGCTCACCTCAAATCAGGTTACATTGTCAAATATTTTGACTCTGTATGTTTTTAAAAATGATCTTAGTACTGAAAATATCTTGTTTTTCATCAGACTGAGAGGAATTAACTCCTGCTTATCATTTTAATTGCCTGCTATGCTTAATTTTGTGGGCTATCATTTCAGTTCGGGAACACTGGCAGCTTGAGACTTATGCCAAGTCTTGCAACACACAATTATCCGTGCAACTGAAGTCTGTAGTATGTGTGTGCATGTGTCTGAGTGGGTGTGAGCATTAAGTTTTTTCTGGCAAAGTTCACAGTTCTTAAATAGCTTCAAATCTAACAGCCTGAAGCCTTCTAAAAAAAAAGCTCCTTCAAAAGGTGCTAAATACACAAAAATGGTAAAAAGGTTAATTTAATCTTTTTTAAAAAAAATAAATAATGTATAATTTTTAGGATAGATACCTTCTGTTTGATCTGTGCATTTACAAAACATAAACAAGAACATTTGTTCTAATTCCACCATGTGTATACTTTAGCAGATCTCAGACTGCATTTATAAATCCCATTCACTGCCATTCATGTTGAAACGGGGTACAGAAACACTATATAGGAAACGTGAAAGTTGCTAGGTGTAGGTAATTCACCCTTCTAAAGAGAATGTCTGTGTTTATTTGGTCAAAAATCAATCCGTGAGAGAGGAGGGGGGATCTGGAGCCTTTGAGACAAAGATCATTACGCCTGGAAAAATAGTTTCTTACAGGTGCTGCCTTCCTAGCTCAAATATTAGCGTGAGGAGGAACGTTGTCACACGTCAGGTACTTTCTCTAATGTTTATTGAATATGGACAAAATGTAAACAAACAAGATATCTTATAGAAAAAGCTATTTTGGGAAAAATGCATGGAGTTCATGTAACCTGTTGACAAAGGACAATGACATGCAGTAACACTGATATGATCTTTTAAGGTGCACTTGCAACAGTGAGGTTTTTTTTAAGCTATAACACAGCTTAGTGTTGGGTTTTAAGGTATGCAGATGAACTGGTTGGGGATTTGAGAAGTCTACGTGAAATAAGGCATGTGTGTTTATGAAGTTGAAGAAACACAGTTAGATGCATGCATAAAAAATCCAGTACTGCCGAAGATTTGAGACATTTCTCTTGGGAACTGTTTTCATCTAGTTCCAGTAAAGTGTAATCAATCATAAATGAAACCATGCTTTGCTTTGGGATACATAACATTTCAGCTAAATCCTATGTGGCAATATATCAGTGCATAGGCTTGCCATTTTTGCATAGTTTTACAGTGAGCCTCATTATCGGGGAATAATACTGTATATATTTCAAACAGAGATTCTATTCAAGACTTACTATATTTACCAAATATGTCGGTTCACCACATCCTTTAAACTGATTCTAATCTAAACAGGGATCATATTTTCAGTGTTTGAAATGGATTTTGTTAGGATCAAATGTGTAATCTTAACCATAAATCATAGCTTGGATATACACGCAGTATCAACTATCTTCTTCGAAGTACCGAACTCCAGCTCCAGACCATATATAGTCGAGACAAACCTGACAATATCATTGGCCATCACTGCTGACAAAAAATATGTGAGCTTTTCTTTGTTTTCATTGCTCTGTTTTCTCATCCAGGGATAACTTTGACAAGAGCTGCCTGCACATTCTCCTTTGATAAATTTTTAGCTTTTGCAAGTCCCCAAAAATGCCTCGCTTACATTTTCAGTTATGTGTTTCTGTGTCCAAAAATAAGGATGGGAGAAGCAGTGACATCCCATAGCACTAACAATAGCCTCTTTACAAAGGTTTCGATCAGGAGTTAACAAAGCACAACTTTTGCCATTTTGGCTTTTAAATGGGAAGTTAATCAGAATTTTCAGTCACCAAGACCCTGCATCTAGTTGGTGGGGAGAGCTCTGCTAAATAAAAGGCTGCAGACAGACGCTGCAGTTGTAGGACACCAGAGGGAAAACCAGAGGACATTTTTTCCGTAAAAGATGACCCAGTTTTAATAAAAATGCTGTTTTTTGCAACATATTCACGTGTCGTTAAGTTTGGCTCAAAGTTACATATTGTTGCTTTAAATAGTTATGTAAAGTTTCCACATAAAAAATTTTAAGGGAACGTGAAGTTTCAACATGTCTGCACTTTGCAGAAATGTACTAAGTCAACATTAGTTCTGGCAAGTCAGTTGAGAAAACAACAAAATATCCACTAGATTATCATGCAATGAAGAAGAATTTAAATATCCATAGTTTGGGTTGCAAAGTGAATCTTTGCAAAATAAACAGTGTTTTCATCTTGACACTAACTTTCACTTATTTCAGGTTGCAACCCAATTAAAGAAAAAAGGCCTACTTGAAACACTGAAGAAATTATGTAAGTTCAAGTCTAACAACAAATATCCATTATTAAGATGGTAAAACCACAAAATAGCACTGACCATTATTTTCCACCTTGAACATGTGAGTGTGTGTGTGGCTGGGCTCGGGCTGGCAGACATCCTCAGGAAGGCCAGTTGCTGATAAGGCTTTCAGGCAGGGAAAACACTGTTTATACATCAAAACAGACGCCCACTGAACAGACCACAGCATAGACCTCATTGCTCAAGTGGAGAGGACCTGAACTATGGTTGGTGCCATTGTGTGTGCATGAGAAACAAGGAGGCAGAGAGATGGCAGGAGAAAAAAAACGTCTTAAAGATAGAAGAATACATACAACTTCAGGCCTTATATTTTCTGTTTCCCTGCCAGTTGAACATGCAGTAGTAACAAAACATTGCAAGAACACCGATGTGTGCTTCACTCTTCTTTTCCTGTAAAACCACAGGGATACAGCAAGTCTTAATTTAGTGATGTCTCACTCTCCATCTTTTTCACTATTCCTCATAAGTGTTGTCATGATCAAATTTACAGAGAAGCAAAAAGTAAAGGTCTCCTGACGCCTTGTCATAAAAGCAGCTTGGACAGACAACACAGAAACAGTAAGTTTGGACACAATAAAGACAGAAGACACAATTCCAGTTCCACCCCTCTATGCCTCCTTTGTCTCTTATGCATTCTGACTTGCACAAATGCTTTTCTTTGTATTCCATAATGACACTTATTCCTGATTGTCTTGTAATTTCAGACTCTTACCAGAGCTCCAGAAGACTCAATCTAACCCACAAATTGTACTATACATGACAATGTGTCATCCTCAATGCCACAGAGCAGCGTGTTTTAAAAGAGCAGCAGAGGGGAAATGCGTCTGGTTTGTAGTTAACAGTGTGTAAAACAACTGTTTGGTGCTTTTCCAATGTGTGCAAAATGTAAAAGGCTGAACTCATATAATCTGCAACTACAGTAGCAAACTCCAACCAGGCTCTTGTAATAATTTGCTTTTTGGATAAAGGCTGTCACTCTGAAAGAACTGCAGGCAAGTGTGCATGATAGCTTATATGGATTTCCCTTCATTTTATGACCTTTGTTTGCTTGGGTCAATAAACCATAAAACAACTAAATTGATTTTAATTCTTTCTAGTTCAGTGCACTATGAAGAAGATGAAAATGTGCAATGGTCGTCAGAAATTTAATCTGGGCAATTTTTGAGTTTGCACATTTCAATCAGGTGTGAAACGACGCATCCGAAGCTTGAACACAGTATGATCAGCTTTCATTGATTTTGGAGGAAGCACATTACCAGTGGCTGAGGGCAGGAGTGGACGTCAGTATTTGTTTTTTACTGTCTGTCAGTTTTATGGCAATCTCAATTCTTCTAAGGTGGCTTGAAAAGACGAGATGAGCTATGAGAAAACAAAGTAAATAAATAAACAAATGCAAATTCGCAATAGCTGTGACCAGCAGCAAAAAATGTTGGGATGCAAATTACTGTGTACTTGTTTAAATGTTATATCCTGACTTAACTGTACATTTGGAAAGAAAGAAAGTGAAGAAATGAAAATTACCATCTGCAATAACTCCTTTCACAAGAGTCTACAACAAACAGTTTATGAGTTATGGAGGGGGGCGGGGCTGATGTGTAGGGGCGGAGCAAGCCATGACCAATGAAAGTGTGTGTGTGTGTATGTGTGTGTGTGTGTGTGATTTTCCACAAAGTTTGGCCATGTTACATGAATCTGTTTCGAAATTATGCACTTTTTGTTACAGACCACTCCCACCGCCACCCCCACCTCCCCCCCTTTTGCCAATTGGCCCAAACAGTTGCTCAGCTTTCCTTTGGCTCATAACAAAACTTTCCACTAAAACTTGTGCAGGTCTGTGAATCTATTTGGAAGTTGTGCACCTTTTTGCAATAGGCCACTCCCATTGCCAGGCCCCTGTTCAGCCAATTGGCATGAACATGGACACATACCTTCACATACACACACTTTACCTACACGCCAAATGTCAGCCTCCTAGGGTGAAAAATGTGACCTCCAAAAGGTTCGGAATTTTTGTGGATTTACACACCAACAGACAGACCGACTGACAGAGCAGCAGACTGACAGACTGACCTATAGAGCTGCTGGTCTACAGAAAAAAGGAATCACGGTCCAAGGTAAAAGGAGATTTGAGAAAAGAAAGAAATGGAAGAAAATAAGGAGAGAGAGTTTTTATCATAAAGAATGGCTGAACCATGAGTGAGCTGTGACCTGACTGTGGCTTCTGTCTGCTCTCTCCCAGACGGCCTCTTCCTGGAGGCTGAACTCTGCTGACCTGTGGGAGCGAGAGACTACACCGACTACAGGCTGACCACTAATATCACTAATAATCACTACAGCCAAGAAACCACTGCTAGAGAGCACAGAGGTAGTGGAACAAGGGGAGAGATTGTGTTTATGGCCTGTTATTTTATCTGTTTTATTGTCTTTACAGAAGCACGGAGCATCTCGTATTTCTCTCTTACTCTGTTTTTTCCTGACCACATATCAACCCTGAAGCTCCCGAAACCTGAACAATGACCAGCGACGACAGCCAGTGTATCTCACCCTACAGGATATATTGGGAGAGATGTAAGCTATGCATGTAAACAAATGCATTGATATGCAGGCAACGACGGGAACCAGAGGACCCGATGTGCAGATTTAAACATTCCTGTTATAGACAAATCATACCACATGATGACAGGATAACTGAGACAAAAAATCAAATAAGCTGATTAAGTGCTGACTGTGATTGATTATCTAAATCTATCGGTGTGAAATCTTTTTCACATAGATTTTTATCCCATTACAAGATACAGAGAAACCAACAGCTCTGAGGAAGCTGGGAAATCAATCTGGAAATATGTGTTTTGAAAAATGATTGGCTGTAGTGATAACAGTCTAAAACACTAAAAAAAATAATAGCTATGGTCCTTCAGTAAAAACACGACATGAAAAGACACAAAATTCAAGGTTGTCAAAAAGTGTCTCACAGAAAAATTGTTTCATATTTTTTACCTGGGTGGTATTCTCATGTTCTTAAATCCATTATGACACGATACCACTTCATCTACCGTCCTGTGGTACTTTGTAAAGAACTGGAAATTGATCTAGTAAGTAGCACTTTTAGTTAAGCATTACTGTTTTAAGGCATTAATTCATTTTTATATGAAATTATATCAATGATGATTAATGTAATGAGGTTGGTATTTAACTTGCTAACTCAAAACAACAACAACAACATTGTTCTCAGCCCCAGAGTAAAATGCTGTAAATGCCAACAGAAATAATGAATAAAAGTATGAAAATAACATCCAAGAAATTCACTTTTCAAAAGATCAACAAAGGGGACACAAATGCAACACCGCTGAATAAAGTCCAAAAGGCAGAGGAAAGAAGTTAAATGAATTAAATTCACTTATGTTTCCTGCTGCTTTCCTTTACATTTTGTTCGAATATGTCCAGGCACAGTGAGCTCACTCTGTGCCACACTGCACAAGTCAAACACAGCAGCAGTGTGAACCTGAAAGCTGTGTGGGCAATTTGTTGAGTCTGACGGGAAGCTACACAGGGGCGCGACCTTGTCTGAACATCTCCCAGGAATCTCTCCTTACGTACAGTGAAAATGGAACAGGGAGTGATGCATTGTGGGCCAGAGGTGTGTTGATGCTAAAGGGTTAAATCAGCTCGGTAAATCTTAAGGCTGTAGGAGTGATGTATTATACATGACAAAAAGATGTGACAGATACATAAAAAGTACGCCTTTATTAAAGAGTAAAGAAGCTTAAAGATTATAAAGAAAAATGTTTTTTTACATTATGTAGTCAGCTCACAGCCTGCAGTACTCCTACTCTAGAATACTGAGTATTGTTCACACAAAGCAGAGCCGTCTTTATCTGCCCTGAGGGAGTCCTTTGTGAGAGTGTAATGTTTTCCTTTGAGTTAAAAAGGGAAAATCACAAGATAGCATGTACATAAATCTTCATAATTCAAACAAAATGCCAGAATTTTTAAAAACTGGGGCCACATGTTGAGAATGGCTTTGTGGATTTGCATAATTGTTGATAACAATGGAGATAATTTCTTTTGGTAAATAAACTGTTTTTTGTGGGGTTTGTTCCTGGTCTAGATCCAGTTACATGAAAACAAAAAGAATGTGGACTCAGGCTTTTTTCTCCCACCCAGTTTCTTTTTGCCCAGCAGAGCAGAGTAGAAATTTTCAGGAGAGATGAAAAAAGTAGGGGATGCAGAAGGAGGCGGCATTGGTGACACAGCCATCTGAACTTGGGCTGCTTGTGAAATCGAGGGTTCAAGTTTGACTCACAGCCATTTTTGTACATCACACCCACTCTCTTATCTTTCCTGACACTTGACATGGTTTACAATTTTAGAAAGTCTGAGTGTCAAACTCATCTGAAAGATGAAGTGCATCCAAACAAGAACGATTTGTTTATTGGCATTGTACTTGTAGAGCAATACCTGCCTACGGCTAAAAAGAAAAGAGTCAGGGCTGAACCCTGTCCTTTCTTTAGTCTCCTTCTCTTTCCACCTGTGTTACTGTCTGGTTTTCTTCTCTTTTTTATTATCAGAACAAAAGATTATCTGAGGAGGAGATCTACAGGCTGATGATAGAAGCAGAGCATGTAGAAAAAGTTGAAAAATTAATCTTTTGAAAAAAAAAGTATCTAAAAAAACTTTGTATTTTATAAGCAGTCAAGCTTACAAGCGGGCTAATTCCTCTGAGACTTTTACGTTTTCGATAAGTCATTACTGCATGCATTCTTCTGAAATCCTCTAAGGGTCTAAAGTTAAAGTCAAACAGAAAAAACATGAAACTCTCCTGTGACTGACTACTATCACGTCCCTTCTCTGCAGCTTGAAAAGTGTTACATGAAAGAATAACATTCACATTTGGCTCAGACTTTTAATTAAGAGTCATGAATTTGACATTTCTGAGAGCAACAGTATAAATATATATTAGGGCCCAATCAATACGTCCCTTTGCTGATAATATCAGTCGATATTGGTATAGTGGCAATAAATTGGTATCAGTATGTATGTTCTCCAATATGCAACGATAAAAATAATGTTCTTTTAAGGCTGGTAAAATTGTTTGGACTTGTAATTTAAAATGGGGTAATCATGTAGTTTGTCCAGCAGAGGGCAGTCCATTAATTAATAACTAATAAGTGAAGTATTTACTGTTCAGTGCAGTGATGTTTGAAATACAGTTTGTTTAATTGTGAGATATCCTGCCCCCATTACATAACTTTGTCACAAGTATTTGATAACCATATTCAGTTGATATACATAATATCCGCCCGTATATCAGAAATTTTCTCGTTACTTAACGTCATTAACGACATTGGCCCCAAAATCCAATATCCATCAGGCCCTTGGTTATATCTGTTCTTTCCACCCTGCCAATAGCGGTGCCTCTGACTGCCAATTTAGCAACGATGTGCAGGTAAACTTTGCTGTGCCACTGTCTGATGTGATTAGGTCTTTAATCATATTATAGAGCAATTATTAAACTTTTAGAAGGGAGAAAAGCATACTGGCCATGTATCAACCAAATGAAATACAGAAGTAAAGGGGTAAGGCCATGAGCTTGAAGTGAAGTGAAATTATTCAAAGTGAAAAGAGGAGATGAAACCACATAGTAAAGAGGGACAGATGAGATGAGGGCATGTTGATTATTGGACAAAGCTAGGGTGCCAGTGTGGTAGATTTTGTATTTTTCAAAGAGGCTTTTGAACACAATTTCCATTCATTACTGTAAGAGGAATGCTGCCTCCTTGCACATTTTGTCTTTCTGATCACGTCAATGAGTTCACTTTAATTAACCAAAGTTTTTATAAAGTGCTT
>JAQLOL010000020.1:8608478-8626186 GCA_029783665.1 Naso thynnoides | reverse complement strand
TTACCAAGCAGAACTTTGTCTCTTAAGTGTGAGGTGACCAGATTTCTGAAATTAAAAGCAGGTACATTTCCAGTACAGCATACAAAAATCATTAAATATTACCATTATGAAATAAACAATGGGGACAGTTGAGGTTTCATGTATTTTGACAACTTGCAAAGGATGCATTGGACCATCGTGTCATCTTGGTCTGGGTAACAGGGGGTGTATAAATGTTTGGGTTTTTTTTGTCTTATTCCTCCTCGTCTGCTCTTCTCCTCCCTCTCCTTGTATTGCTCTTTGTAACCTCATAAGTTTTCTTTCTTCTTTTCTTCACCCTTCTTCCTTCTCCTCCCTTTACCTTTTCACCTCATTCTTGCACGTTCTCCCCACTTGACTTGTTTGCTCCATTAATTTTTGATACTCACTTTCTTCTGCTGCTCATTTTCTCTTGTGTTCTTCACTCTTCCTTCTATCAGTAATCCTCCTCTCCTAAAACAGAGCCACATCAGTAAATATTATAAGAAGAAGTAACTTTGTTGATACCCTTGGGGAAATTGGTCCTCTGCATTTGACCCAATAGGATGCATTCTATTCATAGTTACCTTATCTACACAAACTAGAAGCAGTGGGCTGCTGCAGTACAACGTCCAGGGACCTGTCAGTACACGATGTGAGTCCCTATGCAACGTGAGTCGCGCATGTGTGAAGAGGCCTGCCATCTTGGAGAGCTAGCTACGGCTACACCAGTTGGACAAATCATATGCAGTTACTCAATGGTAATGTTAAATGTTACAGATTAAACTTCCACTTTTCGACACACGTCACAATCTGAGTTTCACGTCTTGATCTGCATTTGACAGTCTAAATCACATTTAATGGTTTGAAACTAAATCATAATTGCAGTGTGGCAATGTGTGTGCAGTGTGTGCAGTGCGGTGTTGCAATGGCCTGCCTCTTAATTTCCACATGTGGTGGCTAGTTTGCTAGTGCGGAGCAAAGACATTAGCATAATGTTAGCCGCTAACGGTACTCCAGCTAACGTAACTGATAAAAAAATTACTCATCGGCAGTTAACGTTCAGTTTACAACAAACAATGCCTTTGCTGCTTATTCAGCATATAATTCGAACCCAAATATAAAGTTGGACTAATTAAAAATTTTATCAGTAACATTTAACATTAAGCAGCCGAATGTGATTTGTCAAAGTAGTGTAGCTGTAGCTAGCTCTCCAAGATGGCGGACCACTTCACACATGTGCGACTTACATTGTGTAGGGACTCACATTGTGTACTGACATGACCAACTTGAGATCTTTTGCCAGTGCCTTGGTCAGGGGCAGTGACAGGAGTAACCTAACGTACATCTTTGAAAGTGGAAAGAAACCATACAGCTCTGACAGAGCACTGGGGTTTGTCAGGAGGAAGACTGCATCACTCCAAACAATTTAACATTGCTGCAAAAATCTAAACTGTTTGCAACCATTTGGACAATTACAGGAGAACAATACAGTTACTAACATAAAATCCTGATCGATTCTGCCCAAGTGCGGGGAGATTTAGTTCAAAGCTGGTGCACTTGCTTACATGCAGTCAAAATGTTGTTGGGTCCAGCAGTCAATTATCACGTGTTTCTTGCTGAATATGAGTGCCGCCGCTAAACAGCAATATACCTGCGTCAAGTCATGAGCTGACTATGTGGAGGTGGTGGGTTGGAAGGTAGCCTAATTTTCAGCAAATTTTCTGGTGAAAAAACAACGTTCTCATGATCTTTCCTAACCCCAACCAGGTAGATTTAGGTTCCTAAACAGCACCGAACATTAACCACAGTGTTGTCAAATAATAAAACAAAGAGAGTTTGACTATTTATGGCTAATATTAACTTTTCCTGCTTCTGCTTGATAACATGGTGCACCTTCTCTCCTGACTGGAGTTGCAGCAGGCAGTGGCACATTGTTTTAGCTGAGTTTGATCGACAATTTAAAATCCAATCAGTTTGAACGGATTACTCAAACTGATTGGATAAAGTTTTTTAAGTCCTGCCCGTTACACAGATGACTATTTTTTTTGGTGTTTGTGTCATATCATTTAATTAATTGGTATCAACCTGTGTGTAAAGGGTATTTTAAGAAATATATTAAAAATGATCCAGGAAAACAACATCTACCCTACCTTTAAGTTCCCAGTTCAGGTCAAGAAAAACCTTCTACTTTTTGGTTTCAGATGGGAACCAAATTTTTAGGTTCCAGAGCAATTTATTTTTGGTCCAAATGCTCCTGTTCAAAACTGGGTGCGTGGAATTACTTCAGTGTCCTAAATAAGGCCTATTAGTGTCTGCTTCACTGAACTATATTTACAGCAATGCATAATAATGCATTCAACATCTTCCACTGCGTTACACCAAAAGATTCGCAGGATTTGCATTAAACATAGCGCTAAAAAACCGGCAAGGCCAATCCTTAGGCGCGTGAAGATCACCTCTTCTCTAATTACAACGTCCTAATTTTAACTGCTGTACTTCATCAGCCTTTGTATTCTATGATAATGACTCCCTTTATAGCCTGTGTGACCCGCTCTGTCTCTGGACTGCACCTTCACACGCTCATCCTTTTTTTATTAAGCAACTGAGTCTGGTGACCCCACATAACAGCTTTGCTCTTCCCAGTATCAACCTGAGCAGAGGTCTAATTAGGCAGAATAAATGAAAACACCTGTGTAGGTCTGCAGAGCCTTTAAATGGGTCAGACTCCGGCACAGGTGGTCCTTGTTGAGCTAATTGCTGATCCAGACTTAATATGCACAAGTGATGACAGCTAAAAACACAGGAGAAAAACTTTTCTATCCATCAACAGACAAATACAAGACAAGAGATATATCTCTTCTGATCACAGCTTGCAGGCTCCATCTACTCACTTACTCTGCAGTCAAATACTACTGTCTTCCTTTTTGCCTGACTGTTTCCCCCTTTGCCTCCTGCTCTCCCCTCCCTGATCTTTTTATTTCTGTCAAGACTCCTGATCTCTTCCTTTGTTCTGTTAAAACTCACTGTCCAGCGCAGTGTCTTTCTTTCTCGTCTCCCACATGCTGGCGGTGAAACCATTCATAGCACTCACTTGATCTTACAATTATGGTTTGATTGTTTCTTACTCATTTGATTATACAGAGGAGTTGGACATTTCAAGTATGGCACATGGTGCAGTTACACCATTAAGGTCCCCAATTATCTTGTTTTCAAGCTGGTCTAAGCTTTACACACATTGATCTTCTAGCTACAAGAAGAGAAGAGGAAAATATTGATCAGTGCTCTCCTACCACCAGGGAATGACACAGCTGTCAAACGTAACTACTGGTGTAAGTATCGAGAAGTTGGAAGATGTTGAAAGTTTCCTCGAAATAGCAGCACAGTGTTTATTTTGTTTGCAAGGAGACCACACAAGGGAAAAACAGCTCTTTTATTAGGCTACAAAATGTATACTCTTAGAGACGTAAAATTTATCGCACTAATCTGAGCTTGATTCTAATTTAAGGATTCATAGAGGTCAGACGGTTCAGCAGTAAGTCCGATACAATCCATCCATGATCCCTGTGCAGCTCATCAGCTCATGAGCAAATACCATGTTAATGGAGATGAAGATATAAGTCATTAATTCCAAGGGCAGCTTTTATTCTGTTATAAACCAAAGAGAGAGACAAACAGATAGCTCGACCGAGAGAGGAAAGAGGGTGTATTCCCTGAGCAGGGGGAAGATATCAAATGAAATCCGTCTCCCACTCCTCTCCTTACCGCCTCCTACTCTTTCCTTCAAGGAGAAATAAGACAAAGGAATGGAAGAGTTGCCAAGGTCACTTTCCTTCTCTCTTCTCTCTCCCTCTGTTATTCATTCTCTCTCACACACACAAAATCAATACATAAATGAATATTCTCAGAGGACGGAGTATAGACATCATTTCCGCTGATGATGGGAGACCTGTGCTTAATTATTCACTGCAATGGTCATGTGATTCATCTTAGGGCTGCTACACACACACACACACACACTCACACAAGCACCCTTGAAGATACTCTTGCTTTATTCAGAGCAACACGATTGATTTTAAGCATCAGTCACGTCAGTGTCAATCTAAAAGAGATGACTTGGAGAGATCTAGAGTCAAAATATATCATCAAGATTTCTGATGGGTGACATGTTTGACATATTTATAAAGACATTTTGATCTGTTTTGCAAATGTATGCAGTAGTACAGCTTGTTGTTCAGCTCAAATTTTCACAAATGTTTCCTCTAAAATTCAAAGGACAACGCCTTTCTTCAACATTTGTTTGAGGTGTGTTAAAGGGATAATGTAGATTAAAAGAAAAAAGCCTCCGTCCTCCAGTCCCCCCTCCCTTACCTCAATGGCACAGATAACCATATCAGCCAGTTGAAACCACAGAGAGAACAGACAGACAAAAGAAAAGGCCGCTCTTCTAGCATCATTTGTTTCCGCAGCTTCCCAAATTACCAGCTTCTTGAAATAGGTCTGAACTGAGATAAAAAGGGTGTGTTTCAGTTCACTATGGGACAAAAGGGGATGATTCCAATGTGACACAGACACATACAAAGTGGGCTTTATGTGTCTGTCACACTCATTGTTTCACTTTAAGACCCACATGTGGCACACACACGGGAGACAAGCTTTTGCTCTAGTTTGTGAAATTGTTAAACACTGCCATCTGACAGAAAATAGCTGGTTTGCTTAATTCCAACTAAAAATATACAAGTTAGGATACCATTTTATACATCTTGAATTCTATCAGCAAAGGGTGCGCAGTCCACTTGAGACTTACATGATAAAGCTGTGGGTCGACGCTGTGATTCAGCAGCTTCTTACAAGGTTGCAACACTGTCGCTATGCAGCTGATTCTCAAGTGGGAATCCTGCAACACTGACAAAAACATTGAGGTACCACCCATTGATGTCCCACATCCTGAGGGGATGTTTTGCCACCTTGTCAGTTTTTTTTTTTTTTTTAGTGTACCAGACTGGAAAACTGTCAATCCAGCAAATATACTTCACACCTTAAAGAAAATCTTTGAAAGATGAAAGTTATTAAAGTCTCATTGGAGCAAGCACCTAGAGGCCATTAGAAAAACTGCAGCTTAAAGGGATAGTTCACCCAACACTGAAAATTCAGTTATTATCTACTCACCCTCATGCTGATGGAAGGTTGTGTGAGTTTTGTCAGGAAAAAGGTGTCGCAATAATCTCCCAAGCAATTGTAGTTAATGGTGACCAGGATTCAAACTTAAGGAAAAAAAACACACAATTCAAACATTTGGATTGATCAACATTTACTTTGATTGTTTGGGAGATTATTGCAACACCTTATTCCTGTGAAATTCCAGCAGTGTTTTGTGGACCAAAAACTTCCCCTGACCTTCAGTTGGCATAAGGGTGAGTAGATAATGACTGAATTTTCATTTCTGAGTGAACTGTCCCTTTCAGGCACTTTTGCTGTGGCTTCCACATTCAGCATCTGTGACTTCAGCTTCAGTATAAAAGAGACCACTATAACCTGTTTCATAAGACTCTGTGGAGGAAGGCCACAGTCACAGCAGGACACGGGCGCTGGGTCAGTCAACTGCACATTCACACACAATGACAGCTAAAAGATCCAAATGGAAAGAACACATTATGTTTTGGCCTGAAGGCAGCCAGTTTAAAAACACAGATCTTGTTCGAGGAGCAGAGAAAACTCTTAAACAAAGGATTGGCTGGCTGAAGGAAGACAAACTGCTTTGGGGAGGTTCAGATGTTTATAAAAAGATGTAGATAAAAGACAAGTGAAACTGGATGTGAGGGGGAACATTTCATAATTTGATTACATTGAAGTGAACATAAAGCTAAAAAAGAGATGTGTTGGGGCAAATTTCTCTGATCCCTGGCGTACATGTTACGTCCAACATAGACAAAGTGACAGAAACTCAGTATACCTGCTCTAGCTGTGATAATTGAAACTTAAAATGCAGCTTTAACATGTGCAATGAGAAGGCAAATTTTTGCAATTTAAATCATAGCCTTGGAAAATGCAGAAATCCTACTGCTGTCCAAAAAGAAGCAGTGACAGAAGGCACTCAAAATGGGAAAAGAACAGGCTATGGTCTGTAAAAACTTGGCTGTTTTTAGGCAACCCTCTGCGCTGGCTCGAAGCGTTTGCTCGTGCATGAGCTGCTGATTTGAATGTCATTTGCTCTGAGATATTCTGAGCTACCAAAAGATCACGATTATTCAAATGAGCAAAAATCATTCTCATATGTTACTGATGGGGACTTCAGTGATGCAGGCATGGATGCAATGTGACATTCAAGCAGCCAAGATTACCGGAGAAAATACATAAAATGAAAATATTGACAGAATCATAATGTGAGGAAAGGTTTTGCTGGTTGCTTTTAGGGGAGGACAGTTAAACACTCACACAGTTTCTGACAAATACACCTGGGGGCTGCCCAGTACAACCACAGTGTTCTTCTTTTCGGTTCATGAGCAGCTTTACTGGTGCTGGTGGGATTTAAGTTTCCAGCTCAAGGGCATTTCAGTTTGTTGAAGGAGGACACAGCTTTACTTATCTCCTAAACCTGCACTTCTCTCTCTGTGTGTGCGTGTGCTAGTTTAGGACATGATCATGAGGTCAAGGGAAGAGAAACCACAAACAGGAAGCCAACAGAACGAGGGATTCTGGGAGCTGGTCACCTCACTGGGATTTCCCGTGTCTTCAAAGGACCATAACCGTGTCTCTCTTCAGTAGATGGAATAAAGCCATGCTTGTTTCCTGCCTCTTTTATTTTAGCTCCTACACTTAGTGCACACTTGGCCTTTTCTCTAACCTGTCTTTGCTTGGTGCCTCATCTCACAACTCTGGCCACAACAGCATGACAACATCATGCTGTTCCTGTTCACATTCCCCTTTCTCACTGAACTGCTAACCTAGGAGATACACGGATTGGCTGTCAACCTGCCAAAGTTGTAAAAGTCATTTTTTTTAACTACAGCTTTGCAAGCTCAAAAAAACAAAAAAGGTTTCTTACAGCTTTCTACATCTAGGTGGAATTAACTCTGTACTGAGTGCCTTTCCTGGACCTTGACAGTTGTCAAGATGAAGAGAATCGGTGAAGGGGACAAGGGAGTCAATAAAGAATGAATCTCAAAGCATGAGGGGGAGCAAGAAAAACATTTAAATACATTATTAAATAAGTATGAAAAACTTTCAAAAGCTAATTTTCCACTGTAGCCAAAAATAGCCTTTTAACAACAGCTCCCAGTGAGACTACATTTAACAAATTTTAATCAAGCTGCACAGCAAGGAATTAATTGATTAATCATTTAGCTTCTAAAAATGTCAAACAATGATAAGTGCCCATGGCAGCTCTTTGTAGCCCGGAGTAAAATCTTCCAATTATTTTGTGCATCCATAAAAACCCATAGGTATTTAATTTATAATGATAATGATATATAATCAGGAGAGGCAAGCCAAACTTAAAAAGTTAGTGAGGCTGTGACAAGCAACTATTCAGTACTTTCACTAAACGAAGGACTTGTCTGAAAGAATCATTGGGCAATATATAAGATATGGCTACCTGTGAAAAGTCATTCCAAACAATTAGGGGTCAGCATATCACCAAGTAGTGTCACTATGCTCTTTGCTATCTTTAGCTGTAGCTAGTCTAAATGCCCCAACTAACCCTAAAAGGAGCTATACTATTGGACACCCCTTAAAGCTGGGGTATTCTGGAAATCAAGCTAGCTGTAGCATGAGACTCTTACAGAGCCACCTCCACTGCACCCTCCCCTCCCTGTTTTTGCTCCAGCTCACATTTTATTTCCTCTGTTGCCGCTCTCTCTTTTAAGTCCAGTTTGCACGAAAGATACAGGGAGAGTTGCAGCAGTCCAAACTGGTCCTCTCAGCTCGACTCAAGCTGGCTCACGGTGTCGCCTGCAACTCAGCTTGTCAGGCAAGTTTTAAACGTAAGGCACGTCACTTGTGTCAACAGCCAATGAACTCATAGCGACATCACCTGTTGCTCAAAAGCCCAGCATAGAAGAGCCAATAAGAACATGTGCTCTCTTGACATGATACGATTGGTCGAAAGTCTTATCATGGTCTGAATACAGAGCCAAAGAGAGGTGCAGAAGTCTATATAGTGTTCTCTCAGATCACCTGATTTACAATACACTGAAAAGTTATCATGGAATTTTTGCTCAATGACACCAAAGAAAAAATATGTCTACCTCAGCTTTAAAGCGAGCAAGTTAGCATGCTAACCTGGTTAGCATTCTATCTTCAGTAGACATCTTCATACAACACAAGACATCTTTGATAACATCAGAACTGTTACTTCTTCAAATTCAATTTATAATATAAGCTCAGTTTATAAATGTCTCAAACATACTGGCCTTATTTTACACATCTCAACTTTAATCCATAAGTAAACAGATATATAAAGGAAAACTGGGAAGTCATAACAGTTGCATTCGTCCAGCACTTCTACAACATCTCTGGCTCTGGCCCTTTTTGCCAGATATGACTGGTGAACACAGGTAATGACCAAATCTGGCAACCTCACTGTAAAGCAGCACTGTAAGAGTGGTACCGGTCTGCTCATCTAAACCCTTAGAAAATAAGTGAATTTGCATATAGCCCAAAATGTTAAATTGTTCCCTAAGTGAAAAAAGAACAATAACATACCACAACCATGAAATGGTGCAGAATTGCAATTTCATAAGTACAACTGATGCAAAAAATAAAGAGTTGAAAATGCATTAATATGCAGGAAAGCTAATCTATAACGCAGACAGTGATAATGGCACAGGATATAACGGATTAGCATACCATTAAGAAACCTGTGCTGTATTTTTATCATAAAATCACCTTGATGGAAATGCCCTTCAAACCAAACCATCCTCCTCTTTTCATAATACTGATGTGCGAAAACCATCTGTTACTTTGTAGCCGCTTACCACCATACACTGTGAGTGATGTGGGAAAAAACAAAGTCAGAAAGTTTAATCTACTCGCCTCTCCACTAAAAGCACTGAGTAACATTTAGCCCACTGTCAAGAGGTTGAGGGAGAGCAGATGGCCAGAGACCAACAGTGCAGATGGCTTACGATGAGCTCTGTTCTGCATGAGGCCAATGTGTCTGAATGAGGGACAAAGAGAGATTCGGACAGTAATTCAGAGAAAGAGGAAAAAGAAAAACCTGAAAAGTAATTATGGAGAAAGTGCTAATTACGTGTAACAAATGAGGATAATTTCAGCAAATGATTCAAAAAGAAAAAACAATTCAAAAAAGGAGCGAATGCAGAGCAGAAGCCTCGCAGGCCTACTTTGTTTTCCTGCGTTCATCAAGATTATAACATATGGGTGTATAATGTAACCAGCACACAAGCTGACATGCCCCCATATGTTAGCATACAAAATATCTCCCAACGAGGGCTTTTTTTTCTCCTTGATGAGGAGAGAATAGCAGCAGAATCAGGGTCAACCACATCTCTGCTGCTTTATCTCGACACCAGCCTGCATCATCTCATATCTTGACTCAATATTATTCTCGCAGAATTGATTTACTTTCCCGTCCCTGCTTTGTCTGCCAGGAGAAGATGTCATCACTTGAGTTGCTATTGTGAGATCCTCAAGTAAAAAAAGAAATAAGGAAAAAATACAGCATGTACAGGTGAGATAAAAATGAATACGTTGAGATATTATAAGAAATAACTCTGCAAAATCACTCAGTATTTTTAGCATTATTGTGGGAAGTTCAAGACTTTTCTCTCCCATTTGCCAGTATGCACACTTTAGTCTTAGTTATTCTCCCACCATCCACTTTGTTCCGATTTCCTCAGTTCCCTGTTTCTTCTACAACCCACATCCTAAAGAATAAACAGATGTGAAAGTATGAAGAGACCAAGATCTGTTATAGGCTGCTATGTTCCCATACCCAAAGCTAAAACCACACAGTCGCTATAAAACCCACCATAATCATATTTTAATCTCCCTCAGAACATGACAAATGCATTACAGCTGAATTTATCCGGACCATGGATGTGTTATATGAATCTAAAATAAATAACCTCCTTCCTCTTTTGGGCTGCAGGCCAGTTCCCATACTGCAAGCTATCACACAGAGGCTCCACAGAACGTTCCCCCCATCATGATAATGCCTGAGTAACTACTAATAGCTGACCTCACTTCCACACTGTCAGTGCTCCATATGCACAGTGTTCCCATGAATCCCACTTCTGGGAATGAAGCATGGAAAACTGGACACACATGGATGCTAATGTACACCACCTTTCAGACACACTGCTAATAGAGAGATGTACCACAGAAACACTATAAACTGGTAATTTACCGTGACTTAGGCTGAAACTACAGGTTATTTGTTCATTGATTTACTTATTTATCATTTTTTCTATATGGAATGAAATGAATAAAAATATGGAGAAATTATAATTTAATTTTCCAACATGCTTGTTTGGTCTGATCAACCCAAAATGTCAAGTTTATGATGTTATACAACAACAACAGATTTCTGCTGAAAAGCAAGAAGTGGTTTCTGTAGCCGTAAACTTACATTACTATTAGCTTCAGTAATAACTGCCTGCATTTTCCAGCATTTATTACGAGTTTACCGTATTTATTTATTAAGTTCTAATGGATACATTGCAGTATTTGTATCACACAAAAATAACAGCTGTAGGCAGGTATGCAACTGGAAACGTCAACCAGAAAACTCTAAACTTTCTGTAGACATCGTCAGAGAACAAAAATGGCATTTCGTTGTGTTTCTGCTATGTCAGGTTGTATAAATTGGGTTGTGACCAGTAATTGGCATTTAAATTGAAAAAAAAAATCACTGTAAAATGCACGCACCATGGTGACTGCAATCAGAAGTTCCCACAGTGCAATGACGGTGAAGGTTTTCAGAGAATGTGCTGTTTAAAATCCCGTTAATGCTTTGCTTTAGGTAGATATGTTCAGTTGCAGCTTTTTTAAATTTTATGCACCTGATAGCAACAATGCAAATTGATGATGATTAATTGGCTGTCTAGTTAGTGTAAAAAATTGCCACCAACTATGAACGGCATGTTCATAGTATTACTGCCTGTTCATAATGCAGTGAATAAGCAGCGATGGAGTGATTCTGGAAAAAGTGTCTGTGTGAAAGACAGATGACATGACAGCTAGAGTGTTCATTCTCCTTTTTCTCAGTCTCTTTTCACTTCCTCTTGACCTTTTCTGAGAACCAATAGTCAGGGAAAGACAATAAGAAATGGGAAAGAGAGAATAAGATGGACCGAGTGCAGAGAGCGTGAATATGACTGAGGACGTGGTTTGTTTGTGTTTATGTGTGTAAGATGGAGGTGGGTGTGCTGTATGAGGGTGCCGGCCACACATGTCACATCAGGAGGCCTGATTATCCACCAGGATTACACTTTAATCAATCTAAAGCACTAGTCCCTGTCTGCCACTGTGTTAATCCTATCAAAGGAGGGCTCTTTCTGCCTGTCAGCTTATCCTCTTCCCATTCACCACCATGTTAAACACCCCCACAAAGCTGAATGTCAAGAGTCAACCGGGCTTCGGTGTGGAGACGTCGGGCCCCCACTTAGCAGCCCTGCACTCATTCAGCAATAATTCATTCAGTATGAAGATGCTACAGAGAGGATTTTTTCATTGATGAGAGCAATTAATTATGGCAAGGCATTTAAATGTTTAACAGTGATCAGAAAAATAGTATTTACGTTTTTTGCCATCAATAATGGCTGCTGTATTAATTAGCTTTATACTTTAAATTCATAAAATGGCAGTTTAACCCAAGAAAAAAATCCATTATAGTATCTTTAAAACCATTAGACAATTTATCAATTGCTCAGAAATCATGTCAGACATTCTCTCTTCTGTCATTTATTTCTAGCTTCTCAAATGTTTAAAGATATTTTTTTGGCTTTTGTGCCTTTATTTACAGAACAGCTGAAGAGTGGACAGGAAACAGGGCAGAGAGAGGGAATGACATGCAGCAAAGGGCCACAGGTGGAATTGAACCGGGGTCTGCTGCACGAGGACATATCCTCTGTATATGGGGTGCCTGCTCTACCAACTGAGCCACCGGGCACCTCGCAATCTGCTGATCTAATATCAATATAATATCAACTGATATATTAGATAGCAGAATTTTCTTACTCCCTTACATCGGTATCAGCATCAGCCCCTAAAATCTCTCTGAGCACAAAAAAAGACATGCATTCAAAACACAAACACACACACACACACACTCACACACAATGAAAGAATTGGTTTTAAACGTGATGAATCCCATGAATTTTAAACATTTAGAAGTTTTTCTGATTTAGGCAAATCAAAACCACATTAATCCTTTCATGTTCAGAATTTCATCAGTTTTAACATCTGAATTGCTAAAAACAGATTTAATGTCAGGATGCAAGAAAAAAACATTCATTCATTCAGTTTAATACATGCACCCACACTGGGAGAAATGTGTGGGTCTGGGTTTGCTGTACATGCATGTTTGTGATGAAAACCCCACTTTGGCATCTTTCATCTTTTCTCTCCCTGCCTCACTCTCAACTGGTTCTGATGAATGGACGGATAAAAGCTGAGAGAACAGAAAGAAAGATGTGAAAGGAAGAGAGAGGAAAAGAGAAGTCACTGAGGGACAGAGGTATGTAAAATGGAAGACATGTAGCTTACAAGCATTCAGGATAAAAATAACCAAGGAGTCAGAAGAAGATCTTTTTTTTCTCTGCAGACTCTCAATCCATTTGAACATGCACGTATGTGTGAGGTCGGTGTGTAGTTTTAAAGCTCAAAAGGAGGAGGAGGGAGAGAATCATGTTTTCAGCAGCGAAGAAAAGAGAGATAAAACAAAAATACCTAATATACATAACACAAGCTTCTAATTCAAAAAATACAACTCAGCATAAATCGACTGCAAATAAAAGACACAGATGCGCAGGCTTGTTTAGAAATCTTGCATCTTTTTAAGTGTAAATAAACAGATGGCCACCAATGATGACATGCCGGATAAGTGTGCAAAAACAGCAAGACAATCAGATAAAGACATGACAGGACTGGACCAGCACCAGGCATACTAAACACCACCCATCTGTTTAATCCTGGTGACAAATTGGGTTTGTTACTCAAGCTAGTTATTTCTCTCCATATTAAACCACAGTTGGCACAGTCGTCCTAACTGAAATGGTTTAGGACAAATCTGGGGCTCTGGGTTGTGGCCAAATTGCCGCATTGCATAGCGAGGTCTGAAGCGGCTTAGTCAGCTGCATACAATGCACAGCGGTGGCATCGTGACACAGAAAAACAAAAGCGTCAGTGGGTCACTGTTGGTTAGTGTTTGTGCCGTAATGCAGGCTGGCAAAGCATGTGATGGCTTAAGCTATCTACTGGGAGAGGGCATGACCACACAGCGGGAACAAAGCGTGATGGACTCAGTGATACAGCCATTTTTCTTGTTTTAAACAACTGTTCTCCGTTTTTTTTCCTCCTACAGGTGCGATATACAGTGGCGTTCAAAAGGGAGCAATGGCCAACATTCAGTTATTAAAGTGTTTAAGAGAAGCCCTTGTTTACATTCTTATTCATAGTCTCTGAGTGCGCTGGAGTATTGGGTCAACGTAACAAAAATGTGTCAGTGTCACAGATTAGAAATTTTGTTGTTGTCTGTGGCCTACAGAATCCTCAGAATCGCTAGCAGCTCTCTGCTAGCGAGGTCTGCATCTCGGAACAGCAGAGCTTTAAATTAAACATTAACGTCAGCAAGAAAACATGATGTTGATGTTGAGGAGATTACAGGAATTACCTTCCTATTTTAGCCTGTTAGCATGTTAATTAACTCTGCTAATTACCACTAAGTACAAAACACAGCTGAGCTTGATCGAGGAGGCGCAAGAGGAGAAGTCAAGGGATCGCAAGTTAGAACATCTGTAGATACTGATGTAATGATTTGCAAATTTATCAATATTACAAATATTTTACTGGGAATGTAAAAACTTCACCTGCTGAAGAAACTTTAGAGAATCACTGAAGGCATTTAGATTCACTTCAAAAATATCTGTGTGAGACCGCACAGCAGTCCACCCTGTGGCTGTTTGGACATGTTTAAGTCGCCACCATAATGAACAAACTACTATCGCCATCCAAGAAGCCAGACGGGTGGCATGGCTACAAACACCCATATATACATCCACAGCTTCTACAGCTCTTCTCATTCAGTAAAAATATGTCACAGCACACCTGACCTCTGCACTGCTGTTCACTGATTGCACACATTCCTCCAGGGCAGGAACCAAATGGCATATAGAGTAGGTGTTGATTAGGCTGTGCTGTATTTGTTGGGAACATGTTCTGCACTGTTCTGCCTGTACTCTGCATCCATATGCACTGTGGAACTGCAGGTTATGGTACGTCCCTACTCTTGCCATGAAAATCTGAAACATTTATTACACTTGATGGTTACAATAATTCCTCCTGGCAGCCGACCAAGCAGGCTAATTTGAACAGGAAAGTTCTCTCTGTCCATTGTAAATGTGCAGTACAACCAGAGATCGTAGCGGTGAGAAAACTAATTTGCTCTGAGGCACGGTCTGGGCTCAGATGAGACTTTCATTACGACACTAATGTTGTTAGGGAAATATGACTGCGGTGCAATGAAATATACTCCAAACACTGAGTATGCTGCTGCTACCGAAACCCTCATTCAAGATGTGAAATAGATCCGGATGTAGCCTTTGTTCTCACTCGCTACTGTCTCACCTATCACCTCTGCCTCCTCTCATCATCATCCTCCTTGGATTTTTTCTTCCCCTTTCTAGCCTTAATCTCTCTTTCTCCCTCCCTTCCTTCATCCTTCTGCACCTGATTTGCTAGATGCAAAAAGAGATGCCTCAGTGTTTTCAGGGACCCACTG
The DNA here is from genome assembly GCA_029783665.1 of Naso thynnoides. Classification (NCBI taxonomy): domain Eukaryota; kingdom Metazoa; phylum Chordata; class Actinopteri; order Acanthuriformes; family Acanthuridae; genus Naso; species Naso thynnoides. The sequence goes on along the minus strand of JAQLOL010000020.1, from coordinate 8,611,227 downwards.
CTGAGTGATAGAAATATCTGATTGGGGGGCAGACCTACATGCAGAAAGATAGTGGAAAAAAATGTGGCCCCTGGTCCTGGAATGCGTTTGCTCTCATTATCTCTCTCCTTCGCTAACTAATTCATGCCTTTATTCCTTTAATGTCTCTCCACCAGGCCTCCCTATAGCGGGCATACGAGAGGTAAGCTGAAAGAAGGTCTCTGTCTCCCTCCACCCGTAATCCCTCCCCCTTTAGTCTCACTCAGTGGTTCCCTGTTTTTTTTCCCCTCCAACCTTCCTGCTTCCATCTATTCCTCTCCCTACCTCACTCCGTTCCTTCTACCTTTATTCAAGTCATTATCCTTAAAATCAAGCACAAGATTATCCCTCTGTTTCTTCTTTCCATGTGTTTTTTTGTCATTATGGCCTTTCCTCAAAGCAGCATACAGTAAACACCCCATGGGATCCTATCTGTCTAGCAAAATGCTTTCGAGCAGCAGGATGAAAGGCTTGCAGCACTGACTCGAAATCAGGGGCTATCTGTTATCTGATTGGCTGACATGGAGAGCTGTCTGTGGATTTTAGTTACCGGGGAGAACAGGGAGATAATGGCACCGTGTCAGCAACTTCTGGAGCTGCAGGGGCCAGACGAAGATAGAAGTAGATAAAATGGCCAGTCATGGTGAGGTATGCTTTGTCAGAGGTTTTGTGTGGTTGCTGAAGAGATATTTGACTTTTTGTCTTTATTCCTCATAACCATATTCTTGGAATCATTTTATTAACAATATATCCAGGCTCTACATGCATCATTGTGAGGGTGTATTTCCTAAAAATAAAACTCTCAGAATGTTTTAAAGCCCCTTCAAGAAACTTTCATTTTGTGTTAACTAAAGTGTCGTGTGGACAAAAGCGGTACTGCTTACTGTCGTAAAGATCTTGTCTAGTGCGAGCATTTGTTTTGGAAGAAAATGGAACACCCACGACACGTATTTGCTCAACACCAGTTTGGCCATGGACACAAAATGTTGAAATTATCTACAGAAACATATCCCCCTGCTTCAAACCATAAATAGTAAAAAACAGAGAGAAGCGGGGTCTCGCAGACAGTGCTTTCTGCGAATGTGGGGATCCGACACAGACTGTGGAGCACATGATCAGCAGCTGCCCCAAACATCGGCAAACGTGGTGTAATCAACCTGGATGTTGCCATGTTGGCCTGGCTGGCCTCACTGGAGCTGCGGGTCTAAAGACATACACCAGAAGTGAAAAAGAGAACGGCAGATCGAACATGCTTGTCAACAAAAAATTGTCTCCTCTGGTCTACGTGCTGTAAAGCTTTTCATAGTACGGCACTGTAAAATACCTGGTAGTAATCTCCAGTCTCCTCACTGATGGACTCATTTGCTGATGACGGTAAGATGTGAGGCATCAGTGTAAAGTGTAGACTGCTTCATAACCACTTCAAAGCTCCTCGTAGGGACTCCAGTAAACACAGAGGAAATTGCTTTTTCTCTTGATTTACTAAGATGATGTGCCTTCTCCTGGAGTCACTATTGTTGTAATCATACATCCACTGTCTAACAACAACACAAGTACTAAAGAATGGATTCAAAATGCATTTTAAAACCAACATTGTCTTAAGAGTTTTTCACTAAATGTGTCAAAGGTGGTTAAGAAAAAAGGAATTACAGGAAAAAGGCCACAAGAAGCACTGTGGTGCAGGGTTGGTTCAAACAAACAAACAAATCAAGAGTGCACTACTTTTTACTAATGTAAATGAGAGCAAAAAAGAAGAAAAGAAGAAAAACCTCACAAGGTAAATTTAATAACACTGACCAAATGACACATAGCAAAACAAATGATACAAAGCGTTTCAAAAAGAAAATGGCTTCCGATGTTCCTGACTGACAGTCAGAAGAGGCCAACCTGATGACACAATCCTACTGATTGGAGTCATTCATGGTGGGTGTGCCAGTTCAAGTGCTGCAATCTGGTCTGATTGTGTTACAGTGACACCTGTGCCTCCTCTCTCTCCCTCCTCTTGAACCTCTGATTCTCTTTTTTGACTCTCTGTCATTGAATACCAAGTAGTTGAGTACTGCCTCCATCTAAGGATACACAGTCTATGTGCAGACACCGAGGGCTGCAGGAGATGCATCAGAGGCCACAATTCTCAGATTAGCTGCAAAGGGGATGACTTCCATTCTGATGTATTTATTCTGGCACACATAATGCACACATAGAGAAAGGCAGCTCCTGAATTAGGACACAGCTGTAGAGATACATTTTTTCTTTTCAGGTACTGCCAGTTTAATTTGCCTAATTTTCCTGATTTCAGTCAATTTTTGTTTCTTTGCCTGCCTCTTACCTGTTGCCTGCCAGCCGTGCATGTGGTGCCTGCCAAGTCTGCTCTGTTTGTTTCCCTGATCCTGTTTGCATATCACCAACTAAAAGTGTCGCCCTGCATAAACTGTCTTTTTACTAACATTAGGATCCTATTACCAATTCCCAGGAAAAATGAATTGTGAGCTAATGTTACTCTGCTGTTATATCTGAAAGCACACAAAATGCTTTCATGTATTCAGCACAGAGAGACCTATGCTGCAAAATGTGTTCAACATACCATTTCATTGATGCATCTGGCTTATTACTTAAAGGTGGGTCAGTTGGATTTTACAGTGCTTTAAGTGGGCCAGTATGCACCGGTACGCAGTACCCCCACTTCTGGATTTTACCCTTTGGCCTACCAGGACTTTTTAAAGCGTACATA
>JAQLOL010000020.1:8578737-8604232 GCA_029783665.1 Naso thynnoides | reverse complement strand
CGTTGCTACGGATACGCTACGACTTCTGTGGGTGCATTATGGCTGCTTTGTGTGTGTGTGCCTGCGCGTTTGTGTGTTTGTGTGTGTGGGTGTGTATGTGTGTGTGTGGGGTGCTTGGCAGAGGTTCATAAAGGGATTTGGCGGTGTATTGCGTTGAAATTTCAGATCAAGTCGCGAGTTTACTTTCACTTTCGCAAATTTACCTACTGGGGCTTTAAAGTGGAATTTCAGCCTCTGGCAGAGCAAAACCCCCTTGTTATTGAAAATTATTATCGCAATAAGAAAAAGGATTTAAATGGAATATTAAATAAAAGGAATGTTCTAATGTGACGGAAAACAGCTTTGGAGACAGGTACAGGTTTTTTTATGATTACTACACGTAAGGAATAATAGGAGCATATAGTAGGAGTCTTCCAAGTGATCATGCAGTGTCGGCCTGGGACTCTCAACAGCCTAGGTACACCACAACACAACATGTAAAAAAAACATCGGACAAAATCACTAAAATTGACGTAAACACCTTATATCACAATACAATATAACAACATTTATGTGATTATTTTACAGCTTGTAGAAAAATAAATGTAATCAATGCCAGCTGTCTCTATGTAGGATAGTGATGCATCACGCAAGCTACAGCTGTGGCTTGAGTCATTGCCTCCAGCTGCGACAGGACGTAGCCCCGTTGATAGCGATATAACCCCAGGCCTAATGTTCCCGCATCTACGGTCACTCCATGACAATGTGATGTTATGTCAAGCAAAAAACATGTAACTGTCTCTTTCCACAATGCATGGTTGGTAAAAATATAATAACAACATCTATGTGATTATTTTACAGCTTGTGGAAAAATAATCTTGGTTTTGCCACTATTGCTTGCGCTACTGCTTTGTACACTGATCCGCATATGCAAACACAGGTTCACGTGCATCCTGGTACATGTAGACATTGAAGATTAGCCATGTGAGCAGGACAAACTCAGAAAAATCATCTTCTCTGTCAGTACATCAAAAACTGAAATTATTGCTTCAGTTAACCACAATTACCATAAAAAATGATTGGACATCCACATGAACAGTAATGGAATTCTCCTTTATGTGTTTGTGCAGTTCAGTCAGCACATTCACATGGAACAGAATAATAAAGTGCGTTTGATAATTAAGGTCTTGGCTCTGGTCTTGGCACCTTCTGTAACAACACACTGCAGCAGAGTCGAGACTCAGGAATGACGGTAATAAACCTCTTGAAAAAACCTATAATCAGAACCTGCAGGTGGACGTTGAGGTAAGAGAGGGACTGGTAATGCTGAACAGCAGCATTTGCAGACTAAGCAATAATGCAACATGGGAAAAGTTCACAGCAAAGGGGGAGTAAAAATAGTCCTCCTTATTGTAAGTTGAGCAATGCTGCAAAATGTGTCATTTAAGTTTGGAAGGTGAACTAAAGTAGTCTGTGAAAAAAACAGCACTCCCATAACTTCAAAATAATCATACGCCCACAAGCATCTTCCACATTCAAATATACACTCAGAAAGCCAAAGGTTATTTCAGGTTCAAAACACACAACAGCATCCCAAAACGCAACCACACACATTGACACACACACACACTCAATAGGTCTTTAACTTTTCACAGGGAGTGGTCACTTCCAACCACACTCAAGCAGGAAGTTCCTGCCTCCTGCAGCCAGCCAATCACAACGCAGAATTCAAAGATGAAGGTTCCATTTAGGAAGTCACATGTTGTCCTCTGCACTTTCGACTCCCCTCACGACAGATTCTGTTTTTTCCTGCCTGTCAATGCCAGGAACCTATTAAGGAGCAGTGGTGGGGATACAAGGTGGAGAGACAATGTAGGGATGGACCCAGCCATTGTTCCTCAGCATCGCTCCTTGAGAAATGTCCGGTTGTGGAACTTAACTTCTGCAGTTACAGCGTAAAACCTTGTGTAAACTTTTACCTGAAAGCTTGCTGGCTTTGATCCTAAATCACTGGAAACTGCATTTCTATCCTTTTCCTTGGAGGACCATGACATGTTTTATCTCACTGACAAATCACAGTGAGTACAGTCTGAGGAAATTAAAAATAAAAAGCAATACCTGGTTATAACTTCTGATGGTAAGAAAGTTTGTTGAATGATTCAAAGTGTCAAATTTTTGGTGCAAGGACAGTTGAGAATCAGAACTTCCAAAGTTTCCTACAGTAACATTTAAACTACGTAAATCCTGCTGTCTGTAATCACAATATGCTGCAACTAGAGTGTAAGAATAAAAAAGCGTAATTACAAAACTTTGCTTGCTTTTAAAATGGTTGACAGCACTGTGAACTACATACAGTCATTACGCCTAAACATGCAAAAGCATGGCTAAGATTAAAAAAAAAAAATATTAACCTTTGTTCACCACCAAACCAGGAACCACAGAACAACAAAAAGCCTCACAACTTGTATTGTTCCTCTGAAATCCATAGTTTGCCTCAGAGATGACCTGCAGCCCACCTCAGTGACCCTTGTCCAGCTCAACTCTCCCACTCATGCATCCACCATGGAAATTCCACAAAAACACACACACTATTGGGGAGCTCAATAGCAATGCAAAACTTAACCCTGCAAAACTATGCACACCATGACCCACTGTTCTTCAAGGACTGGACTAGACCTTTCTGTAATTTTAACAAAAGTTGGACACACTTTCACAACTCTAAGAGACACATTGATATTGTTCCCACAAAGACGTGAAAGAAAACAATGTCACAAAAGAAATATGAAAAGCATGGTCTTTAAAAATGTTTCTTACATCATGTCCTCGCTCGCTTACAAGAAAACAGGATAAATGCAGATTTAAAGAGACTGCAGCTGCTGGACCTTTCAAGCTGCTTTTGATCACCAAAAATGCCCTTGTATTTCTTCCTCATCAATGTCCAATACATCAAATTGCACAATAAAAGAGTAATTTGTGCACTTAGTTGCAATGAAACTGTCCATCTTAGCTTGACTCAAACCAGGTGACAGTGACGTTTGCAATAAAGCTTGTCAAGTCGCCAGAGGCCGGTTTTAGAATACAAGGCAAGTCACTTGTATCAGTTCATGGTGTTACCTGTCGATAAGAAGTGCAGCATAAAGCAGCCAATAGGAGCACATGCTCTCTGAAATGACATGTGACTGACTAAAAAGACTCCAAGGAGAAGTACAAAAGTCTTGTGTTCTTTCAGACCACCTGAATTACAATATACTGAAAGGCTTTTATGGAATTTTTGCCCGATGACACCAAGAATAAACTTCCTACCCCAGCTTTAATTCCCGATAAAGGAAACATGTGAAGAAGTTATTGAGAAAACTGTCTACTCTGATCATTGAACACCACAGGATGGCGACTACGACACAGGCAGGAAGAAGTGCTCTGCCTTTGAACTTCCTGAAACTTTATATCTCATTAGCAACCATCTCAAACCACTTTCGCTACTTAACTCGTTACTTTAGGTTATGGACAACAGTTCACACATGCCGTATTTGGTTTGGGGAACATAATTTTATTTGAGTGCGATAACATGCAGCAAAGTTTGTTAGTCTTGTTGAATATCCTGTCAAATCCTATTAACTTTTTCCAACTGTGTGCAATGTTATTGGCTACAAAATTCTATTAGCATTACATTAGCTTTCAGGCTCACAGATGAGCCAAGCTGTTTAATTAGCTGAATGGACTAGTATTACTTCTGTGTTCGATTCCTATCTATGGTTTGTCTTATATACTGGACTGGTGAACATTTTTCTTACTTTAACATACTTTATGGAATGGCAATGATTGCCCCAGGTATCAGTCAAACCATCAGGTGTTACTAGGAAACCTGAGCAATGGCTAGTAAAAAAAAATAGATTGTAACTGGGAAATGCATAAATCTGGCCATCACTGTGTCCATTAAGTCCTGATAATGGACACCTCATTGGGCATTATTCTGTGTGTATATGTGATGAAGTGAGCAGCACTGGACTGTCACAAAAATACTGTAGGTTCAGGAAGAAAATGCCATGTAGTCAGCTACTATCGATCTGCTCTTTTCAGGAAACTAAATTAATTGGAAAGAATGAACAGTACAAGGTATGCCACCACAAAGGAGCAGTTGAGCTGTCCGTAATGACAAGAAATCAATCTTAACCTACACAGAAGTACTTAAACACTGTAGACAGATAAGTGACATGTTTGGTGTTCATTTGAATAACACAAGTGACTCAAATTGTTTCGCCAACAAAACCAAATTGATAGTTCAAATAGGTTCAGAGTCTGTAGTAAAACTACGCTATGTGCATATCTAAGCCAGTAGACATTCTCTTTAATGCAAAAATGTGCTTTCAGGGCAAAGACAAGGAAACTGCCTACCTTGGCAATGACTTCAATGCTGGATACTTTCCAAAAAATGAGCTGGATCAACCTCAGCCACAACAAGCACATGAATTGTCAGGGGCTGACGTGCTGTTGTCTAAAAACTGCTCATTTTGTCTGTGGCAATTAATCTCTCAGGATCCATACATTCATATTCTCATACATTTAATGCCTTTTATCTGCATCATTATTCATTTTTTTGCTATTCCACATGTGAACTAAAGTAAATTAACACTGGATTGAAAAAAATATGTTCTAAATATATTCACCAGTGTTGTATAACTCAATGACTTAGCTAACAGAGTTTCTTTCTCTCACTGCTACTCACCCACTAGAAGCCATCTTAGGGTCACAGAGGCACTTTATCTGAACTTTTGCAAAGTCCTGATGTTTTCTAAAGTCGTGCCGTCTGTGGGAAGCTGCTTTGCAGAGCAGATGTGCTGTGGGCACAAGGTACACACACACATACACACACACACACACACACACCCCTTTGGCCCAGTGTGAACTCACCCTTCTGCTGACACTGACAGGAAGGAACATACCTCTTGCTTTAGGATACCATCATGGTGAGAGAGAGAGAGCTGTGAAAGCATGGCACATCTGAGGAATAGTGTGTCAACAGAGAATGAGATTAGTAGTGCTATCCCTAGGCGTTCGCTCAGTTGGTGTGTGTGTTTGTGTGTGTGTGTGTGTGTGTGTGTGTGTGTGTGTGTGTGTGTGTGTGTGTGTGTGCCTGTGTGAGTGTGAGCATGCTGACTACTGGCTCTCATGTATCCGTGTGTGTTCTCAGCGAGGGTTTTTTGGCTTCTTTGACTCACACACATAGAAAGTTTAGGGAGTTCCTCTACCTCCCACAGCACAGCTAAGAAGCCTTAAAGCTCCTCAGCCAAGATCTGCCACTTGTTCAGCTAAAGAGCATCTATCTGTGGAGAAACTAAAAAAAAAATCTAACCTGTGCAGCCCTGCATGACCTCAGTCTCTAGCACACATGCAAGGAAGCTCTCACACACCCTCACAGATTCTTTCTTTTTTTAGCTTTGTTTTGTCTTTGGAGTGGATTATTTAGTTTGGTAAGAAACTGAACACCCTTATCCCTTTAAGTAATCAACAGCACACACTCTTGTGCACAAAAACACACACTGTGTGGGCCAACAAAAGCATTTACAGGTTCAGAGAAGCCTTAGGAGAAGTCAGTGGATGTTAAAGTCTGGAGAATATGAACCACATGGGAGCACCGGGCGCTCGGCCAGTCGAGACAGAGCGCAGACTGGCATCGATTGGCACCGGCCAACTTTCACACAAACACAAACGCACACAAAATGTGCACAGGGCTGCCCATCTCGGCTCTCGCTTAGTAAGAAAACAACCTGCTCACACTGCTCTAGACACGCCAGACACACACACGCACACACACACATCACTGAAATGTTGCGTGAATGAATTGTGTCGTGTGCCATGTGGTTTCTGTGGTTGTTGTTTTTTTTTAGCTCAGAGCTATCTTTAGAATAACGGATTAGAATAATTATCACTGTGACCACTGCACAAACACAGAAAACACGACCAGTGCAGCGTGTGTTTGCTCAGTGTGCACGGTGATGGGGGGAGAGAGGCGTAGTATGTTTAGCTGCTCAGAGTGAAGAAACTGTTCCGTGCTTTACATTTCACAAGACCAACTACCCCAAGATGCTCACTGAAGTGGCAACAGATTGTGGGTGGGCCCAGTGCAAGTGCGTGTGTTTCTGTGCTCCAATACACTTTCCATCAGATTAAGCTACTAAGCCTTTCCTATAAAGTTCTACCTAAGGCTTGGTCCCTAATGGTCTGGTTTGCACTGCAGAATCAAACTGGGCTTCTTTTCAATTCCTGACATTCAGTTACCACCAGACAATGTTATTAGTTTTTGTTTTTTTGTTATTTTTTAATTATTTTCCTTATTTATTCATTTATTTGAGAGGGACATTGCAAGCCAGAGGCTAATTTCCATCTGTTATCCCTGGTAGATGGTCCTAACATGCATGTTTTGACGATGAAAACCCACGCAGACACGGGAGAACACGCAAATTCCTCACAGGAAGATCCTACTCCAGCAGATATCGAACTCAGGAATCACTTGATCGAGACCTGGATTTGAACCCAGGACTTTCTTACTGTGAGGCAACAGTGCTAACCACTAAGTCACTGCTGAAATGCATACTAACATGGTCACAATAACAATGCTAGCATGTTAATTTTAGCAGGTTTATGTTTATACAATCATATGCTTAACTTAGAATGTTGGGATGGTAATATTTGCTAGCCAGCAATAAATACAAAATGTCACTCAGGTTGATAGGAATGTCATTAGTTTGCAGACTGTTTTTTAAGTGTTTATAAACCTAAATATTTGACAAATTAAAAAATGGCATGACGGTGATGATGGAGGAAGATCACTAAAGTCATTGCAATTCCTCATAACGGAAGGGAGATTCATGTCTGTGGCAGTTTTTATGGTAATCCAGCCTATTGTTATTGAGATATTTCATCATGAAAGTGAAAGTGAAAAAACTAAAAAGTTAACCAGCTGGTGGCGCTAGAAAAAAAGTTGGCCAATCGCCAAAGTCAGCAGAATTCATCATAAATAAACTGGACCATAAATGTGTGTAATAAATTCTAGAGCAATCAATCCAGCAGTTGTTGTGATCTTTCAGTCTGGACCAGATTGATTGATGGTGTGATTGATTGTCGTGTCATCCCTGAAACCACATGTCACTTTAAAACAAATGCATCATTTTAATGTTGTAAGTGAAATGCAGATTTTATACTGTAACCCTCCTCTATCTTAAAATGTGTTTAGCACATTGTTTAAGATTTGGGATTAAAGCCCTGCATTTCATTTCACCCAGTGGGGCCTGACCTATTAACAGGTTTCGGGCTGGACTTCAGACCAATTTTCACATCACTAGCTTGGACTCAGGCCAGGCCAGAGTCTGCTTTAGACGTATCAATTGAAGAAACTACTGAGAAGTTAAGACAGAAAAACGTTTTTAATGTATCACACACCGTCTGCCATATAGAGCTTGTTAAAATTTATTGACTTTTTCTTGATGTGATAATAGAGTTTGAAGTGTTTTTCATAACATTTTTTATAGGCTAATGTTGATCTGACAGGCTGATCAAACATGTTACGTTATGTATCGGCAGACATAAAAAGCTGTGGCCACGTCAAAAAATAAAAGCATTAATTTAACAAACTTGGAAATGCTCCAAACCTCGTCCTAAATTAACTTAATACAGTTACAAAACAAAACAAAACAAAACAAAAAACACTTCTGCAGTTAAAAGTCCTTAAATAAGGGGGAAAACTGTTTCAAATAGCAACCTCATCAGTCCTGTGCACAAAGTCAAGAATAATATACCAATTCATAGACTATGAAAGTTAATTTGAATAGGCCAAAAAAAACAAAGCAAACAAACAAACAAACATAAAAAAACTGGCTCAGTAAGGACTCAGGCTGAGAATTACGAAAAGCTGTTGGGCTGGGGGTCGGGCCCGAACGTCCAGGGCCCGGGGCGGAATAGGGCCGAGATTTGAGGTCCATTCAAAGCTCTATTTGGGATCACAAAACCTTTTCAGATCACTCTGGATAACCTTAAAAGTCTGTAGATGGGGAGCTTGTTTATTTCATTTCCTGAAAAGTTGACATTTCACCGACACACGGATCCATCAGACAGGGTGTATTTGCGAATCACACATCATGACATCAGTACTGTGAATACCTCTTACAGCCAGCAGCATGTGAGCCGGTATGACTCACCTCTCTGCACCTCCAAGGAAATCACACGGACACACACACACACACACACACACACATAAACACAAACAGTAGTGGACTGCACACTAATGCGGGTGAGCCATATCTCAGAGGACAGTGTGCATTTTTGTGTGTGTTTGTGTGAATAACAATGTGCCCTTTAACCTGAGCACGAATGGAGAGCTCTTAATTTCAGTGAATGCAGCATAAAACACAAGCACGCACAATGTGACACCCTGTAAACATGAGCTATGTAACGAGAACGCTTTGCCTTTCTAATGTTGTATGGCTGCGGTTAGCCAGCCAACCATGGCCAATGCTCTGTGGCAGGCAAGCAGAGCAGTGACCAAGACTAACTGTGAATGCACATAGACCATAAAAAGAGCAGAGATGGAGAGAGACAGTGATGTTGTGCATTAGAGAGAGAGAAATAAAAGGAGGAATGGTAAGCAAAGCAAAGATGCAGAGAGAATGCGTGCAGATTGCTAAAATGCAACCATGCAAAAGTTTCATATATGATCATTGTAAACAACAGCCATTGCTTTTTTCTTCTCTGCTCCATCCATTGCCAGGTTTAAGCACTTTTTACAGTATGTATGTATTGTAAGCACATGCACATGTGCATGTGTCAGTTTCCACCTGAAAGACATTAGTCGGACCAGAAGGGAATTTTACTGAAACCTGGCCCAGCAACAAAATGCTTCAGAGAAAGGATTAACTGGTAGAGAGAGATGTAAAAGACAAACAAGCAGCCAGATACAGAGAGAGAGAGCGAGAGAGAAAGAAAAATAAGTGCAGAAATACGTACATGCATGCTTCGCTTTCAGAATCTGAATACCACAGAGATGCAGATGATTCCAAAGCTCAAGGTATACACAAAGAGAAAGATGATTAAAACCTAAAGTCATGACAGCACGGCTGGAGTGTATATAAATGTGTGCTGCTTTGAAAATAAACATTTAGTTCCAAAGATGTCATTAAAAAGAAAAAAATAAGGCACTTGATAACAGTGAAGACATAGTAAAAGAATGAATGAATCATAATGAATCAATGAACAACAGCGGACACTGTTAGAATAGTGTTGGAGAGAAGACGAGGCGCATGAGAAATTAACTAAACAACAGCTGAGAAAAGAACTGTGGAGTAAAGAGAACGGAACAGAAAAAAAGCGCACACCACCTTTCACTTCCCTTACCTCTGCAGTCGGTGTGGTACCCTTTGGGACAAAAAACGTAGTGAGGAGAAAACTTCAGCTTCAGCAGCACTGCTACAGATCCCCACTTTCTAGCTCTTTCCAGGGCAATGTGCAGCTGAGTTTATCAGCCCAAATCAAAACTCCACTAGGACGGTATTCTGTCTACCTGCGTGGGTTTGTGTAAACGTATCCTAGACGGTGCTGAAACGTGGTGAGTGAAATGAGAATACTATGCTGGAGGGCAGACAGACTGACTGAAACAGGAGAGCAGGGAGAGTAGAGAGCAGACTGAGTGGGATGGGAGAGTTACTGCTTCCTAACATCAGAGCGGCTGGGCTGGATACACCCACCTCCTCAGCATGCATCAAATGGGAGTCGCTCAGATGCTCGAAGTATGCAGAACGAGAGAGAGAGAGAGAGAGACAAATCCCATGTGCAGTCTGAGATCTGATCTGATACATGCACGTATGCACACATGCATACCCTCAGAACAGACTTCAGTAACCCCCTTTTACTAACACACATACACAGATACACACTTGATTAACTCTCTTGATTGAACAGAGTCTATGAAAGATGTAAAAACAGCCAAATTTGCTAATGGGAGAGCAAAGCATTAACAGCCTACATGGTAGTGATAGACAGATTAATTGGTTGGCTGATTAATCTGGATGATTAATGTAGATATCAGAATGATTTTGTTAGTTGCTGTTAGTTATCAGCATTGCATATTGGCTATCAGCCTTCCTGCTTTCCAAATATCTGCACTGGCACTGGGCTGGCCTTTGAACAACCCATACTGGGTGACCACTACTTCATAGCAAAAACAGTCCCCATGAGGTCACTTTAGTTCTGGCAATGAGTATCTTCATGTTAAATGACTGGAAAATGATTTAATAGTTAATCCAGGGAATCCCAACCAGTCTAGACAGCATAAGGGGTCACAAGACAAAACTGAGGGGTCAAGTTTTTCTTTAAAGGGATAAAAATGAAATAAAAAAGACTGTTCCACTTATGTTTTACATATGGACACCTTTTCATTTTAAGTTATTTACTAAGCAAACATGTCTCCAGCTTCTTTTTCTGTAGAGAACTACATAAGAAGATTGATATCTCATATCTGCAAATGAAGCTATTGCAGGAAGCAAGCAAACTTAGCTTAGCTCGACTGGCTCTGTCAAAAGGAAACAAAATCTGTGTGTCAGTGAAAGATGGATTTTTTTTTTTTTAAACCTTTAAACGGATCCAGCCTAACGTTTCCCCCTGTTGCTAGTCATAGCATTATATTTATTGTGCAGGTATACAAGTGGTTTGAGTCTGGTCATCTAAGCATAGCCCTTAGAATGCTGAACTATTAATCTAGTTTTAGCCCTAATAAATTGGTAATGTGTTTGCGTGGACTATTTGTGTAATAGTGACTGACAGTAGGAACTGGTGTGAAAACACCTTTCATTGCGTTGTTGGATTACAAAAGGAGGCGAAAAAACGAGAGAATAAACCTCGGAGACAATCTGACGTAGACGTGTGGACATGCTTCTCATTCTTGGAGAGCACTATTGTCTGTCACTCAACATGCTTTAATTTCCCCCTCACTGCCACCCCTGCCCCGGGAGAGAAGGTGGGTGAAAGCTGGAGGAGGAGGGATGGGGGAGGTCATGTCATGGGCCGGGGCTTTGAGCTGCCACACCACCCACCTCTACTGCTCCAGCCGGGAGAGCTCCGTGCCTCTGGGGACAAAGCCTGCCTTGATAAAGACCAATTCCATTGCTCAGTGCATGGAGAATGGTCCTCATTACTGGCAAAGTTTAGGGGTTAAATTCTTGTGGGACTGCCAGATTTGGTGAAAATATCTCTGAAATGTTTGCATTCACAGTTGGGGCAGTTTGTCCAAATTCAACAAGGTGGATGTTTTTCCTCTTTTTTTCCTTTAGTGAACGGCTTCAGGTCCCATTAAACGAAAACGGACAAAGTCTATCACATGTTTAGGACCTCATTTCCAGGGGGAGTAAGTAAATGTCCACCAGCATTTCTTAAGTAATAGCCTATAATGTAAAAGCCAATCAAAAAACAAGGCCTTGTGTTGATTTCACTGAGTTGAATACAACTCAGGTTGAACATCTGCCTTGTTAGGATTACAGGCAAATTTGCTCCCTTTGAGAAAATGATGTTATTAGGAGGTGATGAGGGGAGTGAAAAACAGTGACCCCTCTTTATAATACATCTCCTGATTAGGCAGATGTGAGAGAACATGACACCTCCGCATCAGCACCCCTTGTTACAAATGAAAAAAAAATTAAATGAATCCAGTTCATTAGAAAAATAAATAACATCTTAATTATCTTAAAGATAACTTCAGCCCAAATTACGCTATTGGAGGTAAGGGATTCTGGTAGACACACTTAGGGGACAAATGTTCCAACCTATAACAAGAAATTATGTATATATCACATTCAGTGGATGGTTTGAATAACTGCATGCTGTAGCTCCATCACCTGCACTGGCAAGGCTACGTCCCTACAGGAAGTAGGCTACTGTACCACCAAACTACTCGCATCCACTACTATATCAGCATCCTTACTGCAACATCACTGGCTCACCGAGCCTGAAAATAATTAGAGTGGATTCTGGAAGATGAAACACAGTCGCTCATGACCATCAATACATCTTTGCTGCTGACCCAGCAGCCACTCCGCAGCTGCAGCGGGTCGTCCTGCATACACAGCCTACCGTCGTATTGACAAATGCCTTTACTTGCAGTACGCAGCGGCTACACGACACACCTGTCATATCTTATTTTGCACCGCATTCAGGTAACCGTCTGGTAAAAAACGCACGCCAGCACCACTCTGTTAAAATTAACACAGTACAACTGATGCAATTAAGCCGGGGAAAAAAATATAAAATAGGCTACTCTCGCGATAACCCTTTCAAGCAGACTTCTGTTTATGTATTTTAGGAGGAAGCGAAGAAATGGTGAATAGTATTTTACCGTTAAATTCGTTGAAGGATAGCCTCTGCTGACTGCCAGATGAGGAGATGCTCCAGTGGCAGTGAGAAGGATGCTGGACCGTTTCAGCCTCGATTTCCATGAACAATGTTGCCCCCTGCCGGTTGCACGTGGACCTGTTTCCAACGGTCGTTTCTTGTCGTTATTGTGACTGGCTGGTTTGATTTGTGTCGCCCATTTTTGTGAAGGAAACGCTGAAGAGCTCAAATTTGACACAGCAGCTGTCAGTATAAAATACCCACAAATTCATTTTTTGAGGTTGATTTCCGCATGAAAAACGGCTGTCAAGTTGAGCAAATACAGCGATATTTCCGTCTGTGGCATTCAAAATAAAAGTCGGAAACTCAGCACGGTGTAAATTAATGGGATAAACCAAGCTGCAGAGGCTTCTGTTTGCTTCTTACAACAGTATCCCATATGGTCCCATTAGCGTTTGGTGGCATTTTCCTGCGAAGGGCTGTGTACTGAGCAACTGGTTAATTTATTCGTGTTTTTTAATTAAAATAATGAGTGTATTATCAGTGACTTTTTTGAACATGGCAGCTATTTCCCTGTAAATCTGAGTTACAGCTAACACGGTCTTTTCACTGTACCCTGTACATTTAGAATATCACCATGTCAAAACGTTTATCTAGGCCTATGGTTTATGCAGTGCATCAGGCACTAAATAACACATCACTCTTGGGAAGGAATAAAACTGCACGGTTAGATTGAGCAGTTCCTAGGTTCTTAAACTGTAATACATTTGAAATCGACTGAAAGATGACCAACTCGGTAATCCTACTGCTTTTAAAGATTTTTTTTTCCTCGTAATTATCATACTTATCGTGAAGACCAATGAGACATTAAAAATAGGGTTCACTTTCCGAATTCTTCGCTTTTACTGTCTAGGAAGTGAAAGAAACGACCTATGTTGCTGCTGTTCAATGTACCGTGACGCAGCTTTACAAAGGACTACAAAAATGGGTTCTTAAACAGGGCGAAGGGGCCTGAATTAAATAGGTGGCTTAACATAAGCCTGACATCTTCCATGTATGTGTTTCTGGTTATATTATTTAACAGTGGTCGGTTCATAATCACAAGTTTTATCTATATGTCTGTAATACGTTAAAGGTGGCCGTTATTCTGAGGTTTAGGCCGGAAGTTTTGATGTCGTGCCGCTGTTTCACCGGCGTTGTAGCAGCCAGTGGGTCTTCAGGCAGGAAAAAGCGCCAACTTCTGCTGCACCGTCTGATTCGTGAAATAGTCGAAATGGCTCAAGGACTGAAGATTCTCTGAAATATATGAGACTTCTATTTGGAATGACACATTCAGGTAAGAGTGAAAGCGATGTAACGTTAGACACTGTTGATATTTTGAGAGTAGGTTTTCTTGAGCTTAGTGAACTGTTAGACACGGCATGTTCCCCGCTTTCTCCTCCCACTTCGCCGCACCGCACCGTTTTGACCCAGTTTTGTCTCTGTGTTGGTCACTAAGTGCTCAACGACACTAGTTTACTATGCACTGTTTGCTACACTGTAATAGATAATTCCTAACGCTGGAAAGATGTCGGTTGCTAACGGAAACGTTGCTTTGTAAAACGCTGATGGTGATTGTGAAAACGAAAGAAACACCAGTAAGTTAGCGTTAGCCAGCTAACGTTATCACGTTATATAATACGTTGTTCAGTTTGGATTCACCGTAAACGTTAGTAAACCGGAGCTGCCAATATCAGCTTAATTTAGCTAGCTTGGCTTTAGTGAAGTAACTGCGCAGTCATAACTTAATGCGTAGATACTTTGCTTCTTGTGGAACTCTGGTGGCGCCCACTGAAATTCAAATGTGTGTTTTTTATTTCTTTCCAGTGAGGTGCGCTGTTGCATCTCAGTAGAAAAACAAAACCCTCAAGGTAAATTACCGGAACAAAGATGCCAGGCCTGCAGGGTGAGAATGTGGCGGCGCCGGGGAGCCCGATCAAAAGGAGTAAACTGTCTCTAAAGTTCCTTCAGAAGAAAGAAACTAAACGAGCTCTGGATTTCTCTGAACCGCAAGCAGATGAACTCAAAACGGTCGAACCAGAGGAGCCTGAGGCCAGGTGGGTGCACGCTGTAAATGTGTGATATATTTGGGGTCTTACGTGGTTCAAAATACTGCTTTTCACATTTACGTTATCTTGCCTGGCTCACATGTTTTTGTAAAAGAGTTCCCTACAGCATAGCCAGTCTTTTTCACCAACTTCACACAATTTCAGTTCTCTTGTTCTAATATCACAGTTTATGTGAGTGCAGGATAATACAGATTAAGACAAGGATGCATTTTGATACTTTGGTTGAAATGCATCCAGATTTTCCTGAAACTGTTGCCTCTAATTGCTCTTGAAATTGTCAAAGAAAAATGTTTTACTTTACATGAAAATTTAATAACTCAGTTTCACAAAGTTCTACTTTATCAGTTGTCATGACACAATCATATGTTACAGTTTTACAAGTTTGAGTTTGAGCAATTCATCAATCAAAACTAGTTAATTAGACAAGTTTGGTTTCTTGCATTTTAAGAATTTATTTTCTTGTATTGCACAACAATGAATGATGATTGCAGTCATATTGCCCAGCCCAGTAAAACTGCACGAAACAAGCAAGTATTTAGTCCCTGATTTTCATCTTTAAAACTAAACTTTGCTTTCTTTTCTACTGTTCAGCAGCTGTGATCAGGTGGTGCCCGGTCCCTCTCCTTGTCCAGCCTCACCTGGCCTTCTCCTGCCTTGTGAGAAGAGAGAGAGCTTGGTGCCATTTGTGGGACTCAACAACTTGGGCAACACCTGCTATTTGAACAGTGTGCTACAGGTGGGGCATCACCAGAGACAGAATTGATACACTTCTTTAATGGCTGTTGGCTACAAAATGCATGTATGCACGGTAGATAAGGAAATAGAGGAAAAATATTACCTAAATTTAATCCTTTATCAAAACAAGAGCATAATAGTTTGTCTCCACCGATAATTGTGATCCGTATATCTCCCTGACCTTCATCTTCAATTTCTCTTTGTTTTGTCTTGGATTATTATGAAGCATTTTAACAGGAAATAATTTCAATAGAAAACAAATTGACTCTCCCTTTCATAAAGAGTATTGCATAACATTTACACTGCAGACAGAAACGCTAAAGTGTTTGGTAAACTGGACTAAACAGTGTCGTCTTCGGCTGAAGAACGATGAAAGCTGCAGATAGGTGGCTGCCCTACAGCATTCTCCGTCCTCCTTCCTGACTGCGACATTCTTTGTGTTCAGATCAGATCCCGTCACTGTGGCTTAACTGTATTGACAGTGTTTGAACATAAGGAGGCAAACACAGTCAGGCACTGAATGTTTAAACACACATTAAGGCACTTCTTTGATTTCCTGTGCAACACCTGTTCAAACAGTCTGTAGCTGTGGGGTCATATTTCATCTCTTGTCTGGAAAAATAAACACTTTACCTTCATAGAAGAAAAAATGTTCAGTACGCATTAGGACAACTCTCCCTGTAGTAAAGTCGTATTAGTAGTAGTAGTTGTTGTTGTTGTTTTTCCTTTGGTAAAACAGGGTAACACTATGCAAGCAGGAAACTTTCCAGTCTTGTCTTACTTTACTACTTATGTCATTGTAGTGTACTGTGTTGACAGTGTACAGGGTATGTGCAGTCTTAAAGAGACTTGAAGAGCAATAAATCATTTCCATAAAAAATGCCATCGAAGAATTATTATTATTTTTTTTTTTAATTTAACCTACAAAGGTCTAAAATAAATATCATTGCCTAACACGGATAGAATCTTCCAGTGCTCTTTCATGAGACCAAAAACTGTAAATCCTGCCCAGAGATTTTCTTTTCAGACGTTTTGTCTTTTCTGCACAGATGGATTTCTTGTAAAGAGGTCAGTGACGACTAATCTTGATGATGTCTGATTCTTCTGCAGGTTCTGTACTATTGTCCAGGCTTCAGAGAGGGCATAAAGAAACTGCACAACTTGTCGAAAAGAAAAGAAAAGTCAAAGGAAGAAAATGATAAAAGTGAAGAGGTGTGTGCAAAACAGTTTGTAAAGGGTTTTTGGAGCAATTAGTGTAAGCAAATAGTGCCTTTATTATTATTATATCCACACTTCCTTATTTGAATTGATTTAATATTTAAAACTCCTAACCCTAATATCTTTTATTTTATACATTTTTTGATTGTTTTTTTATTTCTGCATCCACATTCTCAGCAGTCAGAACTTGTAGCAGAGGCTCTGCCGGCTCAAATTGAGCTCCTCGGGAGCTTCAACAGTCTGATAACGTCAGTAGAGCAGCTGCAGTCCGGCTTCCTGCTGAGCCCCAACAGCTTCAGTGACGGAGATCTGGCAACACCACCCCGTAAAATACTCAACACACTCAGGTATTGTTATTTTGAACTGCAGCTTGCACCTGAGTGGCTGTCAGAATCATGCAGTTAAATAGGATAAGGTGCAATCAAAAACATCTGTCTTGCAAGAACAGAACGCTGCCCAGTAATGTCCATGTTGTAGGTCCATGCAATAACTTCTGTTAGTTTGTTTACATGTTTTTGTGTCCACTGGTATTTGCACATTTGGGATTTCCTGAGTAGAAACAGCACAGTTTGGAGCCGGTTGTCCTTCTTGAAAACTGACTAAAGAAACATTTCTCTTAAAATCTCTCTGTTATCCTTTTTGTTAAACTTGCACCTAAACCAAAGTTTTTTGGGGTTTTTTTGTGTTGTTTTGTTTTGTTTTCCACATACAATCATACACACAGTTCAACATAGTGAAGTTTTGGTTCTTGCATTCAACCTTTTTCGAGGACCAGGAGGTGCCACGTGTGGTGCTTCAGCAACAACTCCAACTTGAAGCCAGTGACAGGAGAATTAACCTAATATACATGGTTTTACCTTCCAGCTGTTGGGCAGTAGTGCTAAACATTAAGCTGCCAGGCATCATAATACAAGTTAAATACAGTTTGTCAAGTTTAACAGTTTTGTTAAGCACCCAAATACATTTAGATGTATGAGGGTTCTTGAAATAAAAATCACCAGCTAACAGCTTCTCAACAAGTACAAAGCTGTGCAGCAGAACCCATGGATAGAAATATAAATACCTTGCTTTGATAAATGCACAAGTGTTTATTATTGTATTAAATAAATCTAGTGGAACTCGTCTCAAAAAACAGTAAAAATAAATATGTTAAACCTAAACGGATGTGTTAAAGTTACGTATCTGTTTTTGTGCAGTGATTAAACACCAAAAGAAAAGCAGCACACATTGACATTTTAAAAGTTAAAACTGGCACACGCTCATCATCATCATTTATTTTTCTGTCAGTGAACTAATTGTGACAACTCCATATGTGTTGCAGGCAACTGAACCCCATGTATGAAGGCTATCTTCAGCATGATGCCCAAGAGGTGCTGCAGTGCATCCTGGGATATATCCAAGAGGCTTGTGACACCATCAGGAAGGAGCAGGAGTTAGAGAAGGACAAACATGTGACTAATGTTAAAATTGAGGATGATGTCTGTTTGGAGTCCAGCAGCCCTTCAACAGAATCCAAAACTCCATTAGAAGAGGACGGCCAAGTAAGCGGCAAGAGAAAGAGTGACACTGAAGTGGGAAATGCCAAAAAGAAGCCAAAGTCTGTCAAGTCTAGGAAATCTGATGCAGAGGAAAAAACAAGAGATAAACCCCTCACTCGCTCCAAAAGGAGGTCCTCCAGCGACATCACATCAGACAGCCACCAAGACAAAGATAGAGACGGGGAGGCAGAAGGTAAAGGGATGAAGAAAGTAAACAGGGCGGAAGAAGGAGGAAGTGACAGCGAGGGGAAAGGTGAAAAGACATCTAAAGAGGCAGATGGGAAAAGAAAGAAGAAGTCAAGGCTGAGCTGGCTGAGGCCTTCTGGGAAACAACCAAGTATATTCTCCAAGTTCCGCAGCGTAGGAAGGATCAGCAGCATGACTGCGAAGAACCAAAACACAACAGAGCAGGAGAACGGGCTGACTGACCACCAAAGCCAGAATGACAAGATGAGTGAGGAGAGATCGCCACAAAACATAGCTGAAGACAAGACGGAAATTAAACTTCAAGGTAAAAAAGAATATGACTGTTCAAGGAATGGCACGTGCAGGTCTTCGGGGGAGAAAGCAACTAACATAACTTGGATCTTTAGTTTCCATATTTTAACATTTTCTAGAATTCAAATTATTTAATACAGGATGTCTTTTTTTACTAGTTGCAGGTAATGAGGCATTAATAAGTACAATCGATAAATATCAAAGTCAAACACTTACAGCTTGGTAAATTAAGAGATCTTACTCACCAGTGATTCAACTTTATGATTACTTTGAACTGTATATGTGACTCAGAACAGAAAATGTAAGCGAATGCTCAGACATGTCTCTGTGTGTCTTTTAGATCCACATGGACTGGATTTGACAAAGCGTTTGTTCCAGGGCCAACTGGTCCTGAGGACTCGCTGTCTGGAGTGTGAGAGCTTCACGGAGAGGAGAGAAGACTTCCAGGACATCAGTGTCCCGGTGCTCGATGACCAACCCAGCAGCCCGGACGAGCTCTCTGAGGGTGAGCACTTTTTCAACAGCTCTTTGCATTCAGTCTCACCTTTGCCATGAATTATTATGGAAAAACATTCAAGTAATGAAAAAAAAAATATATATATATTTTTAGGAAAGAAAACTCATATTTTAATCCTTGAAATGAGATTTTTTATTAGTCACCATTAGCAAAACTAAATTGGAAGGCAGTCTTATCTTTAATATCTTCAGTGGATTAAAATGACAAAAACGTTGTGTCATGAATGTGTTCACCCTTCCAGAGTACGACTCAGATGAAAGTAACGGTTCAATTACTGATATCATCCCTATTTTCAGTCTCACCTGAACCTAAACCAGAGCTGAAGACACTGAAATGGGCCATCGGCCAGTTTGCTTCAGTGGAGCGCATCGCTGGGGAGGACAAATACTTCTGTGAGACCTGTCATCATTACACGGAGGCTGAGAGGAGTCTGCTGTTTGACAAAACTCCAGAAGTCATCACCATCCACCTGAAGCGCTTCTCTGCCAACAGTTGGGAGTGAGTTGATGAGATGATGAATCTTTTAGTATTTTTTTTTCTTTCAAAATACTGTTGATTAAGTTGTATCCAGCAGTACTCTTATGGTAATGAAAGCTGTCATATATTTGAATGTAATTTGCTAACCTAATTCTTTTGAAGATACGAATCAACCAATTTATTTGAAATGGGAGCAAATGAGGCAAAATTGATTTGTATCACTTAACTCCCTGCATCTCCAGAACTTCGTGTACACCTTATACAAGATGAGGCTACTGTTTAGAAAAAAAATACTCCCTTTTTTTTACTATTTGATTATTTACTTTATTAAGTTTAAATGGGTCTTCATAAGCATGTATTAGTCAGGTGTTGCTTGACTTGTTTGCTCACATAAGCAGCAGAATATTAATCAGACATCAATCAGTGAAACAGTGTTCAAGTGTTAATAACCATGAATTGTTCCCGTGAACACAGCAACATGATCATGTGACATTCGTCTCTTTTGCAGTTATTAACTCATCACTGTTCCCATTCCCTCTAGATTATCGAAAGTGAACACCCCCTTGCAGACCCCTCTGACCTTGTGTCTAGAGGAGTGGTGCACTCGGCCCTCATCGGCGAAGAGTCAACGCTATCAGCTGTTTGCCGTGGTCATGCACAGTGGCGTCACCATCAGCAGCGGCCACTACACTGCCTTCGTTCGCATGTCTGATCTGAGTGATGTGAAGCTCTGGCTGCAGGACAAAAAGGCAACAGAGAGCGAGGAGGAAGAGGTGAAGGAAAGTCAAGAGGGAACACAGGTGAAAGATGAAGTGCTGGAATACGATGATGGAGAGGTGTCATTCAGCCTGAATGCTAGGAGAGGTACCAATATGTCTAGCAGCAAAACAGGGGGCAAGAAGTTGTCAGAGGGTGGGGTTGGACTCCTGGGTGGTCAGAGGAGTTTGTCCAGTTGTGACCTTGGGAACAGCAGCACACACACAGAGAAAGTGGCCGGCAGTGGACCAACAGAAGGTTCCAAACGGCGAAAAACCATCCACAGCCTGAGCCAGAGCTCTGAAGCAGGACTTAAAAAGGAGTCTGGAGGAGGAGAGGAGGCATCAGGTCGCTCTGGTGGTGACGTGGAGGCCACAGAGCAGCAGGCTGTGACCAGTCTCCTCGAATATGAGGGCAAATGGCTGCTGTTTGATGACTCTGAGGTGCGTTTGTTTGAGGAGGAGGATTTCCTGCGAGCCTGCTCTCCTGAGACATTCTCCTCATCGACACCTTACCTGCTGTTCTACAGAAGAATGCCTGACTGAACCAGGACACAACCAACATTACCACAAGAACTGCTGTTGACTCAGGGGGTTGTGGCAGCTGAGCACCCATCCAGAGGACAGCTTTGTTTTTTTCCCAATACAACAGTGCCAAAAATACTATCACTGACATTGGCACCTAAACTGAAGACACTTTTTTGGCCCAGAGACCGAATGGTGTCACTGTCGGCCCAAAGCTGTTCAGACCTCATCAGCTATGCCAGGACAGACAAAAAGGGATTGCTTGTGCCAGGGATGACTTGAAACTTTACGACGAGAGAAGTGATCCTCGCCTTTGTAAAATGACTTCAGTGGCCTGACTTTTTTATTTCTCGGACACTGGCTTTGATACTTTTCCTGTCATTGTCTTAAATGTGGATTTTTTTTTCTCAGTTTGTTTTGTATGGTTCCTTTTTACAAATTGGAAAAGCACTTTTGAACTAAAATTGAGTGTAGATGCAAAATTCTGTACAATGTTTTTCTTAGCTGATTACCTTTATACTCTGTTAATTTTGCATTTTCAGGAGACTAGGTAAGTGCTGTGTGTAACAGATTATGCAACTAAAAGCCAAATAAGACACACATCCCTTTCACTTGCAAAGCAGTTTAGCATATCCTTAATGAGGTGAGGACATGCCGCAGGTTTTTCCTCCTGCAGTATTTTCTGTAGTTCCGAAGAAAATTCTTTTGCCCATCTCTCATACCCACTTCTCAGTTTTGCACTGATCTTGCGTTCTGTTTTGTTTTTTTCCTCTGTAAACATATTTGTAAATCAGAGGCCTGAAATTGATGCAATCTGTGCATGAAACCTTATGTGATGGACTGATTTGTAACATTTACAATAGTGGCTTTTTTTTTTTTTTTTTTTTTTAAAAAAAAAAACAAAAAATTTAAGTATATAATATATAAACAGCTGATTATTTTGTTGGTTCGGTTAATACTCAGATAGTTTATGCAGGTTGCAGACTTTCTCGTTCAGCCCAGACTTTAGAGCCTTTTATATTGTGCCAATTTGTAGTGACGATAAAAATTTATTTCTACAGTAGAAAGTAAAAACTGCCTTATCTTGTTCTATCCAATTCAGTCTGTCGCTACCAATTTGTTTATCTGAATGTGTAAATCTACATATTACATAAAGGGTTACTTTGAAACTGGGGTTTTTAACATACCAAGCAAATCCCTGTTGAGTGAGCCCTACCTTCAGTTCAGTCCTTTCCTTTTTCTTTCAAGAAAACGTTTAAAAGTTTGAACAAAGGAAACAGGCCCAGAACATGTGAGCAGCAATCCGACTCGACAGTCGCTTGCTTCATCTTTCAAGCTGCGTGTGTTGTCAGTTTGTATTGACTGTGTGTGAACTGCAGCTGAGAGCATCCCAGAGTAAAATGCTTTGACTTTTAAGCAAATCAACATCCTACTGCAGTCGGACTTACTAAGATGTGAAGCTCGATCCAGTTGTGAACATTATTTTGACAACGGAAACAATTTGACCCCCAAGACTGAATTCCCAGCTTTTTAAGACACTTTGTCTGCAAGATGAGCACATTCTCTCGCATTCAGCCTAAACAAACGGAAAGATTTGAGTTTATCACAAAATCAGATTTTTGCTTTCAAAACTTGTGCCTATCGTTCCACCCCTGCTCAAATAATGACTTTTCTGTTGATCAAGCATTGCATTTATTTTGTGAACGATCACTTTTTTATAAAACTAATAATATTACATAGCTTTGCAGGTTAACAATACGTTCATATAACTTTACACCTGTGTAATTTAAAATACACAGTAAAGGTGACTGTCATCTCAGGTTCAACTGTGTTTATAAATCTAGTCATGGTTTCAGGGATTGAATCAGTTATAGTGAGCTGTTCTTATTGAATAACCATATGAGCTGTAGTTTTATTTTTTTTTCCAAAATTGTTTGGGAATTTAACAGAGTGCTTGCAGATCTGGGATAATTCATGTTTCACAAACCTAAATCAGTTTTTCTCCTATAAACTGTACCTCATTCCAGCTGTAGCTATATTCATTTTGGCACATTCATACTATAAGCAATAAAGTTTTTACCTTCACGTCTTCACTGCTGATCCTTTTCATCGTTGCCAAACATGGCAGTGCCCTTACTCATAATCTACTACCATGTTGTCTCCATACATTCATCCTAAATGAACAAAAAGTACCACAATAGGAAGCAAAAAAGAACACCAGCATACAACAACTGAACATTAAAATATTTATTTAGTAAAATATTTAAAATAAACAAAAACAAAACTACTTAACATTAAACAAGGATGTTTAAAGTACCTAACTTAAAACATTCTTTTAACTAAAAATGATAATTAAGCGTCATGATAAATAACGGTACCATTTTTTTTCCCACCCCCCCCCCACCCCACCCCACCCCCCATTTTGAATTACATAAACTTTCAAGTTGTAAAATGCATTGCTACACCGTAATAAAAAAAGTGCACACATGAAACTGAATACAGATTTTGACACATAGTACATAATTAAATAGACACCTTGACTTTTAAAATTGTACCTTCTTTTTTTTTCTTCTTTTTGCAGAACACAATGGTTTTTGGCACTATAATAAAGGGACCTCAGAACATTCCGTGTTAGTGGCTTGTTGGTTTACATCCAGCAGATTCTTCTGTTTCACATTTGAAGGCTAACATTGTTACCTTTTGTTGATAGTTGCATAGGGACAAATGTAAAGTCTTGATCCCTTGTGTCAAATGGCCAGCATAGAAAAATTCTAAACTCCAAGGTATCTCTTTAATCTTTAAGATCCACTTGTTCGTTCCTCTGATTGCTGTAACAGTTTGTCTGTAAACAACTTAAGACACTGGAATGACGTACCAAGCTGCAACACGTTTAGGCTTTCTTTTAGCACACTCTCCGAAACACTGGCCAACTTTGAAGACACTCCTATTTACACTCATGAATAAATTAATATTGCAATTTCTGTTACGTGTGTGCGGGTGTGTATGCTTGTATTCCCATCATCTTCAAATTTCAAGCTTGCGAAGACTCATTCTGCTGAAGGAATCTCTGGAAAAATCAGAAAAAAACATGACTTAATTTGCACAAACAGGAAGATCATATAATTATTTAATTAACGGCAAATAATAAACGGGGGGATGCCCGTAAAATTGCCCATAAATTGCAGACATTCAGTGACCAGTGGGACCCGTTTAATACAAACACAGAACACAAACTCAAAACAGCATCACAAATTTAGTCTGAAAATCCCAAACTACCTTGTCAAGCTGTCCGTTTGCTGCATGATTTTTTACAGAAGCAAAAAAAACAAACAAAAAAGAAAAAAAAAAAGAATTAAGCATTCAAAACATATCATCTCACTCACACAGAAGCAGTGCCGATGTTTAGTCCTACCTGTGTGAGTTGACCTGCAGCACAGGTTTATAAAGCTGAGGGATCTTTCTGTTGATGAGGGGCTGCAGCGCCTCCTTCAGGCGGTGATAATTCCTCTCCAGCTCCCTCTGGTACTCCTTCTGGTCTGGACCAATCAGGCTCTTATTCTTGCGCAGGGCATCTTCACACCTTTTGTGGAAAGTGTCCATCAAATATTATTTAGATTCTGTACTACACTTGGTCATTTTGAGGGGCCAACGGTTAAGAAATGTTTGATACTGTCGATGGAGAATCTTTGCTTAAGGCTTAATGGGGTATTCTGTAATGATCATCGTCATCTATAGGACAGCAGCATTTAGACCAATCACTTCACTCTGATGATCAAAATATTCTTTTCTCCTAATTATGTTCATTAGTAAGTTAAGTTAATTTTTCTTCATATTTGCAGATACAATCACGTTTTCTTACAATTATGTGCTTCCATATTGAATCTTTTGTCAGATTTCCAAAATTTTGAACCTGTTCTTAGGTCTGTGATGTATCATCCACAACACATACCTCTTTGTAAAGTCTTTGAAGCAGAGCCGTAGCTTATTGTGGTGTCTGTACAGTTTTGGATCACTGGGAATCTCTGACAAGAACACCTGAGCCACCTCCAAAGGACCCTGAAGAACACAGATAATATGATAATCCATCTCCATGTTTATTCATTCCTAGAAATTCCTGTATTAATGCTTTTGGCACCTTTTATGTTGAATTTTAAAAAGGAGTATCTTATCTTGATGTGCCAATGCAAATACAGAACTGAAGAGTTGTATTTGTTATCAAAAAACTTTTTAACCTGGTTGACAGTTGTGCCCACTGATCCCTGTAGGACCATCTGCAGCATCTTTGCATCAGCAGGGTCCTGGTGGGTGGCGAAGGCCAGCTCCTGAGTCTTCTTCTGCATGTCCTCTATTGCTACCTCGATGGGTGTGGATATAATCTGGAAAGTGAAGAAGAGACAAGGGCGCACAGCAAAATTTGGATTAAAAAGGTCACTTTTATTACTTCCTGATGTGCGAAATACCATCCTTCCAGGGGTAGATATAGATTTGTTGTTTTGCACTAATAATAAAAAACAGGGCCCCAATGACTTTTGGGGCAGATGCTGATACCAATATTAGGACGCAGGAAAAATTCCAATATCCAATGCATTGGCCCATATTACATATACAGTATATCTGCTGAAATAGTTGTGACAAGATGTATAATTGTGGCAGGTACAACTTAATAAACTTTATTCCACACTTCAAGGCACTGAACAATAAACATCTATTAGTAATTAATTAATGGACACCTCTATGCTGGAAAAACTTTAAAATGACACCATTTTAAATCGTAAG
>JAQLOL010000020.1:8539642-8563055 GCA_029783665.1 Naso thynnoides | reverse complement strand
CCCCCCCCCCAACAGGACACATTAATAAATACCTTTAAAGAAATACTTTGTTCACTCAAACATCTGTCAGATAATATAAGAAACAATTTCAGCCTGAAACAATACATTCTCGAATACAACCCTCTCCTCTTTATATGAATGTATGCATCTCAGATACGGCATTAACAGCCTCGTATTAAGGACATACTTGCATCAAAGCCATACAAATAGAACATGGGAGTTTGTGCCAACAAAAGAACAGAAATACCATCACAAACAAGTTCTTAATATATTCTTGAGTACACCTCAAATGCTTTATGCTTCATAGAATTTATAAATCTTAGATTAGCATGAGAGTATAGACAGTATTTATAGCTACAAATAGATACCCATAATAGAAGAAGATCCTAATTTGTCTGTGGGAGTCATAAAATCAACCTGCATACGTCCCATAGTTTTAACTGACTGTAGCTGACTACTTCCTTTTCATTTAAAATAATTCTGCTAAAATTATATTATTTTTTCTCATGAGAAAAGCACAGTAATACAAAAAACGCAAAACACATTTGATAATTTAAATAAAGCATTTACCTGTTTCCAGTATGCTTTGACTAAAGTGAAGACAAAGCCTCGGTCCATGACTGACAGCAAATCGTTGAGGAAGAAGGCCAGACTGGTGTTTAGTCTCTCCACCAACTCTAGGTCCTGATTGGATGAGATATTGACATCTTAAAAGATTCCATAAAAGGCAGTCGGAACATGATTTTTGCTTTTTTTAAACTGGATAAAGCAGTGGTTTATACTGCAGGTGGGGAGTTGATGACCAGTGGAAAAATATGAAGGGAAACTAATTCAAATGATAATGATTAATGTAGGAAAAATACACAAACAAGATTTTGTTAATACCACACGCTGACCTCCATTTCACAGAAATTCAGTTTGCATTTGGAAAAATTAACCTGTTTTTTTAAGCTCCTTCCCATCCTTGTTGATGATATATAAAATTTTGGTAGCGAGGTGTGTGTGTGTGTGTGTGTGTGTGTGTGTGTGTGTGTGTGTGTGTTTGTGTGTGTGAACTCCTGGGGAAAATGTGCTGTAAAAAGTTTGAGAACCAGTAGGAAGGATGTGAGACATCCCTTGTGGCCTCAAACAAAAGTGTTAAGGAAACTGTCAAATACAGTACAACCTCTTAATATAACTTCATCAGGCCTTTTCTTACCTTCTGGAAGCGAGACACAATGTCGCCAGCAATGGTGCTGACCAGGGCTGTGATGTCATCCATGAAACGTTCTGGGAAACGGTTCTTTCTGGGTGACTCTAAGCGGTCAGTGAAGTACAGGTGGTGGATAATGCTTTTCACCTGTGGTAAATATATAGGAAAATTGTCATAAAAAAAGTACACAATGTGATGACTGACAAGAACTACAGGAGACACATCCATCTAAGTTATCTGTTTCAGGTGGTTTTAGGTATAAAAATGTGGTTTCCTACCATGAGTTCAAAGAAAAACCAGGCCTGTTGTAGAGCGCCCTCCCTGACGCTTCCACTGCTAACCACCCACTGGAGGGCCAACTCCTCATGAAAGAGCTACAACAGGAAGGCAGATAACAGAGGAGTGGAAAGGGAAAGGCAATAAAGCCAGACAGAGAGAATGTGAGGAACAAGGTGAAGTATCATGGTCCATCTTAAATTAAAATATACTGAAGTCTACACAGTGTGAACAGATTATTCAGTGAAAATACTGTTAAATAGACTCAGAAGTGTATTTACTTAATGGGAGATATGACATGAATGAAAAGTGAAGTAGGTTAAGTTAATAATAGTCAATTCTAACATTTTCTATTAGAAAGAAGAACACAGTCCAGAAGAGCTCCTGTGCCCACAACACTGAAAATTAACTTAAAGACAAAAAATAAATATGTTATACATATATCTCTAAAACACGTCACAGTAAAGCCCAATTTATGCTTCATAAGCTATAAGCAATAAGACCGCTGTCTTTTTGTGCTTATTGATCATCGCAGCAGGCTTAAAGCCCCTCGTGACGGTTTAAGCCACTGGTCCTACGAGCCTTGCAAAAGTTGGGACACATACAACGTCATCAGTGGCTTATACCTTTGATTAGTTGACTGGCTTGCGTGACCACACGTGACGAGACGAGGGGCGGGAAGCGCCCATAGTTGTAGTCCTGCACTCTACCTTCTTGTAGGTTGGCTCTCGCTCTCCTGCTCTCCTCTGCACTGCGCTGCTGCTCGCTACTTATTAACGTATTTATATATTTATTTATTTATCGATCTATTCATTCAATCATCTATTCATTTATTTAGTCATCTATTTATTTATTTATGTCATCTATTTATTGTTATCAAAATGAAGAGTTTTGAAGAGAGATTGGCGGAGGAGGTGTGGAGGTCTCCTCAGCGTGCACTCAAGTCTGAGCTTGAGAAGCATAAATGCACAGGACCTTGTAAGACATAAGCCCAAGCCCAAAAAGCCAGCGGTTATATTGCTTATAGATTATGAAGCATAAATTGGGCTTAAGTGTTAATATTTCCAAACACTCTAAAAAACCATCATTGTATAAGATTTTTGGCTATGTGCAAAATGTTTATTAAAAAAAAATAAATAAATAAATTTTAAAGAAGTCCACGGTTGTCATGGCAATAGACAACTGAAAAGATTATAATGTGTGCATGCAGAGGCTTTTCGCTTGGAAAGAAGAACTTGGTCTTCTTAATTCTTCTAAGTACTATACATCAGTTTGTTAAGGTGTGTGTTTTTATACAAAACCAGCATCCAACACAGTCTGGCTAACACACTGACTCTTGCTCAGAGTTTGGCAAGTCTTTCTTTAGGTTGTCAACATATATATAAGACTACAATGGGGATGACTTGATTAATATGTAAATTTTGATTCAGATCACCATGACCTTTTTGGTACTTAAGTGCTACTCATTTTGTTAATTTCCTCTAGATTTTATGTTTGTATTTTATATTTTATATTTTAAAATATTTCATATTTTACATCGTCTGTGTCTTCAGTTGAGTATTGCTCTAATGAACAATTGCACTATGTGCTGAGAAAGAGTGAACAGTAGTTGAAGCTCTGGGGAAAAAAGAAAGTAAATAGACATTTTAAGAAATTTCAGAGAAACTATTTTTTAAATATTTATCAGATCGTATCCTCATGGCTATCTAACCAACCACATCTTTATATTTTTGGTACAGTATCTCTTGTATGGTTATACTTAAGTGAACTGATCAGAAACTTGAAGACAGTGCAACGCGGGAAACCGCGTTGCACTGTCTTCAAGTAAAACCAAACACAATGCATTGAATCTTTAAGTAAATAGTGCACACTGAAAGGAGACTACCCTGACTAAGTTAGCCAGACAGCGTTAGCCAGAATACAACCAACATTCATGTCACATCAAAAACTCCTCGACACATTCTGAACAAGAGGCAGATCGGTGACATTCAGCATTCAACAACACTGCACAACCAAATACGACATCAACCAATCCAGAGGCACACATCCACATACAAGACAGGTGAGAAGGCGATTAAAGAGGTGGGGTGGGGTTGGCTCCTCCCCCAGTGCAAGTGGCTCTACCTTTTTTGTGGGCAACCGTCCTGTTAAAGTTTGCAAGAAACTGGCGCTCTCAGTGTGCGAAGACATGCGATTGCCACAGCGCTCCATGGCCTATGGGTGGGATGAATGGAATGGTGACAACAAGGTTAGTGGAGGAGCAACGGGAGTGTGGGGTTGCACCTTTTCCCTCAGCATAAAGGGAAAGTGTGTCTGCTGGGTCACACACACCCACAGACACATGCACACACTTGTGATCTCTTGCACACATGAAGACACAAAAACAATCAGACACAGGACAAGGCCACACAATACTTGAGAGTGTTGTACCCACAGTTTGAAACAGTCAGATACATCAAAAGCCTTAAAGGAGGTTTGCAAAATGACTGCATAAAAGGCTGTGACATTAAGTGAAGATGTCAAATTTATTTTCTTAACTTGATGTTACAGTCATTGCTTCAACAAGTGCCATTTTGCATCCCTCCAGAAGAATACAATACTTCAAAAAGAGAGAAAACCATCCTACAGTAACAAAGTTTTCATTACTAGTAAGTAGAGCAACATAATGTTCCATCGCAGGTCAAATGCTGACAATGTACTAGCCGAATGTAATGGTGCAAACTAGCTGTGATTTTCTTTATTAAAATATGCACAATTAATTTGATTTCGGCTTCTTAAGATTCATTATATTGGATATATAAATTAGAGACAAACATGAGACAAACATAGGCATATGTAATGACAACTCAAAATGACAGAACATAACGTTGCATAAAGATGGACAGTGATGCTGACGAAGACGTCACACACATAAACAGAAACACACTCACACTACAGATACACCATGCTCCAGTGACAAAGTGAATGATATGTGATGTCAGTAGGAAGTCATGCAGGGATTCTAGCTGAGAGTGAAGACTGTGAGGTTACAGCAGAAAAAGGGAATGTATTAGAAGCAGGAAGGAGAAAAGGGAAATAATAAATGAAAAAACGCAGAAATTTTACTCTGCTGATGAGGATTGATTCTAACACTACTCTTTTTTTCTCTGTTACTCCAACAATTGTTTGTAAAATACACACACACAAAAACATCACAGTGTGTCTTGGTTTGGGGTTTCGTGATAACTGACCACTTTAAACCTGAAACAGCAGGCAAGCGTAATAAAAGGAAACAGAGTCCAACAATGTGAAGACATTGCTGCCATTAATGAGTGGTAAACTGGCATTAAAATATTTGGATTTAAACAATGCGTCTTTTCATGCAACCACTGAGAAAAAGGGAGGTGTTAGATGTAATAAGTAAACACAGATGAGACCTGAGACTCTAATATGATAGAAAGAGGGTCATGGAGGCGACTGTGACTCCCACGTATGGGATCATGGGAGGGTTGTGATTTGAAGTTCACCAGAATACTGTAATATTCCAAAGTTTTGGTCTTTCATGTCTTTTTGTTACACTATACATGTTGTATATGGTTTAAAAATCTCTCTAGTTTGGAGAAACACAGATAGTTTACAATCATAGTGGTGCGACGGGAAGTAGCCTGACAAGAAGTTGAGTCTAGAAGTAAAAGATGTATTAATGACAACGGGGCATATATTGTTAACTTTAAAACACTCAATTCTAACCTTTCTTTCAGCATCTCTGGCAAAGTACACCAATAAACCAAAACTCCAGATATCCCAGTATCCCTTTAAGGTGAATAGTGTGAGTTGTTTTTGCAGTGAGGCAAAGTGGAGGACGGGGCATTCATAAAACCACCTGCACGGTTTCTGGAGCGGAACCAGGGCTGGATCCCCAGGGGGCACTCTTACAGCCCATGGTGTGCACCCACGAGTTGGAGCGGTCTAAGCCCTAGGCGTGCCAAGGTCAAAGGACACAAGGCAGACAGGAAGCAAGGGAATGAGCGAGCAGCACGGGGGAAGGAGGAGGGAAGGAATAATGACAGGTTAAAGAAGTTCAGAGGTCAGGACTGCTGGAAGATGCCAAAGGACCAAAAAGGTTAGCTGTCAGTCAGTTAAAAATCCAAATCATCACCACGGACAAGCAAAGCACAAAAGTTCTCTCTCTCCCTCTCTCTCTCTGTGTAAGAAATAACTTCCTTTCCCTCAAAGACAAGAGAGGAAAGGTTTAGTTAAGTATTAGCAGAAGAGGGAACATTCATCAAACAAGGGGCTGCATTCAATCACTGCTCAGGTACTTTCGGGTGAAATAAAAAAAAGGCTGAAGTGTGAAATCACAAACTATACAAGACAAAATACATGACAACATATAAATTGAATAAAAGAAAAGAAAACCAGTAAAGACCAACAAGACTAAGCAGTGTCTTCAAATGTATATGACTTTTGAAACAATGTGTTATTGTGTCCTCTTGAAAGCATCGGCTTTCTGATGAGACCGTAAATGAAATGGTCTCTCATGCCTTTCACAACATGCACACACTGAGCATTGTGTGTCTGTGCGGAGCAGGTTGCTGTTACAGCGGTTAGAGAGATAAGATGTCCAATCTTGTGTTTACAGTTTACATGGTGATAAAATAGTTACCTAGGTCACCGTGCACATGGAAGGACTACACATTCAGTACAATCACCTTGCACGAACATTTCTAAAATACATCATAAACAAATATGAGGTGGCAAACTACTAGTTTTAATGTTAAACTCTGATATCTGACATCCACTTGCAGTGTAAACAAGCCAAATATTGCAAAACATAAATATCTGTCAGTTGGTTCTGTCCCATGTATAACCGAAGATATTATTCAATGACATTACCTTGCTGCCAATGATTGAGCGGACCTCATCATCGGGAGAGGTGGGTGTACCAGAGATGTCAGGGTTACTGTTGCTAAGGCTACGGGAGCGGTTAAGGTTGAGGCTGGCTGGTCGAACAGCTGAGCGAGCCATGGTGGCATAGTGAACCGAACCCCCCAACCCTCCTGGGCCTGGGAAAAAACACAGAGGAAGGAAAGGGGGACAACTGAGATGTGACTGATGCAACTACTTCTACCAAGTCACTGCTGGTTCACTGTTATGATGACTGCAAGTTAAATTTGAACCATTCAGGTTAATAGGTCACAAACATTTTTATTCATAGATGATAAACAACTAATGTGTCAGCTAATAGTCCACGACTGCTGGAAATCACATACCACACATCTAATGCGCTACCAAAGTGGAACATTACATGAGGAACTAAATGTAGTTTTAATTTTAGAGGGGGGAACAATTGCACACAGATTAAGATGTACAGTGATCAGTCATATCTACCTGTTAAGGATGAGTTGGGGTCTGTGTTGGGCAGGCAGAAGACAAAATAGATGAGGGAGCAAAATAAAATAAAAGATAAAAGAAATAGAGGAAGAAAAATTATGGCAGGTAAGTTTGATAATAGACACCCATGAAGGTGAGGTGGGGGTTGGATGAAGTTAACTAAAGAGAAGAAAACTGAAAAACAATGTAGAATTTTGGAAAAAAACAAAACAAAACCAAGGCATTAAACTGTACTGACAGTAAAATACCTGGAGAGGGTGAGTTGGGGTCAGTGCTGGGCAAACGGAAGACGTAGTGGATGTAAGAGGACAGTAGGCCATTGCGGCCATGCATATCCTGGCTGGTGTCCAGGTATTTATGGAGTCGATTCACTATGGATGCCATGACCTCGAAGGACGCCTGGCCCAGATTCACTGTACACACACACAGAGGCACAGAAGCAAAGTGACACGTGCAAAATGCAGATATTGTCAAAAAGCAGTACAGATTGTCTTAAAAATAAAACATCCATAAACACGATCATACATCACAATTTTTTTACCATAAATATTAGTCTTTATTCGTCCCAAAACTATTGTCATAAAAAGACTAAAGGAATTGTCAAATTTTAGAGATGATTAAAAAATGGTAAAAAGATCCTGAAAATTCATACAAATACAATCTATATCAGACAGAATACATGTAACAAAAAGCAAAAATATAACATTAAATTAAAGGAGAGAATAAAGAAGAATAAAGAGAATAAAACTCATCTGCAATTTCCAAAATGCATAAAAATTCTCTTAGAACAAATTTATATAGCTTTGAGTGGATGTAGATGTAATTGTGACAAACTTGAGTTTAATAAAACACACAGAGGGTATGCAGGATATATCGTGACTATCATGACTAGCCATCATCATCGATCTATAATGAAAAAAAAATGTTATTTACAGTCTGTGGCTAAATTCATAGGCAATAACACAATATCATACCTATCTGTCCAGCGATGACTGGAGGCCGCACTACAAGCAGCACCAACTTGTCAAGTAGAAGGTGCAGGAATCGAACCACTGGCTCAAGTTGGGAAGAGTTGAGTGCGGCAATACTGGACTTGAGCTCAGCCTCTAGGTTGTTCTCCATAATGCGCATGTCTCCTATCCTGACTGGGAACATGTGCTCGTCTAAAGCGTGCACCAAGGCAAAGAACTTGTCCAGGTACTGGTCCTTGAGGGGGGAAGGGGTGAGGGTGCAAGAAGAACAGAGTGTAAGAAAAGTTGGCAACGAAAATGCAAGACAATGCAGAGAGGGGTGTACGAGAGGACACAGGTAGTTCAAGAGCAAAAGAGAAGAAGAGAAAAAAAGAAAAAACTAAGGGAGAAAGGGGGCAACAGAGAGAAGTAAGCCTGGATCTACTCATCTGTAAGTTGGTTCAACAAGTCCAAACCACAAAACAAACTCCACTACAATTGCACAATCGAATCCTGTGAGTCTAATCTGTACCAGGAGCAATGATTTATGAGCACATTAGTTCCAGCTAGGCTCCCGGGGACCACAGACAAGCCCTCCACACCCCAGCCAACACAGAGAGGAAGCAGACCTCAGTAAATTACAGGTGAGGCAAGTTTCAGTCACTAATGAACAAGTGGTGGGAAGGAATTACTGTATAAACCTTTAGACACTGTGTATTTGTTTCTCTTTGCTTTAAAGATTTTTTTATAAGGTTAACCTGTGTGTGACTTTCATGAATAGAATTCTATGGTAAGTGATTGAGGCTGAAAAGATTCCTTGAGTAACACAAGTCACTAGATTACTAAAAATCACTGATAGAAATTTCTTTCTCGATAGCTTCGTTTAGTCCATATAAATGCACAGAGTGCATTGTGTAAGAGACTGAGAGAACATAGCAAAGTGCAGACAAGAGACTGGCCGGAGATAACTTCACAGCAGTTGTTACCTGTGTGTGGATGGTTGAAACAGCCACCACTTCTACATTAAATACTCCTCGATGATTGTCCACCCACTTCATTCCTGGGAGAGGAACCTAAAATAAAAAAGCGCCCAAGTAAATCTCTGACAAATGAACATTTGAAAGGCAATACAAATAAAAATAAAAAATAAACACTTTGCATGGAGGCTCAGATTCTGCTTGGATTAAAAAGGTTATAATGCTGCTCAATCAAAACACAGAAGATGATGTTCCTTTCTTTTTTAATATGGGTGTATTACAAGCGGTACTCTGGAACTCTTTGATATCATGTTGTTGCATAATATATTACTTAAAAACACAGTAATGTCACACTTGACCCTGGGCTGTCTGCAGCCCATCAATTCTTTGGCATGCATAAAACATAACTAAGGATCTTGTAGGGCAAAAACTTTAAGGTAAAGCAAAAATAGTATCACTGCCTTCTTCAAGCACATCTTTATTAAAATCTGTCTTACACAGTAAATGTTAAATAAGAAACAATACTTTTCATATATAAATCAATGTATGCATACTTGAAATACATGTAAGGAAACGGTCTTACATCTGGTGAGAGAACAGAATAGGACTGTGGTGGCTTTTCCAGAGATACAGGCAGACAGAAGTGTCCCGTCCGCAGACGGCCATTCTGCAGCATGGGGATCCACTAAAGAGAGAAGGAGGAAAAAAATTAAAGGAGACCATAAAGGAAAAAATTTGAATCTTAACGCCTATTCTAAATTCACTGTGGTCCGGTAAATTAGTCTAAGTTTACACCTATGCCTGCATGAACACTGCAGTAATGGGAGTACAGGTGTCACAATGTGATGATATATTGAGATATTATTACTGTTTTAATAAAACACATGATATTATTTGGCACATAATAACTAATTTTCTTTTGTTTCCATTCATGCAGACAACATTCCAGGGGGACCTTATGCACGTGGGACCAGCCCTGCTTCACTTCAAAACAATGCTGAAGCAGCCATCTGAGAGGAGGAAGCTGTCTACAAGCTACGAAATTCTAAACTAACCTCTAAATACAGTGCAGAGCAATACCCAAACGACTTCCAGAGTCAGGCGATAAAATTCTTCCAGCATACCGCTAACTAGACCCATAAACTGGACCACTTGGTTTCTAGGGGTCAAGTCAAGAACATGGAAGACAGCAGCACCCCTCTTCAAACAACCATTACAACTACAAGCATGTCAGCAGATTTAAGACAAGAATTTGTCCAGGACTCTGAGGCTGTGTGCGCCGGGTCTTACATCCCCTTGAAAAAGCTAAAGAAGTGTTGGTCGTGTCTCGAGAAACGCTGCAAACATGGAGGAGCGCTGTCTAAAAATGATAGGAGTCTCTGGCAAACTCACCTGCACCGTGTGTTTGACAAACATAGAAACTGCCATCTGACAGAAGATACATGGTAATTGTTTGATAAAACAGCGCAATGTTGCAACAGAATTCAGAAAAATTATGATGAAAAAAATCTGAATTTAGGGAGAAAAAAAAATCAGAATCTGGAAAAAAAAAATAAAACAGATTTCATTGGGCTCTAAATACAAGGTAGAAATTAATTCTTTGTTTATTCTACCTCATAATTATGGTTAAGCACTCTCTCCAAATTGCTGCCCTCATTTTTCATTGTAATTTGATTGATGCCTTTTTTTCCCTTTTTCCTTCTTCTAAAAATTTTTCTATCGATAATGACTTTAATATTTTATAATGAATTATTTCAGCCACAATAATTCTGTATTGTACATCTCATACCTGTCAGCCCTAAGTAAGAATGAAAATAGCTGCAACATAAAACCACCGGATGATCATATGTGGACTCTCTGTAACTGCACCACTGACTTCCTACCTACCGTGTATCCTACAGGGGTCTCCAATGGTGTGTTCTGCTTCTGCTGGCAGCTGACGTGGTAAAAGGTGAAGAGAATGTGGTGGTGGTCTGACAGAGAGGCAGGCAGCTTGATCTTGACCTCATCATGAAAGTCAGGGGATCTGTTCACAGCAACAAAAAAATGTGACTATTCATCAACAGTGAAAAGCTGCTTTATATTGAATTAACTGATAGAAAAGGAAGGAGAGCCCTCAAAAATAGATTAAACAGATAAAATTGCCAATCTATTTCCCACTGTCGGAACACCATTTAACAAAAACAATTTCATGCTTCAGATGAAATTTCTGCTAACGGTTATCGATTCAACTGTCTCTTTTTTGCCTAATGGTTATAAGGGTGTGACTGTTGTTCTCCACCAGTTGCCTGGTCTGTGGTCAATGCCTCAATACAGATGAGCAATCCACTGAACATATTTTGAGCAGGAAAAGTCAATGTGAAAAACTATTGTGTCCCTGTATTTTTTTCCCCAGATGCTTTTTTTTGGAGACTAATAATAGAAACTATTGACAATGGTTTGCCTTTTAAGGTTCTGGCTAGACGAAATTACATAATTCTGCCCAAAAGTTGGGAGGCTTGGTAAAACATAAATAGAACAGAATGTGATAATTTGCTAGTGCTTTTTGACCTATACTCAAAAAAAAAGTAAAAAAGCCTCCAGTCCACAACAAAAGGAGTTCCTCTCTCTCATACACACTTCTAAAATAAAAGTATGAACTTCAAAATGAGCATGATTCGGCCTCTAAAATGTTTTATCTTTTTGCCACTCTTTTTCTCTTTTCACCACTCAGTGAAACACTACATGACTGTATAAAGGATATTACCACATGAGTTCAAAAACACACCACTGTTAGTAAACAAAGTTAGTTTGCAAATGATTGCATTGCTAATCGCAACTTTTTTTTTCTCCAGCCATTCATAACTTGGGAATAGTTGTCTTAAGGCTGAGAAGAAATCATAGTACGGGCTCAAAATATTTACATAACACATCATAATTCACTTCAGCTGAAATCTTAACTTTCCCCCAGGAGGAGAATTTATCTGCAGGCCAATGCCCAGAAACAAACAATCCACAACTACTGCAGGCCAAGCAACAAAGCTACTAGGATCGCCGTGAGGCTGGAAATGACGAGAAGTGTTTCAAAAGGTCACAAAGGGGCCTCATTTCTCATGGGAACCAACATTTGGGTTATGGACCCAGACACAAAGAAAAAGTAATCGAGGAGGACCAGCGCTGGGAGCATCTTTAAGCGGAGTAAACATAACAAAACAAAACAAACAAACAAAACAACTTTTTTGGCAGAATACATTAGAACAAAAATAAAAACAGATACAAACTCCATGTTGTTATATTTTGCAGATTATAAAGCATTCATTACAACAGACAATTGTTTTCTTTTCTTGTCTTTTGCTTTTAATCATAAGTTTCTTTACACGCCATGGAGGAAACTTGTGCCAGGGAAAACACTCCATAATATACGGAGGGTTGATTAAACCTCTTCTATGATGAATGTCATGAAAGGTGGGGTAATGGGGGTGTATGAGTAGTTGTTAAATTGAGGGAGAAGTTTTGCAAATTTAATTTTTAATCGACTAATTTCATGACAATCATATGAGTAGTGCTGTCGGACCACACCAGAACAACCACGTGACTATTTTTCTCCAGGAGGAAAAACTGCAGAAACGGGCAAAACTCACATAAGTTTTATTAGCTTAAGTGTTTGAAAATCCAATCATTACTAAAGTGTATGTCATCATGCAAGAAAGGCAAAAGCAAATGAATTATGGTTGATTATTCTTAGAGCTCACAGTTAACAACACTTTGCCCAGAGAGGTCATGTAATATATAATATTGTATTGATGATAAAAAGCTGACTGAGCAAAAATTTTATTTCAATAGAGTTTCAGAAAATATTTGGATATTTGGATTAGTGCAATTACAATGACAGGTTTCCCAAACTCTACAGAGACCAACCCAACTAAAAGATGCCAAAAGAACAAGTACTTACCTATTATGGTACACCACAGCAGTATAAGCTTCTTTATAGAAATCTGCACAGCTGGACTTTCCAAATATAACCTGGGTGATAAAACAAAATAATGTTTGTATTTAGAGGTCATGCAAAGCCTTGCCATAAAAACAGTCTTATCATTGCCCTTACACTGTCTTTAGAAATCACTTTACAAACAACTGCTACAAGACATTAGTTAACACAACAAGAGTAAAATTAGGATGGCTAAGTAAACTAACATAAATTCAGAATTGTTTTTTTTTTGTTTTACAATATTTCATCATGGCATACCGGCATTGCATTGTTTGGGTCCTCTCCATTCATGAATTGCACTTTGACTGTGATGTTGCGGGCAGAACCTTGGCGGTTGGCAAAGTTAAGACTCTGTGGGTTCACGTACAGCAAATTCCTAAAGGTCGGACAAAGACAAACACAGAGAAAACAAGGCCCATTACAAATTGGAGTAAATGTGTCAAAAAGAGAATGACAATATAAACGATGAAACTCTTGATTTAATGGGTAACACACTAAAAAGGCATTTGACCCTTTAAAAATGCTTGACTTGTTACTGACCATAGTTAACTCACATTCCAAAAAATTATTAATTTAAAAGGGTTAGGCCACGATTATAGGTAAAAAATTGTATCGAAGAGGCATGGCCCATCAGAGTTTGACTCGCTGCAGCTGGCTGCTTTCTTTCTCAAGGAGGCAGTTGATGATTCGAGAGGTGCAATAAGAGGCTGTTACTCCACTCAGTCATAAAATGCAAAATCTATATTATAAGAGAAAAAAACTTGTCAGGACTAGAGATTGAGCAATTATCAAGAGACTTACTATCATGTAATTAATTCAGTTTACATTACATAACAGCAAAGTTTTTCTTGTAAGAAAATGCATGGTGTGTCTTCACAGACTGTGCCTCAGTGCTTGACAGAAAAACACATTAATTTGTTAAAGTAATTTAAAATACTGAGAGTAGTTGAGGAAATTTCAAAAATCTTTAACATGACTGTCCTCGAAGCAACACTACTGTACAATCAAAAAGACTGGTTACAATACTGTCAGGAAGGGGGAGGGGGCCCCACAATAAAAAGTGTAAAGTAACCCGGGATCATCTGACAAACCGCAATGACGTAGTCAAGTCTGTGGGGAAAGGCCCCACAGAGACCACAGCTGGAACCACAACTGACAAGAAAGCGTGGGAATATCTCTGGTCTGACAAAAGAATTTTGCTCATTCCCCCATCCTCTCTCCCGAATAACATGTCTCAACAAGAAGAATAATATGCCGAAAAAAATCATATCATGATTATTGTCATAATTGGAGAGGAAACTGTTGTATCGGTCAAGACTTTAGAGGGTTTGTAACCAAATGAGCACTCTCCTTTGCATCTGGAGAATATGATGTTTATGTCTAGCATCTCTGAAGCACTGCAATGTTTTATTTATATGGGCCTGTTGTGATGCACTTTTTCTTTATCAAAAGCTTGTAACTCCTGGGATGTGGATATTGCATTTCTGTTTAACTGTTAAGCCTTAGTTCTAACTATTACAGTGGAAATGTGTTAGATCTAAAATGCCCACATATCTTAAAGGGGAATACCCGTTTTTTGACACCTGGACCTTATTGTCAGCTCAACTTCCTTGTTATGGTCATCTGGGGCTTTTTTCAGTGGTGAAATGCTGCGTTCAATTGCACTCGGAACTCGGAAAGATCCGAGTCAGAAATTCCGACTTCCAAGGTAAATGTGTTTCATTGTGCAAACTCAGAAAACAGAAGTTGAGCTGACATGGTGATAACATTGGCGATTCATGACAAAATGTAGGTGAAATGAGCGATTTTCGTGGCAGATAATGTCTTATTTAGAGGCTGCACTGCCGTGGCCCCGTGCGCTACTATCATATGGATACGAAGATATCGAATGGATCTAAACAGCGTCCGAAGGACTCCAAGCTGCACCTAAACTGTCTGGGTGAGTATATGAGCATATTTATTCCTATAAATAAGGTCCAAGTGTCAAAAAACGGGATTTCCCCTTTAAATTTAATAAGCAAGAACCAGCAAATGCTAAAAAAAAATTTGGTTTTGAAAATTACTTAAACAATTAATCAATTATAAAAATAGGTTTAAGTTTGATTGGTTTTTTTAATTGACTAATCAATGGATCGACAAATTGTTCCCGCTCTATTCAGAAAATGTAGAGAATGAGCCAAAAATAAAAAACAAGACTGCCATGTTAACAGGGCTTACTGATGTTAGAGATTTTAAAGGCTTTAAGGTGCTGAGATGAGCATGTACATTCTATTCAAAATTAGGTATACATGGCAGCTTTACAGAGTGAGGCCCCAGTGGGTCACGTTATGTTCAAAATCCCTAACCCTCTCACTGTTGAGCCACAGTGCTAACCACTGCACTGGCATGAGGGATAATGAATATCACTAGCAAATTCCTGTCACATTCACTCAGACTGTGGCCAAATTTCTCTTTTCCATAGGAGTCATGCTTTCTATTCTGTTCATATTAAAAAGTAGCAGTCCTTCAATACTGAGAACTGAGGTCATCCATTCCTGTAACCACAAATTACTAGAGAGAGCTCATTTAGATGACTGTGGGGCATTTTATGGTGCACTCTAACTCCCACAGGGTTAAAAGGTTTCTATTTTCGACCAAAACTAGCCAGAGATGATGGGCCGAGTAGTGTTTTCTGATTTCTGATAACGTACATTTTTTTACTGGTGAATAATCTGTGACTTGCTGACCACTGAAAATGTATCCCAACAATAATAAATGGCAAAACTCCACAAAAGTTGCAGACAGTTTTTCCGGTGATACGTCTGCATAAACATGAACCAATCTTAAGTTTTCATTCACCAAAAGATGTACTGACTGCATTACATAGCAAATCTTTGGTCTGGAATGCGTTTACACCACAGAACAGGAAACGCTTACGTTAGAGTTAGAAACCACAAAGCACTGAGTGCAAAAAGTGTATTCATACTTACACTCCAATTAAATACGACATCAAGCTGGAATACTGATTAGTCCCTCTTCCCCATCCAGCTCAAGATGTACATTTTTTGCTAACAGTGCAAGTCTACATCAAACAACTTACTTAGAATTTCCCATAAAGACTGTTTTTACGACAGGATTTAATACACAAGAACGATCCTTTAAAAGCTGCAAGCAAATCAGTAAACTATATATCCTCCATTTAATGTCTGATGGTATTTAAAAATATTACACAAGGCATGACAACCTGAAAAAAATGACAAGGCTGAGCAATAAAACCGAGACGATGAGTACACACTGTCCAAACTCTCAAACATCATTCATGCCCAGAAGCTCAACCCTGGCACAGATGACAAGCTCACTCCCCACCACACGCAAAGAGAGAAGTAGGAGGGAGAAAGAGAGCCTAATGCTAGGCTGATTCAGCAGGATGCTAAATCAAACCCAAGAGCATTAATTACGCACAGCATTATCAATCAGAGCAAAGTGTGTGCAGGGTTATAAGGTTTGAAATTGATCAGACTGACGATCCATCAAAACCTGTGATGGCCATTGTTGGCTTTCTGCTGATCAGCTAAAGCTCTGCACCACAGATGGAGAACAGGGTAGGGTGTGGCATGGACAGGGGATTGGGTTTAAATGGGTGGTAGAAACGGGGGGAGTGTATGTCACTCGCTCACTGCTGTGATTTGTTTGTTCAGGAGAGGGAGGGCTCTGGGGGATTTGGGAGGAGGTAGGGTACACAGCTAAAATATAGTAGGGTTTAATGATCAGCTAATCCCCCCTCCTCGACTGAGAGGGCAGTATATAACACAGCAGCCTGCTGCTCTTACATCATTTAAAAAGCGAGGAGGTCTAGGTTACAGGCAGAGGGAGAGAAAAGACTGTTGAGAACAGCATAAAGTAGAGGAAAGCAATAACAGTGAAACACTGTGTCAGAAATACTCCAGTATCTAGGACTGGACAAAAAGTCATGATGAAGCTTGTTTGCCTGTCG
This sequence comes from Naso thynnoides, assembly GCA_029783665.1. Lineage (NCBI taxonomy): Eukaryota > Metazoa > Chordata > Actinopteri > Acanthuriformes > Acanthuridae > Naso > Naso thynnoides. The sequence continues at coordinate 8,546,347 of JAQLOL010000020.1, read as the reverse complement.
CTGTTGCTAGTTAGTTTCACGGCAGCTGTCCCTCTGGAATCATCAGGTAGAGAAGAATTCCCTACCCTGCCCTACCAGGTCTTAACCACAGGACCAAGCCCAACCGGGATGAAGTCGCGCTTTGCCATGCTGGATGATGTTCGTCTACTTGCAAACGGCCTCCTTCAACTGGGCCAGAGTTTACGAGAGTTTGTCCACAAGACCAAAGCCCAAATCAACGACATCTTCCAAAAGTTGAACATCTTTGACCACTCTTTTTACCAGCTCTCAGTGGTCACATCAGAGATTAAGGAGGAAGAGGAGGAGCTGAAGAAGACCACCACTTTCCTGAAGGCCAACAATGAGGAGATCAAGAACCTGTCACTGGAAATCAACTCCAAGATCAACAACATTCTGCAGGAGCGTACACAGCTGCAGAGCAAGGTGGGAAGCCTTGAGGAGAGGCTGAAGGGACTGTCACAGGGCATGGTCCCCGTTGACCAGCTGAGTGAAATCACAGCACTCAAGGTAAGCAGCTGCAGTGCTGAAATAAGTCTTTAAAATCCCTTATTAAACACTGCATAAGTAAATGAATGATGTGTGCACATACAAATAAGAGGAACGCAAGCCATTAAAAAAAATGCATCAAGAGTTTCTGTTAAAAAGTGACTTGCTGAATTTATAGTAATGATTATTGATTTAAAAAATGTCTCAGTTTAAGGCATTTTCAGATCCAATGACATTTACATGTTAAAATACAGTTTGGGGATTTTGGCCTATGGAACTATACATTCTTAACTGATAAGAAAAAATAATTATGCATGACTAACAGTCTCTTGATTTTCACTTTTGTTATTGATAAAATAACAATTCTACTTATTAATAGAAAAAAAAAACATTATTATAGTCAACCCGTACAACAACTGCTCTTTGTTAAAATGTTGTAAAATACACCCATGTCTAGGTAAACTAGAAAATGTATTTGTATGTATTTATTATGGCATTTTCAGGAGGTGATTGAAGCTCAAGAGAAAACAATCAGCAGTCTGCTAAAAGCTGTGAGGGAGCAGCATGATCAACTTGACAACCAGAAAATCAAGATTAAAAATCTGGAGGAAAAGGTAAAAAGCTTTAAATGCATTTTGTCTTTAAAGGTCAAATGACTGCTCTCTGCAGAACAATTGGTAGTTACAACTATTAATATATTTAAGCAAACTCTGCTTTATATGGGGAAAGACATGAATATGGTTAGGGGAAAGTATTTTTCCTAAGGTTGACAACATAATTTTTTATTGCTGAATTTTAAACTCTTTCTTTCAGATAAGCTTTGACAGCCTTCAAGATACAGGTGATAAGCCAATTGAGTCAGACAGGGCAGCTTCGAACATGTTTGAATATCTGGCAGGAAACTCATCTGGCCTGGACACTAATGGTAAGATTATTCATTTTTTTGTTACTCAAAATGGTGGCTTAACATATGAAATGGATTAAAATTAAAGGAGAATGCAATGGTATGGAAAAACTTGCATTTGATTTTTTTGATTTTCTTTATTGTGTTTCAGACCTTCCCACGGACTGCAGTGATTTGTTTAACAAAGGAGGAGCAAACAGTGGAATCTATGTTATCAAGCCAAACCAGTCAGAGCCATTTAACGTTTACTGCGAGATTACTTCAGGTAGGTGTGAATACAGCAACCCGAGTTCTAAGTCAGAACATCAAAAACTGTTTCTGTAATTCAGAAGCACTGACACGAAGCCTTGGGCAAAAACAAAAAACAAAAGGCTATCAAGCTAGATAGCCACAGGAACAGGTTATCCAAAAGGGCAGACAATGAAGAAGAAATCCCACGTACATCTAGGATAAGGATGGTTCCTGTTCCTTGTAAACTTTTGTGTGGCTTGAACGAACAGAAACTTGACTTAAAACATATTTGTAATCCGTTTTACAGATGGGGGATCAACTGTCATTCAACGCAGGGTCGATGGGTCGGTGGATTTTGACCAGTCATGGTACAACTACGAGAGAGGCTTTGGAGATCTGGAAAGTGAGTACATTTATCATTCGCCAAAAATATTTCAAATTTGTTTTAGACTTGGCTGATAGTCAGAAATACACATTGATTAACTGGCCTAAAAAGGGATAATAAAAACATAGGCTGTGCTACACACACTTTTAGAAGCACCTATCAGGAATCTGAGACTGAATTACTGCAGGACCTAATAATTTGGTTTTTCACCTGCCTGAAGATATAGTTGCAGCAATAGACTTCTTACACGGACTACTACCTATAAGTGCACAGATTTCTTTGGCATGTGTGGGAAGTGAGCTTTTGCAAGTACTTACTGTAGGTCTGGTGATAGGAAACAGCAACTGATACATATGAGCTCTTAACTCATAGAGTGACTTCCTGTATTGTTTGGGTACACAACAAGTTTTGGTAGCTTTCCCTGCAGGACTCATTGACTCCTGACTCAGACAGGGAGATAAAGTCATGCCAGATTCCAAGTTCCAATTTGCAACATTCTTTCTCAACAACCTAGCCTCATAATGATATACCTTCATGCAGTAATCCCCCACAAACCAAAGGACACAAGTGCACAAACATGCATGTCTGCTCTGATTAAAGAATGCTGCCTCCAAGTCTATTGGAAAAAGCAGAATTTAATCAATTTCTGATTACAAAGTTTTGCATGAGAGCTATTATTAATACTAAAAGGTTAGTCTAGGAATTTCCAATTTGATTCGAATTCAATGAAATTTATGACATTTGGAGATTCTCTGCTGATGTTATGGGGGCTTTTGAATGGTGTGTTATTCAGAGGAGTTCTGGTTGGGCTTAAAGAAGATCCACAGCTTTACACAGCAGGCAGTCTACATCCTGCGTATTGACCTGGAGGACTGGAGGGGGGAGAAGCACTGGGCTGAATACCTCTTCTCATTGGAGGGTCCCACCAAGGACTACACACTCCATGTCAGCCGTTTCTCTGGTGACCTGCCTGATGCTATGACCAACAGCACCGGCATGAGGTTCTCAACAAAAGACAGAAACAATGACAACCAGCAAAATACCAACTGCGCTCGCAACTACACAGGTAAACAGTTTTACAAGCTGATTCAGCACAATGATCTCATAGTGACTTGATTCTCCACACAGCTATTAACAATCAGAAGCATTGCATATATATGGGTTTTGTAGATATAACTTAAATGTTTTTTATCCTGACCCTCTGGCAGGTGGTTGGTGGTTCAATGCCTGTGGAGAGACAAACCTTAATGGAAAGTATTTGTGGTTGAGGTCAAAGGGACGCTCAGTGAGAAGGAGGGGCATTCACTGGAGGCCTGGCACAGGGCCCTCATATTCCCTCAAGATGACCAAAATCACCCTTCGACCAGCTCCTACAGTTGACTCCCTCAACTGAACCCCATAACTCCTACCTCCACCTACAAAACCACATTTCATTAACTGATACAATGTAATTTATACTGTACATTAACTGCCTGATTAACGACTTACTGCTGACCTGTCATAATGCTCTGCTTGCATTTACCGTGACTTCTCTCTCTCTCTGACATTCTATTTTTTTTTAATTGCAACTAGAAGACAAACTTTGTTCGAAAAAAGGCTACAGGCAGTAAGACACAAGACTGTTGGGGAGAAGGAGCTAATTGTGAAATCAGGCATCAGCACAGACAAACAAATGACTCTGGATGCTTATGTTTTTTCTGACCAATTAACAGACGACAGTGTTTTAACATCTTTTTTTTAGCATTGGATCAGTTAGCTAGATACTTTAACAGAAGGGGAACAAAAAGGAAACAAATGGAGTGCTTCTATTTGAACCATCCGCAACTTTTGAAAATGGAGGGGAAAATAACTGTTTCAGTGTGCAATGAACTGAACTGATTTCAACTGAACTGAACCAGGCAGTTTGGTGGAAAATGGCACTTCTGATGCAACCATGTCACACAGATCATTAACCTAGTCCAGCTGGGACAGTAGAACTGTCATTACGCAACATTTGCAATCACTTGCAAAATGAACATACTGATCAATGTCAGTCACCTGATTCAGTGGTGGCAGCAAATTGTTATAGTACTGCAGTAGAAAAAAGAAAACCGTGAGAGAGAGAGATCGCCTCACTATTGTTTCAGTTAACTTTCATGTATTTGCAAGGTTCTGTGTTAGCTATTTAGGGTTTTTAAAATGTATTTTATTTTTGAAATGTGAGACTGTTGCATGCGTTCAGAGCTACTAACAAGGTATTATATAAAGCATGCAGATTATATAAGTCGGACTGTTGAGAAACTATGCACCTCCTACATCTCAAAAAGTTTCCTCACTGGTGAATGTATTTCAGTAATTGCTATGTAATTTTTGTCTGGTGTTTTACACTGCTTCATCCCTAGTTTCATGGAAAAAAATCAACCAAGTGGGGCAATGTCTGCAGTCAAATACAGTTAAATTTACTAAGATCTAAAGCTTCAACTTAACACTGATACATTTTTGCCTTTGACTGTTCAATGTTTTTTTTATTCTGTAAACTATTTAAACAATGTACATGATATTGTTTCTTTCTGGTATTGCAAGAAAAACGCTATCTCTGCATATATCTTCTGTTATTGAGTCATATTGACTCTTGTCCATTATTAGAACATAATTAACTGTACTGTAAATATGCCTCATACTAACACTTCATACTGACAAGTGCATGTGTACTCTAAAAAAAAATTATTTATCAAGATAACATAAAATAAATAACACTAATCTGACAAGGCTACATTTTTATAGTGCCATATATAATTCTGTATAAAAACAACTACGTTTTAGCAGAAAAAACAACGCAAAGATACTGTCTAGATATGTTACAACCTTAGTATAACATGCAAGAAAAGGTACTGACTGTGCTGTTTATTATCAAACAATGTATTAATTCAAAATAATTAAAAATTAAAAAGTATTTGCCTTATTTATATGCCCTGCATGCTACCATATTGCTATTTTTTCCATACATTCAGTGCTATCTATGACACATCAAACTATAAAATAACAGGTTAATTTTCCAGGTCCTGTATCACACTATGTATAGCTTGTAAAAACAAAGTTGCTTGATAAACATATATTTTATACAGCTTTATAAGTAAAATTCGAGCATTTTTCCAGCATCTTTAAGATACCTATATCAAAAACCTATAGATCCCCAAAGTCTTTAAAATTGCATATAAATTATAACTATGATTCCTTTACTCTGGCAGCAATCAGTGTCTGTTGTCATCTTGTTTGTTTTGCCCTCTGTTCATTTTAACTTTGTTTGTATGTTTTGATCATGATCATTTAATGCTTCCTACTTTCAACAACTAGATACAAGAAACAAAAAAGACAGGATTGTTTTATTTCAAATAAAAAGATTTTTGCTTGACATGCAAGATTGTATAAACAAACACCAGGTTATTTTGAAATAACCAGAATTGTATGTGTTTAAAATCAAGCTTTTTTTAAGAAGTATACAGGAATTCATAAATACTCCTAATTTTGAAGACAGTGTTTAAAATAAAGCAATTTTTAAACATTAAGGCCGCTGTAGAAACCCTGAATGAAGCTTTAAAACCTGGTATCACCTTTTGGGTTCAAAGACCCCATATAGCATATTCAACATAACTTAAGTAGTGCTGGATAAGAATATAAAATAATAAGACCTCTGGAAACCTTGTGATCCCAGATGTATTTTTTTTTTTCTTTTTTGCAATTTAATGATAAAAAAAGATTTAGAGTGAAATCACAACATCATGATTTCCTTTCACCCAAAATTGAGGGCTCTCTGCGGTGGATCATTTAGCCTAGCTATGGTACCTTTTATTCTACATTAGGAAGAAAACTAGTCATCTGCAGACAAACAAGGCCTGGTGGCAAGACCGTGTCAGCTGCAGCAAACTATGGCAAAAAGAACATCTCTGCAAGTGACCTTGACAAAAATAGCTCTTGCTTAGATGTAATATTTACACAGTGCACTGGCAGGCAGGAGGTTAACACTGACGAGCTAGTGTCAGTCATCACTGTGCAAAGCTGGAATAGATATGAGCTAATTTTTGAAAGTTGAAAATGTTTAGGCTTTAATTGAGGTCACTGACTAAAGTGTATGTTCACACCTGGGTCATGAAGCACATGGCATCTGCCTACATTCACCTAGATTTTCAAACAAGCAATCAATGCAACTCTCCAAGAAACTGTAGCTGTGAATAGTAGCATGCTTCTACAATCCTTTGATAAGTAGATACTTTCCAAAAAAAAATTCATTTGACTAAGAAAAACATTATGGAAGAGTAATATTTGTAGAGATGCAGCACTCAGATGAAGCTTCGCCAGAGTGTCAGGCAAAAAAGCATGGCTATGTTCAAATACTCTTCAAATTATTTAACACAATGGATACTAAAAATAGTTTACACATATATAAATGTTATTTACGTATATATGTGTATGTGTGTGTGTATATATACATATACAGTATATACATACACATATAAATATACATATAAATATACATATATACATACATATACATATACATGTATATACACATATACATACATATATATATATACATATACATATATATATACATATAAATATATACACATATATATACATATAAATACATATATATATACATATATATACATATATATATATACATATATATATACATATATATATACATACATACTGACAC
>JAQLOL010000020.1:8497720-8514131 GCA_029783665.1 Naso thynnoides | reverse complement strand
ATTTATCTTCCAAATTAATACTATCTGTATATGTTTTGTGCAATTAACAGTTTTTTGATTTTCTAACATTTCATGTAATTGTTCTTACTTTATTTCTTATATTTTCACCCCACATGTAGTCTTAAGCAGGGAAGCAAGGAGTGACTTAATGAGCTACTACTCTTCTTACAGAACACTTTAATAATGTAGGCATGAAGAAGTTTACTGGAACATGTAAGGCTACAAAATTTGATTGTGCACTTTGATTTATCACCTGAAAAACACTCAAGTTTTTTTTTTTAAATAGTTTTCATCTGCCCTCCTGCAATACAGCCCCTGTACTCCTGCATAGATTGACTGATCAAAATGTATTTGGAAATTGCAACATTTTTAACCCCGCTTGGCAAAAAACAGTCAAATAAAGTCAAAGTATTTGCTTTTCCTAATCGGTTTGCTCCTTTTGGGTCCACTTTAAGAATTTGAGGCGACTTCAGCAAAAAAAAACAAAAAACATGTTTGCTTCATTTCAGTGCTAGATACAAATCTCAGTGGTGTGTTGAAATGTATTCAATACCTTTCTCTCCCAGTCAAATGTAGTAGATTAAAACTAATCGTACGTGCTAACCATCTCTACAGTCCATTAACCAGGGACTGAAAAAAATGTGACCCGGTGACACTGGCGGCAGTTGTGTTCCTCTGTGGAGGAAAAGAAAATATCCTTGTGTGCAAAGCTCTGTTACCATGGATAATCTGTGTGTTGCCCACTTAGTTTGAGCTATGCCAGACTGTTTTCCTGTACAATACAAATTCTTGTATTATGATGAGCCTTGCTTTTTAAAGGAGGGAACTGTCCCTTCTGTGAGGGAGACAGGGCAAGGGTGAGGATGGATGGACAGAAAGAAAGAAGAAGCCCTCATCTGTTCTCTTCTCCACCATGGAGAAGCAATGGCAAAACACATAAAGGCATCATTTAGATCCCCTGTCTGATCTCAGAGTTCGTCTGTGCCTTTTTTCATTTTCTGTCGACGGCCAAACGGCTGTGTGGACAGAGCGGGAACATCAAGTATGCAGAGGCAAAGGAGCGGCAACATTCTTCGACTTTGGAAGATGGAAAGGAAGAGGAAGGGTTGAATGGGCAGGAGGGAGGGGATGGGACATTTGGGGATTTTTGTGAGACACATGAAAGAGCGTTTGTGCTGGGGGGCACACAGTGCTCTGAGGATTGACTGTGTTCTACATGTATTTACAGGGGGATGTATGAATATTTGATTAATGAGTCACAGGCTCGGGGGAAATGTAATAAGCGAGCAGTGGCTTTACAAAGCAAGCCCATCACGCTCACACACACAAACACACACACCATGCCCTCCCGTTTAGCACAGCTGCCTAAAGTGTCATTGACATTGCGGATTCCTGAAAATCTAATCTGCAGCCGAGAAAATTCCTCACAAAGAGGGAGTCCATGAGAGTCACTTCTCTGTTCCACAGATGGACAGATGGATGGGGAGTGTGTGAGGGGTACGCAAAAAGATTCAGAGATGCCCAATAAAGATTTAAATTTGGTGTCACCCACAGAAGGAAATTGCCTGTGGTATGCAGCCTTTTGAGGGACCAACAGTGAAAGGGAATGAGTTAGACCCTTTAATATCTTATCATCAAAGCTGTGAACAGGTCAAGTCCTATTGCCTTCAGTTGGACAAGGAAGTATTTGAGACTTCATGCCCAAACCAAAGTTTAGTTTGAGAACAGCTGTGTGAATCTCAATGCAAGTTTTTAGATGTAATCCTCAAAATATTCTAGAAAATGGAATTAAAAATAAAAAAATCTATGAATTTCCTTTATTTTTAAGTTAGAGTTTTGGGTTTTGGATATAATCTAAAAACCAAGAACAAAGTAGACTGCCTAATAGCAGTGTATGTAATACAAGATTAATCCTATAGTTCTACTGTGAAATTAATGGTATGGACATACATAATGCAAGAAGGTGCTCCTTAATGCATTATCTTCCTTCCAGGCCTATGGAAGCAACACGTAAGCGTTCTTAGTCTCATACGCACAGTGTCAACGTAAAAACAATTCTCTTTTTCAGGACAGTATAATGAAATTTGTGTCATTTGGCAGAACTAAAGAACAGTTAAAGAATCTCTTTAACCCCATGATTCTGGGGATCTCCTCCAGCAAAGATCGGACCATAATGGATGACACTGAAAACATCCAGGAGAATTAGATTTAACAAAAAGGGAAAGACACGGGGCAAAATTTGATATGCACCATCTGTGTGTGTGTGTCTGCAGCTGTGTGGAAGTTAAAGAGCTAAAAGTGATGCGCCCGGCATTTTCCATTCATTGATAGTATGTAAATTTACATGGATGAGTGTGTAGTGTACACATGTATGGCTTGTGTGTAAGTCATTTAAAATCTTAGGTGTCACACTCCCTCACTGTCTTCACACCAGGTGCAGGGGTGCTAGATTTATACCCAGTAGCCCTTGCCCACCCTTGTGGAATGCCATGCATCTTCAAACAGGTACTTCACTTTGAAATCTCATCTCGGCGTGATATCTCTAGGCGGCTAAATATATCCGGCTCCCGGATCCCGCAGCCGTCAGAGCGTAAATACCGCCTGCGCTGCATCAGACTGCATTCAGAGTCTCAAGTCTGTCCACGCAACTGTCCACTTGTCTCCAGCCGTCTCCCCTCTACCAACTCACCCCCCATCTATCCTGGAGAAGTAGCTCCAGGAGAAGTGCTGAGGCATTGCATGCCTCACACATTTCTTCTGGGTTGAAGCCAGACAGATGTCACGATGGCGTGATTAATCAGCACCACACAGGACAGGAGGTTTAAGGGTGCTTCACCACGTGAACATGACCTACAATACTTAGCAGGTCAAAGGTTCTTCAACTTTTTCCACCCCAGGATCAAACAGGAGAAACATATTTTAAGCACAGACGAAACTGTTTTCTTGTAACATCCTTTACAACACATCCATAAGAATCACTAGTGCAAATATTTCTGTACGAAACAGTCGTACCATAATCCAAATTTATGCCAACAATAGGTTTTATGATGACATGTCATCCTAGGAGTGTTCAGTAAATCACTTTTATAAATAATAACATTTTTCTTTTTTTGGTAACAGTTCTAATATATCCCTACAGTACTTAGATGATAATCTGTGAAATTATGTGGTTTCTCTGGTTCATCCTGATGCTCCAGCATGTAAACAAAAACAACAAATCAGAGTCAGTTGATTGTTAAATATCATTCCCAGGTCCTCAGATCAGAAACTTTGGCTGCGGTTCCAACCTAAAGCCTCAGGATTTGATGATCTGCAAATGACACTTAGCAATTAACTCCCTTAATTAATTCATTGTAATACAAAACAATAATTTGTAATGATTGTCATGGCTTGCCTGCTGCTTCAGGTATTTCCTTATTTACGATGATAGTCTTTGCTTTTGGTTTTCTTTACTTGCTCTTCATTTAATTCCCCGTTTTTCTTTGTCACTTGTCTTTAAATTTACGAGTTTCAAGTGTATTTAGTCCAGGTGTTTTCATTGCTGTCATTTGTCAGTTCATCTCTTTCTGTTTTATCCTTTGTCTGCTCCTCAGTCCTGCATGTGCACCTCTTGTCACCCCTTTTGTTTGTTTTTTTCTGATTTATATGCAGTCAGTTTTTAGCCATTCTTATCAAACTTGTTTTTAGTTTCCTCTAACCTGACATGTTGCTGTCCTGCCTTTGTTTCCCTTCTCTGAGAACCTGACAACAAATTGAAAAAACAAAAACAAAAAACACACACGCAGAAAAAACAGGATGCATTTACATGCCTTTTAAAAAGGCATGTGCAATGCATCCTGTATGTAAAAACGTAAATACGTTAAATAATTTTAAATACACTGCCCAGACTTGACTTATTTGCTGAACCGCTGGGATAAGTGGTTTATCAATGGATGGATGGATGGATAGACAAAAAAAGGCCAACTGAGGATGCACTGAGTTTTACTGGTTCTAGGAATAATGGTTCAGAAATTCAACTATGAAACAATTTTGGTCCAAAACCAATAAACTTTATTAGAACATAGGAGATTATTCTAAGTCTAATAAGAGCATCATCTGAGCTGCAACACTATTATTACAATTATTTTTAGAATTTGCCTTTAGGGCCATGGTCAGTGGGGACTTGACATTGCTTCATCATTTTTCTTGTTTAGATTTAATATGGAGAAGTAACCAAGAAAAAGTGAACATAAAAAATGAAAGTGAGTGAAAGTCCTTGTTCACTTTGCCTCACCTAAATAATGTGAGCAGACTCTTAAGAGTTGTGAAATTTGCTTTTCAGTCTGATAACTTTGGGTCAGAGTCACCCTCTCCTCCTCCTGAGAGGGGTGCACCATGGCAGAGGCCCAAAGCAAAGCTCCTCTCCTTGTGTTGGCTAACCTCGTCCAGCTGCGACAACAAGAAGGGCACTGGAGTTAACATTTAGATAACGGATGTGTGTGCCGCTTTCGATTTCCATTCCTGGTGACAGGGAATCTTAGGAGCACATCAAAGGTTGTGTTAGTGAGTGTGTGTGTGTGTGTGTGTGTGTGTGTGTGTGTGTATTGAAGGTGGGGGTTGGGGCACTCCTATGTTTCCTGCATCTCAAGGGTGATGTGGAGGAACGCCGAAATTCCTCATTCTGCTGTCCTCTGAGGCATGGCCGGCCCTCTGTCAGCTTTTACTAACCAGATGCATCCGAAACGCGCACTGAGGCTGAAGGCAGGGGATATTGCCTGCTGTGTAGCTGTCGACTTGTTTCTTATTGCATGCCTGTGTTGAACAGGGTGGCAAGTGTGCTGTGTCTATGTGCGAATGGGAGGGTGGAGGTTTGCATGGTGTCAGTCTGTCTCTGTGTGTAAATGTGTGTGGCAGGACATGCTATGAATTTAGGAGTGTGTTTCATCCACCAAATTTACATGCCCTAAGTCTTAGCTCTTCCTGACTCTTGGATTGTAACTAGCATCAATCTCTGCAGTGCTGTGGCCTGTGAGTTTTGTCTGATAGTGTTCCTCTATGCCTAATGACACCAAGTGTGTTACTCCGTTAGTATGTGTATTTGTCAGTGTGTGTGTGTGTGTGTGTGTGTGTGTGTGTGTGTGTGAATGATCTTCTCCATCCTCTAGATTTGTGTCTGCATGTGATACTTTGCAATCTCATCTCCATCTAACACTCCTGCAGGCCCTGTGCACCATTATCACGCAGTTGCAATAAAACCCACAGTAATTAAAGGGGATCTGGCTGTAATTGCCTCAGTGAATCAACTTAATCAGCACCTGTGCTCACAGTCAACCTAATGGTGCAATCTAACCTTTTAATGCCCCAGAAATTAGAATTGTAAAAAATTATACACTTGATAATCATTCTGTATTTTGAAACTCTTGAGTGGACAATGAGTGGACCATTGTCCAAGGCAAATATTAAAGTGGCAGTCTGCTGAATGTCCCGATGTGTGTGTGTGTGTGTGTGTGTGTGTGTGTGTGTGTGTGTGTGTGTGTGTGTGAGTGTGTGTGTGTGTGTGTGTATGAGTGTGAGAGAGGGAAAGAGAGAGAAAGTGTGTGTGTGTGAGTGTGAGAAAGTGTGTGCACGCATGTGTGCATGAGTTAGAGAGAGAGAGAGAGAGCTACAACAAAGCATTCATATTAGAACTCAAAAAAATTAAAGATTGGTTGATTAGCAGAAATTTGGCTCAGCAAGTAGAGTGGGTTGTCTGCCAATCAGAAAGTCTGTGGTTCAATCCCCAGCTCCTCCAGTCTACATGTCAAAGTGTCGAAGTGATACTGAACTCCAAATTGCTCCCGATGGCTGTGCCATTAGTTTGTGAATGTGTGTATGAGTTCCTGATGAGCAGGATGGCTCTCTGTGGAGAAGTCACCTGCCCTTTGTGTGTGAATGCGTGTGTGTGAATGGGTGAATGCTGACTTGTGTTGTAAAAGCACTTTGAGTAGTTGAAAGACTATAAAGCGCTATATAAGTACAGTCCATTTACCATATTATATATTATATTTGCAGGCTGTGATTGCTTTTGTGTTTTAGATTACTAGTCGGACAAACAAGCCATTTAAATATATCAACACAGGCTTTGATAAGAATTAGATTGCACTTTTTCTTATAGTTTTCCAATTAATTAAGAAAATAATCTATAGATTATTCGATAATGAGAACAATTGAATAATCTGCAGCCATAGTTTATGTGATTACAGTTGATGCCAGAAAATTGCACACAGAAAGTGACATTTAAACACTTGGTCAGTCACTGAATGCCTTGTGTATATAAATATAGTTACCAATGAATCCCACATACTGTCAGGGCCTTTATACATCTGCTTTTGTAACTGCAAAATTGCAGACTATAATCAGTTCTACAATTAATCAATTTTTAAATTAAACAAAATAAACTCATGCTGTGCTGTCATGTGGAGTTCAGCTTTGGTAAACTTCTACATGCAAAGTTTTACAAATGAATTTCCCTGTGTCCTTTTTTGGGCTCACTAGACACTCTAGAATGAAAGAAAGATTGGAAAGGGAGACAGGAAATATTTTGTGGTAGACACACAAGTTTTCTCATAGCAAGATAAGCACAGGTTGGGCCCATACCATTAATTATGGGTCTGTTCCAATTAGTTGTATTCATAAGCTGTGACAACATGCTAGTATGCATAAAGCAAGGCCGAGGAACTGCAATGTCACCTAAATTTTCACCCAGGGACCCTTACTTCTGACCTTTCTCTTTCTTCTTTCCCATGTGTATCTATACAGTTACTATTATACAAAGGCAAAAAGTTACCTCAAAAAGAGGAAAAAGTTCCCCCAATAAACTACAGTAATTTAGCAGAGATGAGCATGTAAGGTTTGAAAAGGGTCAGTAGCAGAAGTTTTGGGGATCTTGACCTAAATAGAGACTGCTGATTATGGTACTTACAAAAATGTGCAAAGTGGATGTCAATGCAGCCTAAGTCTGCTTTAAATGAGCTCACATGCAGGTTATTTCCTCTTTAAGGGATAAAAATGTAGAAAAGAGGTATTCCACGACAACAGATGTAGACTTCAATGTAAACAGTATACACTATTGAACAATACAATAACAACCACAAGAAAAAACACAGATAACGACAGCTAAAATCATGAATAAATTAGTACACCCATTACTCTCACACTGCTGGGCCCAAGGCCTCATTGAAATATAGGTCTTTTCAACACATATACCTAATATACTAAAAAAGAACATTTAAAATGATTCAGTGGCTTGTGTGAACACATTAATTTTCAGTACTAAAAATATATTTTTAAGCAGGTTCTGGGCCCTACTTCTTTCTTGTGTGGAATGCATAATGGATTCCTATGTAATCCATTATGGCTGCGGAGGGAGCCAGAGATAAAGAGGCTTCAGTAGCAGCCACCCGGGGTTGTTCTTCTTTAAATGAAGTTTTAATAAAGAACGACTGAGAGGCTGTACAAGGTCAATTATCAGACTTCGCCCATCCTCTGATACTGTTCTCAGAGCCCTGTGCTTAGTTAACCATAATAGCTGTCAGTCATAGCCTGCTGATCTACACGTAAAAAAGTCGCCCAGACGAAGGCTGAACCTATCTATCCAACGCCTCTGTCGGTCTACGTTTACTGTTGACTATTTTTCGTCCTGACTGGCATATAAGGTCGCCACTGTCACAGACAGGCAAATCAGGAGAGCAGACTGTGCTGGATGTTCATTTGTCAGCGCCCTCGTTGAGGAGGATATCTCTTTATGCATCAAGAATACGTTAAAAATCACTGGGGGGAGAGGTGGAGATATTAATTTCATCTGTCCAGGTGCTCACTCACGTCGAAAGTTGAGAGGCCCCCCAACCCGTCTCAAAGAGTGAGGTGGATTTAATGTACGGGGTGCTTATGAATACACTTATGTATTCATTTGAGCAATAAATGCCGGGCAGGGTCCCACACAGAAAAACAAACTGCCTAGCTTCCGGCAGCCATTTTAATTAAATGCCATGGATTGTCAAATTTATCGATCCCCCCTCCCCTGACACAGGCCTGAAGTATGTTCAGTGCCATTTCCATATCTTGCCTGGCTTTTCCTGCTAATGTGAGGTGAGGGATGGAATGAGATGGAGGTCTGCTGGGCTAAATTGGGCTTGGCTCTCACAGCATGGAGCTAAGGGAGGGAGCAGGGTGCAAATGGATGTAGATAGGCTTACAGGGTTGGGGGGGGTTGCGCATGTCCTGAAGCAATAGCCTCGGTGCGGTAGTGAGGCCTCACTCTTGCTCTCCCTCTCTCAGAGCAGATCTGTGTACAGATGGGTGTCTGACAGGCCTACAGCTGTTCTCCTAATTGTTCATTAAGTGTTCTATTGATTTCCTTTTTTCGAGTACATGTGTCTTTCAGCCGCTGCTCTCCATGTGAAGTGGCAGACACGTGCCACACACAAACACACACTCACACGTACACACACATCCGAGCTGATGCTGAAAATGTGAGCTGCCACTTCTAATCGAGGGTTTCTGTTTCCTCAGGGTCCGGCAGGACCTGGAAAGCAATGCCGTGCTTGACGCACTAGGTTTTTATTTTCCAAACTTTTAGCATCAATCAATTAAAGTGCTGGCAGCAGCATGGAAAAATGTTTAATTCCTTGTTAAGCGGCAGCAGCCTCAGATTGCACCTGGCTGATATGGGAGCTTGTGTGAGTCTATTAGACCCTGATACTCTTGCCTGATTACTCGGGGAGAGCGCAAGCTTTATTTAGGCAGAAAAAGATCTAGAAAGATAGTGAGGAGGAGATGGGAGAGAACGAGAGGACAAAGCAGAAGAAAGGGTGGAGGAAACCAACATCATCAGCTTAACAGCTTGTAGCTGTTTTTCAGCTGTCAGTCGCGTTATCATCTATTGTGCATTATAGCATTCTGTGAGAGTAGCTCCTAACATGATACACATTTGATCAGCAAGCAGAGATAAACCAATGACAAGGCTAAGATAAAATATTTAAATTCCCACAAGAAAAAGGGCATGTCAGTACCTTGATCTGATCTTGATCTTGATCTAGATTCTAGATCAACCTAAAGCAGAAAAACCCCACAAATATGAGGTGGAAAAATTAAAAGAAACCTGAGGTTACAGCAGCAGGCTTTCTCTCTGTGTGTCCTTTAGAGTATGCAGAGCACGTACAGAAGACGGCTATTTGTTTCAGCACTTTTAAGAATTTATAGAAAATGCAGCAAATAGAAACGGTAGTGTTATACGGACTGGTCAGTGCTAAAGGGAGAAAAATCACCAGACAAACTGTAATCATTTCTCTTTTTTCCCTTTTGTTCTTAGCCTCACAATTTGGCTTTCAAATTGGACTTAGCGCTTCAGTGAGTCAAGTCATATACTCCCAGCCGGGGTGGTCGTCTCCATTTCTTGGCGGAGGAAATTCTGTCGGCCCTCCCGCATTGAGTGGAGTGATAATGTTCTCTGTAAAACACAATCAGTCACCTCCCTCTTTGCCTTTGTATAAGCCTCGAGGACCTCCAATCAATACTGGCTGGCTGGGTGACTTATCATTGCTGGCTGGCCGCAGAGCTGAGCTGAGCTGAGCGGGGCAGCAGACAGCAGACTGCATCCTGATGCAGCCACGAGGTGAGGCCTGTTGGTGACCTGCCTGCCAGGCACTGACCAATTTGTTATGAGTCAACACAGCGAAAGACGAGGAAAAATCTCTTTGAGAGAGCATACAAACTGGTAATGTACACCATTTCTGTCCAGAATCCAAGAGAATATATAAGAGCAGTCAATGTGAGGACATTTCTGAATGTATGTGAGGCATTTTTGTGTGTGTGTGTCAGGACACTGGAAACAAAAGTTTATGCCTGAAAAGGTTTCACAGAACATTCATATAAAGACTTTAAAGCAAGGTACTAGAACTTATACAAATGAACTTCTATACATTTTAACAATGCATTCAAGGCCTTTCTTTAACATTAACACTATTGTCTTTTAGTTCATAGGAAGGCCAGGGACTAAAATGCTCAGGTTACAGTGAAGAATTAACACACTGCCTAAATGTTATAAATACAACATCTGTTTAGTAGTCTTAAACCAGATAACTGCATTTGGATGCATTTTTTGATGCACATTACAAGAATGTTTTGGTGTTCATCTAGAATAGACAATTGGTAAAAATCATAGGGGGCGGAATATTACTATAGTGAATGATATTCAGTGTACTCTTTTTTTCTCTCCTTGGACGTGGCTTGTAGCTTCCATTACCTTGTTAGCTCTTTTAGCTCTAGTTAGATCAGTCTGCTAGGACCAAGGTGCCAGGTATTGGACTAACTACGCCTATATACCTTTTACAATCCCACTTCAAAAATACTGAATTATCCCTTTAAATTGGAATATAACAGCTGTAAAATGGAAAAAAAAATTGAGCTTCATGACGCCCTCAGAACAACTCTTTAATTATCAAAATTTGATCCATTCTGTTTCATTACAATTGCCCGAGCCCCATAAAGTTATGTAGAAGAGAAAATTTATACTCAGAAGTAAAAGTTCTTGGGCTTCATCTTCCACTTAGCAGCTCTCTTTGGAATGAACAAGCTCACACTTCTGATGCTGTATCCAGTTCTTTTTAATACATTTATGGCCTAAAGTGGGAGGCTGGAGCACCAGGGAAACGTTAGATGCAATTAACACGGGTCCTGTAGCCTCCTAAAGAACACAGCTGGACGGCACTGAACGCAGTTTGCAAGACTGAGGCCCATTTGACAACAGGCATGACAGTACTGAAGTAATTTACAGCAGCTCTGATTGTGACTACAAGAGATTACAAAGACACAGCAAGTGAGTTATACAACTAACCTGTTTGGGTTAATTCAGCAAAACCAGTGCTGTGGATTATTGGAAAAGTGGAAAGACAAACTAAGAAGGTGCTAGAGAGTCTCATTTTCTTTTGTTGCTGTACACTTTGAATGAAGTGTGTTTTCTGATGAGTTACCAAGTCAGATAAGCTTGAGACAGGATGGGTTGTGACTAGCTAGTTCGCATTTAATAGATATCACAAAACAATAAAAAGACATCATCAGCGTAAAGACAAAACTACTGCCTCTTCACATTCTGATTGATCATGTTTGTTCATTTTTGAACACTTCGAACTTCAAGTCTGACTATACGTTACCTGTTGCTCCTCTAAAATTATGCTCATTATCTTCTGTTATCATCACTATCTACTAGCATGTGCAAGATTAACAGCTGTCTGACATTTGCATTTGAATAAATTGGTTGAACCAGGTAACTGAAAAAAGAAAAAGACGTTAACAGACCATCTCCAATAATGCATTAGAGTTAACAAAATTTTCCAAGCATGCTAAGCACATGTTGAAATCAGTGATCTGTAAATGCCTGCCTACCTTTTTGTCTTCATCACACAGTGTGTGAAAATGTTTTTTTATCTATTATCTTTGAAATGTTGTTTTGCCTCCTTACAAATCAATTGTTAAAGTAATTTTGCTTCTTCCAAAGAAACTAAAAACTGTAAATTTAAAAAAACAAACAAACACCATCACCACAATACTACCAAGTGGACGAGAAAATGTTAGAATAGCTGTAGCAATTTACCTCCGAGGGTGAATCCACTGGCGGACTGAAGATACACCCGCAGAAGTCTAAGCTGGCCAAGTGTTTACTAACATTTCAGTTTCTATGGCCCATCTATTACAACTGTGAAAAAGGGGGTTGGAGAGATGCTTTAACTTTGATGATGTTTGCAGCCAAGCAGGCTTGTTAATGGCCTCTAATTGGCTTAGTGAAGAGAACATGTTGACATTTGCTATGTGTTCACAGTCCAGGGCCTCGCTTTAGCCATTATGCTAATTCAACCATTATATATCTGGGGGTATTAATGGGACTGACACAAGTGATGTTACAGGTAAAGGGCTGTGAAATGGTCTGTAAACAGAGGGAATTGATTCCAAGGCTGAGGCGATTGTCACCAGCCGGCACTGAGCTGAACAGTTACCTTCCTCCTCCTCCTCCTCCTTTTGCCTCCCTTCATTCCTTCTCCTCCTCCCACCCTTGTCCAGTCTGTCAAATAGTCCCTGACAGTGTTCAGCAGAGGCTGTCAGGGGCCATCAAAAAGGTACCCAAACACAGAGGGAAATGCCGTCTACTTGCAAAAATGAGACTAGATCAGGATCAATACAGTTTCCCCGTCTTACCAGAGCTCATCCATCCACCAACACCATCACGGATAAGACTCAGAATCAGCTGCACCACAAGACCTGACTCTATGGTGAGCCAGCTCCCTGTCATACAGAGGCCGGGCTTATTTTACAAAAGCATTGCTTGTGAAAGACTGGGATGCAACGTACAGCGGATTCACTTTACTGTGAGTTCAAGTTAGACAACACTTGCCTCTGTTGACAGACGAGATGTTTGACTAAACATTTTTATTTTGTTTGATGTGAGCAGACAGCCATCAGCCATAGAAAGGCCAAATCAGGACATTTTGGTAAAAAGAACTGAACACTGCCATTTCCAGGTGTATTCATAATGTTGTTTTAAATCCTTCTGTTGCAATCATATGAGACTATAGAAGACAAATATAGACAAAAAGCAGGACAAAAATAACCATAACTGCTACTTCATAAATAGAGCAGCAGTATTTATACAGTGTTAATTGACAAACACATACTTAAATACATTACTATATATTGTTATTAGGGTTGTAGCTAAACATTATTATCATTATTGATAATCTGCAGGTTATTTTACTGATTAATTAATTAATTGTTAAGTCTATAAAAAGATTCTCAATTTACAGTCACATATTAATAAAATGAAGAAGAAACTATGTAATGTTGTGCATTTTAAATTGTTGCAGCTCTTATTTTAAATAATATTAAAATTATTAATAACCTAATGATGTGAACAGCAATAATTGATTGGATGTTTATATTTTTATGATGTTGAGAGTATTTAATTTATTACATTCCTGATAAATAAAAAGAAAACTAGAAACTAAGAAAGCACATGCCTCATCTAAGGCAAATAGTCTGCATTTGTCTTATTTTATTTCTTTTAATCATGTTGTTTTTTGTTTTTTGTTATTTTTAACCATTTCTTACATTGCTGGGGATTCGCAAAATAAGAATTTCATCATACTGTGTTACATTGTTTTGAGTACATATGACAATTTAATTTGAATTGAACTGAACACATTTTTGTTAAAATCTGCAGGGCTAACCACTATGCCCAGTTTCAAATAAATCCAGAGGTGAGAAGTCACAAAGTATTAATACTTTGTAACCAACTTAAGTAGATTTTTCAGGTATCTGCACTTAACTTGAGTATTTATTTTTCTAAAACTTCTTACTTTTACTCCCCACCTTTTAACACAAAATTTGTCATTTCTACGTCTTTCATTTTCAAAACAGGATGATTACTTCCCTTTTTGGCTGTGCTCAGGACGCCTTCCAAACCCCAAATGTCGGTTTTTGACATTCTGGGAAGAAGCCCCACAATCAACTATCCGTATCTGTCCTTTCATGTGTACACTACATTTTTTAATTTTTTTGTGCTTTTTTAGTTCCTTTGGGACTGCATTGCCTCAAGTGCAAAACATCTGTATTCCTCTGTATAACTGAGGTCTGGGAGCAATGTGAAGCTCTAAAAATTCTAAATATGTGGCGTATGCATAAAGGGAATTATATAATTTAGGCGGGTGGTACGGTGATACTGATATATCTGCAATAGGCCAATATTGGTTGATATCATCAACAAACCAATATATTGGTTTTGCCCCATGTTTCTGGGTGTCAGCCTTTAGGATAGTGGGCTTATAACCAGTCAATAACTATGCAGGTCAGACTACAGTCTACAAACATAGCACACAGGTTGCAGTCTCCATCTCCAGAAAATATGAAAATAAAGCCAGTCTTTTCATAATTCTGCAGACACACAAATGAACCAATCAAACCAAACCAAACCAAAAGCATGACCTCATTTTCGTAGATACAGTAAAAATAAATAAAAATCTGGACCATAGTTCCAAATGTAAAAGATGTCAGGCATGAAAGAGATAACCAATATTGGTACTGAAATTTTCAGCACCAATATTGACGAGCACATCATTAACTGGTATGTGCTTTGCATTATTAAAAATGAGTTCCTTTGACCAAATTAAAATACTGTTTTATGCCTCATAAATAGTCTGGGAACCCAGAGCCTGGTTCATATCATTACTGAGGCAGCCTAACAGCTATCTTGTAACAACAGGGGGAGATGACCATTGCCTATCATGTTCATTTAACTGTGGATGTGTTCACAGAGCAGAGAGCAGACTATAAAACTGGGCCTGCACTGCCACACAGTAATTGAATTACTCTACCATCCAACCTTGTATTCATTTACTGTTCTGAAATCTGCAGGTAATAGTCAAATGGGATGTTTTTGATCCCATCTTTTCCACCAGCACACTAAAAAAAAGGTCCTTCAGAGTATATCTCTTTTAAAATAATGGTTTGCAAAGCAGTATGGCTGTGTGTGGTTATATCCGTCAATCTAGGTGGCTCAGTTAACATGGATATCAAATAACAGCCTGCTAACCAGATCTGTCAAAAACATGAGGCTAATAATTACATGCCTCTATATGGGGGTCGAGGAGGAGGCGTTGCATAATAAATCTGCTGTATTCACCCAGAGAAAATTCAGCCTCTTCACTTTTTTTTCTTGATAGGGTTTGAATATGAGGCCCAGGCTAATAAAAGATTGGCCTGTCATAATGAATCAAGAAGGCCAGTGTCAGGTAGGTAGTGTGAGTCTATCCTCTCACATATCCATCTCTTGAACAAACCCCGGTGTGTCTACATGGCTGGAGAAAAGAGACCATCCGACACCCTATTTGGGTCTCTCCACTGAAATTAACTTTAGGCCCAGGAGAGAAAGAGAGACAGTGTTTGGAGCAGCATGGCTTCATTTTCTCCCGCAGTGAGCACCGAGGCCCCAGAGGGACACCAAGACGGATTTGCATGCCACTCGCTATTCTCTGCTACCTTGCTGCAAATTTATTATTGTGGCAAGTCAGCTTCCCCAACAGCAACTTGGAGGACTTTTCAAACCTAAATGGTATCTGCGGGCAGTCAGGAGACACAGAGAAATCACACACACACACACACAAACACTGACTGCCTGTTTCTCTCTCGCTCTCTCTCTCTCTCTCTCTCTCTCTCTCACACACACACACACACACAAAGAGGAGGGGAAAAGCTGCGTCAAAAAGTAATCATGGAGATCAGAATACAGCTGTCAGCAGTGCCAAACAAAAAGTGATGCCTCTGATGAAGTGTCACGCTATTTCTGAAACAAAGAAACAGGCATCAACTTTTCACCCAAAGTTGGTTGGCTCTGATAAAGCAGACGTTCGGCAGGTCAAGACATGTAAATGTTATCTGTAATACTATGTCTTTATTTACTGTTTGTTGAAACTCCTCATTGATTACATTTACTGTCCCTCTATCAGCCAAATTTGTGAAAATTAGAGGTGCACAATTAATCAAAATTTATCGAAATCGCAATATGGACTACTGCAATTTTTAAATTTGCTTGGAGGCACAATATAAGGAAAAATTTGTGTTTCAAAATATTATTTTCATTCTAATACTGTGGTGCTGCAGAGTTGTCCTAGCCTACACATACATAAATTGAGAATAATGATGTAAAAATGATAATTTCCTCTAACATCAAAAATCACATCACATTGCAATATCAGCCCAAATAATCAGAATGTGATATTTTTCGAAATCATGCAGCCCTAATAAAATGCATTAATTCTAATCAAGCAGGCCGCCATTAGATCAGTTATGCAATACACAATTAGAATTAATTTAGGTCTGTTTTGTTTTCTGCTGATTCAATATATACAAATGTCAATTAAAGATTTCCTCTTCAGATGACTTGTTTCATAAAAAACAAAAAATAACAGTCAACGACACGTAAGCAAATCGTCCCACAAGTTTTTGGAATTTTGCAACATGATGAAATAACAAATCATTGTGAAAATGATGTTTTTTACAGTTTATTTCAGAACAAACTAGGCACGTTAAGGTAGTTAATGACGTAATACCTAAAATGTGGCTGTGAGTCACTTTGGACTTGCAAGACCTGCTCAAGGTCAAAGACCTGCTAGAAGGTCAGAACGGAGAGGGATAGAGAGACATGTTAAAGCCAGGGTCAGTGATGCCCATTACCTTTCCTTTGTCCCCTACAAATGAGTATCATTCACCTGATTATCTATTATCATGTTATTGGACGTAAATTTAACAAGCTGTTGAGAGCTCTGGAAAATCAATACCTTTTAAATGCTGTTTATGTGTGATTAACGGTTAATATCCTCACAAATTATTTAATATAATAAGGTCATTT
>JAQLOL010000020.1:8467557-8487881 GCA_029783665.1 Naso thynnoides | reverse complement strand
GTTTATTATTATTGCAGCAATCCAAAACAATGAAAAATACTTTGATTTTTAACCAGCACTCGGGTCTCTGCTAAAGTTAATCTTGTGGGCTCAATTGCTCAGTTTGTTGTTGTAGTTGCTATGAGCAACAACAGGCCCTTCAGTCTCATCTCCATGTCTTTATTAACTATTAAGTTGGTCATGAGTTTCATATTAAACACTCACTGTACATTTGGGAGTTGGACCACACTATCATTGTGTCCCATTATAATACAGACAACAACATAGTGTCAGAAAACAGAGTTATGGAGTTATTCCAGCGATTGACACTGTGCCTGCGAAGCTAGCCTGAAAGCTAACGGCTAACTGCTACCAACTAGTCAGGCTGCAGGTTGAAACAGGTTCAAACTGCCGTCACCATACTCACTGATAACCTTATAATAGAACTTTAGCTTGCAGACATTTAGGCTACTGATGTTACCAATCTGCTAACACTAAAGTCAACTTGCTTACTCACACTAGACAAGAAGACAATAGCGTTAGCATCAGTGTTAACGTTACTTACCATAAGCTAATTGGTGCTGTTGACAATTTTGGTGACGCATTGCTGTAACATTACAATTCCTTAACATTCTGGTGTTACGCTGGCCATTTTTCCTTTTTTCTTTTTTTTTTCAAGGGAGTGGCATTGAGGGCCAGGATTTGAGTTGCTCTGTTCTTCATTTTGGGTGGGAGCAGGTGAAACATAAGTCTTTTTAATGAGATACTGGTCAATGTTGCATGTTGCCAGGAAAAGTGGTGCCGCACCACTGTTCTGCCAGCCAATTGTTCTGCCGGCTCACCGCATGTGAGATACACCAACATGACAGACATCCAATTGCTCACTGCCTCCTCCATTTCTTTCAAGATGAGCATGAACAGAGAGAGATGGCTGCTCTTTTAGGCTGTTTGAATGGCTTTATGACTTCCATTTATTCGTACAGACTAACCCAAACCCTTACCTTAACCCTAACCTTAACCAGTTCATGCCTAATCCTAACATTAACCTGACTTCAACTCATACCTTACCTCTAAACTTGGTGCGGCACTGCTGCTCCGCTGGGCTGTTTGTGCATCTCACAACATGCAGGAGGAACAGTGAGCCGGCGGAACAATGAGCAGGCCCCGGTAAAGTGCTGTTACTGACAGTGCTGTGTTTTTGTGCCTGTTCTCTACCTCTTCAATATAAATAGTTGTAAACAGTCGTTGGCTTTGGTTGGTTAGGTGCTAATTGTGGTTCAGTGGTTCCGACTTTAATTCCTAAAAAGCTTGATGTCAGCGCTGTAATGTCGCTAAATACATTTAATCATGTGAAGTGCTTATGGACAAATTTGAGGTACTTATACTAAGTTTGTCCATTAAGTATGACCAAAGTTGAATTTGCTCCACTTGGACCAACTACACAATGAAGATGTATGTACACATTAAAGAATCTGCAGTTTCATCTAATAATATGACTTAAAGAGGGAATTTTTATAATTTTTCTTTTGATACTTTACTCGACTTAAAGTTCTTCTAATAATACTTGCATGATTTATAGTAGCATTTATAGTAATATTTGCGATGCTGGACTTGCAGTACCATATGTTCATATTAAGTTGTTGTTAATTTTGGTAAGCATGAAACACACAGCTAACCTTGTCAAGGATGCAAGATGTCTCCCCTTATGTGACAATAATATGAAGTCATATATTTCTATCTCCCTCTCTCTTACACACACACACACACACACTAAAGTGAGAGTTCAATTCAGTTCATTTCAATTCAATTTATGTCCTTAACAAAATGTTGGAGCACATTTGGAAATGAAGGGCTGGGGGCTGTTACTTTGCCCAGCAGTACAAAACACACATAGTAAACATAGTAAACAAGCATCAAATATACATACAGACAACAAGACCATCATCCAGTACATAATTATACAGCATACGTTCACTGAGACAACAAATTGGAATCTCATCCACTCTTATGCACTGATAAGCTGATTCTGAAATATGAGCAGAAATTCCCTGGATTTGAGTGAGCTCAAGTATAAATGTAATAAATTATGAGCTGTCTGAGTATTTAAAAAACAAAAAACAAAAAAAACAAAAAACTTTTTTATCATCGACTTTGAGTTTTAAATTATTCTTTTGAATATCTATTTTTCTTTAAAGCCCTTATAAACACAAATAGAATTCAAAAGTACAGTACTTTAAAATAATGATTCATTTTTTTAAGTACTTGAATGGTTAACTTATAAAGCTAAGAGCTTAACATCCAACAGTAACAAGGACTTACACTCCAACACATAAATATGACTGATAAATCCACTTACAGCACAACAATCCCCTGAGGACAATTACCACCGCTTAGGTAATACTGCAATCATGTCACATGATCACACAACTTTTTCATCCTGTTTTGGACGATATTCAAATAAAACCTTTGGATATTCAGTTGAAGGAAGACTAATGAAAATATTTAACTTGCCAACTTTTTAAGCCAATGAAAACCCCAAGTAGCATGAATGCGCTATTGCAGGGAGAGTGGAGCAGGGCCACTTTGCAGTAAAATGTATACAGCATTAAACGAAGAAGCAAATCCCCCCCCACCTTTTACACAGACACACTCTCATCCATGTACCCATTCAGTCAGTGCCCCCAGGCATGGGTTCAGTTGTCCCTGGCTCTGTCTCTCTCTTTTGGGGCCTAATTTGAATACGAGCCTTGTTTTATGGAGGAAGGTAATTGAAAGTTGGTGATTTACTGCAGTGTATACATGGACTGCATCCAACAAAATATCTGGGAGCAGGGAATAATCGCTTTGTAGCCCGCTGCTGCATTTATCTGGACACAGGTATATTTTAACCACCGGGTGTTGACAGTGTTGACTATTAGCCGGCAAATAAATTATTCAGCACTTACAAGAGGGGAAAAAAATGGGAAAAATCTCCTTTCCGCAGCTACAACAGGACAAAGCAGCGTGCAGTGGCGGAAAAAAGAGGCAGTCATTTTTTCTTCAATTACAAAAGGCAAATATTTATTATTTATAAGTACTTGCCTTGTATGGGCTTAAATGTTATTTATGAACCTGTTGCATAGTGATTTCCAATGTAACTCATTATTTTTAGCTAGAGGGTGTTGTAAAGGAGCAAGGATATATTTAATGACACTCTGCTAGTCGGTGCAATTACACTGTAATCATTATGTAAAATGTCCTATTAATTAAACCAATTTCTGCTGGGGGAACATTCTTTTCTGCAGGGCCTGCACCTCATCCTTCAGCTGCCTTGCTGCTGCCTCATGTTTTTCACTGGGCCCCCTATTATGTTGTGGCTTGGCTGCATACATATTTATAAAAGAGATTTTCATTATCCACAAGATTTCGACCCACTTATGATTAATAAATAGAATGTGCCACAGAGGTTTGAAAGGCAATTAGGTTTCTTTCTGATCATACAGTGTTTTGGCTTTCTCTCTGCTACAGTGCTCTGTACATTTGTAAGTTTGAGATAAGAGAAGCACTGAGTTAAATGTTGGTTCCTATTTTAACATAACAGTGTTATGAGGATGAGATTTAACTTAAAGTTGGGGTAGACACTGTCTGGAAATCAGGCTAGCTGTAGCATTAAACCCCTTAGGAAGCAATTCCGCTGCAACCTCCCCGTTTTTGCTCTGCCTTGTGTTTTATTTCGTTTGTTGTAGCTCTTGTGTTGAAGTTCAGTTTATACCAGATTTACAACAAGCCAAAATGGTTGCAGGTAAAGTTGCAGTGGTGTTAAATGGTCCATCTTAGCTCGACTCAAGCCGGCCGACGGTGTCATCTGCAACTCAGTCTGTCAAGTCGCCAGAGGCCAGTTTTAGAATGTAAGGCACGTCACTTGTTTCAACAGCCAGTCAGCTTGTAGCAACGTCACCTGTTGCTTAAAAGTACAACCAAGTGCAGCCAGTAGGAACACTGTGACAGCCTGCATCTCAGTTGTAAATTTAACTCTCTACAGCCCACACACGACCATCATCAGTTGTTTACACCTCCGGAAATACTCAACAGATTCACAGATTCGTTCCTAGTTCGCGCCACTGTTCCATTCACTCCCCATATATATATGCGGCAGTTTTCATTCCGGAGAGGGAGAGTTGAGGAGAAGCATTCGGAGCAGCACTCTTGATACCCGAGGCAGAACAAAAGTAAGGTCGTCAAATTCCTTTCCCTACTTGTGTTCATCTGGAAGAATCAGCAGCCTATGATCATTTACATATATCTCTGGTGAATAATCCTTTTTGCCACTCTATACTTCACACTGCTCAGCTGTTTCAGGAAGCCAGTATAGTGCCTCACACCAGCAGTATCCGCAGACAAAACCTTCACCGGATTCATAGACTGGACTGGACTGTCTTTGGCCAACAAAAAGACCTGACGGTGTGAGTAACTCCTTTTGTTTTTTCTTTCTCCAAGGCCTTTGTTTTCTTTGAATTGTTCTCAATTTATTTTGGGGTGAAACAAGAACCGAATTCAACTTTTTTTGTTGTGTTTTGAGGGATAAGGATTGGGAAAAAGGACTGAGAAAAAAAACCGCTGTGGAATTTTGGGTTGGGATTTACCTTGTTTTATGGACTTTAGTGTTGGACTCTGGGGGATTTTGAAGTAATTCTTCAATATACACTTTTGGTTCCTGAATTGAGCTTGTGTTGTTGAATTCCTGTTGTTCTTTCTTGCTGTTCCTTGTTAATTTATTGTGAGTCATTTAATGCACAGCGTGTCTGTTGTATTGTACATCTTTTATGGGGATGAGTTAACACTAAAAGATAAACAGATTCTAACCGAGTAAAACACTAATCTAAGCCTAAAAACTGATCAAAACTGACTTACTTAAATGCCAGGAGAGAGACCTGGCTGGCACCCCCCAAAATAAAATAAAGTAAAATTAAATTAAATTCTAAAACAATACAAAATTAAAACAAAACACCAAACCTCAAACCGTCACAACAAGTGCTCTCTGAAATGACCCAGCTGTAACTGGTCAAAAAGTGCCTGTCACAGTCTGAACACAGAATCAAAGAGAGGTACAGAATTTTTGTGTTTTTTTCAGACCAGCTGAATCACAAATGCTAAAAGGTTATTATGGTATTTTTGCCAAAAGACACCAAAAATAAACTGCCTACCCCAACTTTAATACAGGGCTCACTGATGCATTTTAAATAGATCAAAGGGCACTGAGTGAGGTGTAACAGGATGACTGTGACAGTGACAGAGATGTGGTGTGAAGATGATTTTAAATTTAAGTCCAAGTTGGGTGTCTAACAAAAATTGTGAAATTCCTTTTAAAAGTTCAAATTCTTTAAAATGCTACACAGAATTCTAAATTTGTCTTCCTTTAAGAAAATGTTGGTGCTAGCAATCATGGCAGGACAGAGTAGTCGACCCCTCTGACACTTTATCTGCTGCTCTGGCAGTCCTTATGTTGCCGTCGTGACCAGGGGTCATTGGCACTTCCAATGCTCTTCAGACACAATCTGTTTTCTTTACTTCTTGGCACAAAGGAAACGATTAAGAAAACAATTCAATACAGAGCAAGAACACACACGCCCATCTACATTGCAAATGGAGGCGCTGGGATATTTACTATTCAGAAAGCATCGGTTGGGATAGGCCCTCTTTGTAGGAGTGCTTATCTAAGAGATCCACTTCTGAATACAATAGTCAACCACAAAAGCTGTTGAAAGGATAAGAGTGTTTTCGTGGCTATAATGCAAAACATTTTAAAGTAATTTCAGTTCCACAGATTTTATGAAAAATTAAATTAAGCAAGTTCTATAAACAGAATTTTACTCACTGAGAAGAAAAGCTCCATTATGAGAGACTGACTAAAATACTAAGCTTTTTAAACAAGCAAAGTAATGTAACAAAAACTGAGCAGTAATTGATCCCAACCCACAATATTGCAACCCCAATCACATTCATTTTTATACAACAGGATGTTTATGAAAAAAATCTAAAATGTTTTTGATGATGTACTTCTTTACATTTAATTGTTTTGAGCAGCAGCTGCTCAACATTAAGAAATATTTGCTGTAAAGATATTAAATTTCAATCTCTAGAAGGCTGAACCGATGGCAACAATATCTCCACGCATAACTGCCTTGCAGATTTTCCAATGTAGCACGCCATGTGTCATCTGTCCATTCATAAACTTTTTACTGATGACTATCTTGGCGTGTCAACCATGTTTCGGCCGACAAAGCCGGGAGCACAACAGCCTGGCTCTTATCAGCAGTGAAGGCTAAAGCTCCTTGCGCGAGCGTGACTAAAGTGCTGACGGTCTGAGCGGCTTACAAAACAGAGTTGTTAAAGTCAAGACACCTGCTGCTAAAGAGGAAGGCTGGATGGCGACGTGATGATGACGACTAAAAAAGAAAAAGAAGAAAATAATAATGAAGCAGGTGGGTATTATTATTTTGGGCACACTGATTCCAGAGGTAAAAATGCTTTTATTTTTCTATAGCCTGTATAGATTATGTAACATGACAGCAGTTGCTGTTAAATATGACAATTGTCTCTTTTTTTTGCTATGTGCCACAGTAAACCCCTGTATCAGTCTACATTAGTTTTGTCTTACAGGATTCATCTTTAAAAGCCTTTGTTTGTCATCTGTGATGCGAAAATATCAGATCTCTGTGGTTGAGGAAAGTTAACATGTGCATAGGCCATAATTTACTTAGAAAAGAACTTTAATCAGTTCAGTCCAGTGCAGACAGCATCTGAGCAGTCAACAGATTCCCTTGGCTAGGCTAGCTTAACCAAGCTGTAGGGGACACGTTGTGACGTGTGTTTACGCGAACTTCACACATTGGATCACATTGTTTGTGGTCAATTTTAAGACTCGATTTGTTAATTGTACAGCCTGCATTTCTCCCTGTTCAGTTTCACAGCTATAAATCGATAGCGCAGAGATTCAACTGACAAAGTGCTTAATTCAAGGGTTTCTCAATAGATGATTGGAATCATTGAGTTTTGGGGGCCAATCCTAAAGTAAACTTAAATGATTGTTTTAGTGTTTTATTTCTACTTTAAGTAACATGAAAACAATTATAGAAAAATTTTGTAATGGAAGTACCGAACTTGGGCAAAAACACCACAGATCCAGTGGCCCCTCCCACTTCGCATCTCTACTCATGACTGAAATCATATAGAATACTAAGTAAGCCATACATGTATCAAAAAAAAAAAAGCTAAGCATACGAACTGTATGTGTTCATTAACTAACTCAAGAGCCACAGGAAATTAAAAAACAAGATAATTTGAGCAGTTTTACATAAATGGTGGACGTTCATCCTCTCAGATGTTTGTAGATTATTTGCAGCCTAAACATGAATCCAAAAACACCCCCACACATCAACACACAGTCTGATTTTTCTAATCTGCATCAGCAGGTTAAGATTATTATCACACAGGCAGGAGGTGGCACCATGAATCTTATCACAGGTATGAATTACAATATTTACACGGTGTGTTTTATTTGTGGCTGGCAGACGGATGGCAGTGTTGCGTTTTAATCCATTACAATGTGGTGGGGTGTCAAATTAGGCCGCTTCATTAATACACTATCCACACGCAAGAAGGAGAGAAAGAAGGGAGAATGAAAATGGAGAAAAACAAAGGAGAAGAAGGAGGAGGAGGCAACTGTACATCAGAGAGAGATTATTATTATTCTGTCTCTCTATGAGATGAGAGCAAATTATAAGAACATACACCTTCTTCATCTGTTTGGATAAGTGGGGGGTCGGTGGCTGATGGATGACTGTGTTTACAAATGAGGGTGACAATGTTAAGCAGAGGAGCAGTACATACATTTCCCACCAATAAGGCTCGGGCTGGTCACACACACACACACACACACACACACACACACACACACAAACACACACACAAACACACACACAAACACACACACAAACACACACACACACAATGAAGAGGCAGACTGATGATAAGAATCTCTTGGCTACAGGATTAGGCAATCTTCCCAACTGCCAGCAGATTGATAGAGTCACTGCTCACAGACGCAATTGCAACGGGGAGGAATAAAGTTTGGCCTGCTGGTATCATCTGTGCTTACTGCAAGCTTGGTATGAATCTCTGAGGAAGGATGACCTGTGAGGAAGGCAAGGCACAGGACATTTACCTCCGTTGCTTTTGTACCCATGCAGCTGTGATGGGCCACCGTAGTCAGAGTAATGTCATGTCTACCACAGACAAACAGCAAAATAATTTTTGCAGCAAAAATGCCACACAATTCCCAGTTCCTTCCTCTCAAAGGTGATAATTTGCTGTTTTTCTTTGTCTCATGTGATAGTAAAATAAATTAATGCTGGTTTTTGACTGTTGGCTGGAAAATGTTACATTTTTTAGACCACATATGAACAAAGAAAATAATAAGCAGATGAAATAATAATGGAAACAGTCATTTGCTGTAACTCTAGACATTACTGTCTTATTGCAAGTTTCATACTACACTGAGAGTAAAGTGACAGTGATGTACAATAAGAGTGGATCATATTACAGTAATAAATGACAGCAGATGCAAGTAATTTAAATCCATTCTGCATGTTAAACATATGTTTTCAGGTTGTTAAATATTAAGAAATAACAAGTTAGCCAAAAATGCACCTTTAAAGATTATTTCATCTTTATTCTCTATTAATATAAATTAATTCTACTATGATAGTGCTGAATAGCTCAAATTACCCTTTAATTATGGTATGTATCTTTACTTGTTAGTGTTTATACATGTGTGCACATCACTTTTTGTGTTGTAATTTGTTGTTTTTGCCATGTTATTTAAATTTTACATGACCTACAGTCATAAATGCTGTCTATGAATGTGATGATAATGAATAGTCAAACATTTTTATGATATATTATCTTCTTTTCTCTGTACAGGATGACATTTTTATTTTAGTTTTATCTTTTGGATTCATGTGGAGCTGCTTTTAAAAGCAACTTTTCAGTGTTTCCCATGCCATAGATACATTTTTTTGACACACTGTTGAACAATTAGTGTAAATGGTGTCATCAACAGCCACACTCTGGCTAAAATGAATGAATGGATGAATGGACTGAATCAGTCAGGAGCAGTCGCTGGTGGAGGGAGGTTAAATGTCTGCATTAGAATGTGTTTGCCCCCCAAGCATGTTAAAGAGCCCGTCTTTCAGGATCCCCCATAATTCCACAGGCCTTAGCATGTCATCTTTCTCCGGGGTGTCACAGGAAATAGACTGATGAATCACTTCCTGATGTCACTGCGGTGGACTGGTGACAATCAGCGAAATGATAGTGTCTGCCTGCCTACACATATCTGTAATTGATAGCCCAAACCCCAAACACTCGTCTCTCTCCACTAGCTATGATGGAACATTGGATTGAAATCACTCCGGATGAGGTGGGGTCTGGGCCATTTGTTATTTACTTCCCGCTCGCTTCACAACAGCCGCCCCCCCCAAAACCCCTTACCAAGACCACCCTCCTTTCAACCCCCACCCCCATTCCCCCCCTGCTGCCAGAATTTTCACCACAAGAACACATTATGGTAATCAGACAGTATGTGTGTATAGGAATCAATCAACAGAGAAGCCCATCGCAAGAGTTATGACATGGCGAAGTCTGTTTGTAACTTTTGATTAATGGTAGATCTCATCTGTTTCCTGCAGGACCAGTAGGTTCAACATGGACTTTGCTGTTTTCAAACTTCTGCTCAGATAGAGACAAGCCTGTGTTTTGGGAAAAATGGGGTTGCACCCAATATGGCCAACTAAGGTTTCACCTTTTTTCTTGACAACGTATGGCTGCACAGTGGTGATGGATGCCATCACAGATACCTCTCATCAGTGTTACCACCACATTGGCACTTCCTCTCTCCCTCTCTCCAGTACCTGCCATCCCCGTGCCTGCCTGATTTATAAAGTTGTTATGGCAATTCACTCTAATGTTATTTCCTGCCACATAAATACATATATCTCAGGCAGCTATTATAAGACCTGTAATGGAGGAGCATCAGGGCTGCTCTGGGGATCCTTTTAGGATATTTGGCAGGATGTTATTGGTTGCGCTAAGAGAGAAAGCTACGTTAGCATTAATCTGCGAGATGCAAGATAAAAGACTGCGGGAACTGTTTTATTATGATCAGACAGGCTATTCTTTCAACCTCTGCATTCTCCTGTTGTAAAAATGAAGTTTCAATGCAAATTTTCTGCACTTTGATTATATCTTTTTAATCCTTTCATTGCTACAATATTTTGGTAAAACAGTTTGACTTCAGTAGACTTCTTAAGTCAAGAATTTGGGGTATTTTTTTTAAATAATGGATGGAAGAGAGATGACATGGAATTAAGGAAGAGAGATGGAGGAGGAAGTGCAACTAAAATCCCAGCGTGGACTTAAACATCAAGTGTTCTGAAAGTATGTTCAGCTCCCTAAACCTGTGTTCAACTTGGATGACTGTTTTTTGTTTTGTGTTTTTGAGATTGAGCAAGAACGCATGTAGTCATTTTAAATTCTGTTCCAATTATTCACTCTCTTCTATGTACAAACTGCTCCAAGCTCAAGCACCTAATATACTTTCATCCCTGTTTTAACATTATAGTATAAGCAAACACAAATGCAGCAATTGTCCATCACTCTTATGTAACTTCTGCAGATATTTAGGTTTGCAAATCCAATTGGCAAATTGTTTGTGGAATCTCCATTATGCCCTTTTCTAATGTTGTCATTAGCAATCAGCTCACTGGGCAAACAGGCCGGCGGGAGGTGGGGGAAAATCATTTGAACCTTCAGCCTTGCCATGGATCCTCGGCCGCTGAGGGGGGTCAGGGGTGCCGGTCAGGGTGACAGCTCAGGTCAATACTCGAGAGCTGGTGGAGGATCATGCAGTTGGGAGGGAGGTAGGGGGAATCGCATGGGGGGTTAGAGTGAGCCGCCCTCGCAGATCAGCCAGCTTTAAGGTGGAGTCTGCAGAATGTTGAGACTACAAGGTGTGTGAGTGTGGTAGAAATTAGGGGGAGGGATAGTTGCTGACGGTGCCAGCTCGAGCCAAGAGTTCACACACACACACACACACACACACACACACACACGCACACACACACACACACACACACACACAAGCTAATGACAGGCACAGTAGAGGTATTGAAAGGTGTGACGGCTGTGTCAAGGAGTGTCCCTCCCTGTCCTCTGCTGCCAACCGGCTCCCTCCCTCCGCCACTCAGAGGGCACACCACACCACACAAGACTGACACCTGAAATATTGAGTTATCGATACAGTGTCTCTATGTGACAGCATGCGTGTGACAGCGTGTGTGTGTCATCGTACGAATGAGAGAGTTATCGATACAATGCCTCTGTAATGTGCATGTCTTTCTGTGTGTCTGTGACTTTTTCTGTGTGCGATGTCACCATATGTGTGATGGAGCTATTGATATTGCGCACTTGGACTCGAACCACCCATCGATCCCTATAAACACAACACCTGCATGCTAGTCAGGTAAAACCGGCACACTTCAGAAACACGACTGATAGGCTTGCCAGCAGAATCCAAAGTTTTCATCAAAGACATCCAAGGACTTTGCAGATGCGTGTTCCTGAAACTACTCAATCAACCAACATTATGGTGGGATTTTATATGTACACAATTGATGACATTTCGATGATAACATTTGCACGTGGGAAAAGAAAAATGAAGAGAAAAGAAGAAAAAAAAAGTGCCGGTGGGTAATAGAAAAATCCAGAGGTATGATGTCAAGTATGGATGTGAGATATACAGACATTTTTTTTTTGCCAGCCCTATTTCAGCCAGACAGTAGGGGGCTATTTGGAATGGAGGAAAAGTAATAACCTCCATTTGTTCCCCCCTTGTCCCTTGGCTTATGAAAAACGCCTTTACAACTTGCTTTGCCTTAACTGGGTTTTCTGGGAGATTTTGAAGTTTGGCAACTTGTCACTGGGATTAGAGCTGGTGGAAATATGATGTTCAGGTCATGGCTTTTTCTGCTAGTTCAATATGTTGCTGCATGATTGAGGCAGGCTTGGCAAAGAGGATTTGGGCTATTAATAAAGCCCAGGGTGGTCTGAGGGCCAGCACATATTGTACTGCTGTTGCCCAAGAAAAAAAGCTATTACTTTTTTTTCTGTAAATAAAGCAGAAAGTCGTGTTTTATTTGGTTGATAGCTGCATATTTTTGATTAATATCCAGTAACAGAAAATGACAAACTAAACTTGCAATTTCTTTTCTTGCTGAAAGAGCAGCAATGTCTATGCTGTGTGTTATTCCACATTCTAGTCTGGCTCTCCCCGAGCCCCCGGAGATCTCGGTCAGCCGTCTGAGCTCCCTGCTCCCCCTGTCTCCATCACTATCAATTGTCTTTGAACAGCTCCGATCATCACCTCAATTATCCGTTGTCCTGCCCACCTGATGGGTTTTTTGCCAACTATAACTTCTCTGTGGATGGACAGGGAATAATGACAGCTGAGGCCTGTGCTTGGGTAGCAGGGTGGAATACAAAAAGGGGAGTATGGATGTAGATGTGGCTGAAAATTCGCCTTCTCCACGAAACACACACAAAGTGAGAGAACGCACATACAGTCTTGCAGCTGCACAGACACTCACACAGAGATATTCACAGATGTTGATGCAAGCACAGACACACAAACCCCTTTCCCACCTCCTGCTGTAGAAAAGCCATTTACTGACCGAGCACCGAGGTGTCAGGCTCTAAAGTGAATCTAAGAACGTGCTTGATGTGTTCTCTCTCTCTTTCCGTCTCTCTCCCTCTCTCCAAGAGCTGGGAGAAACTCATTTACCCTGCAAATCCAAATACACGGGCAGAGTGGGAAAATGTATTCATACCACAGGTGATCTTATTATGGGCGCGGTAAACTGAGCAACGAGAACATCATCCACTGCAAATGACACCTAAACACATATCGACAAAGAAAAAAAAGTAATATCATCTGCATAATCAGAGAAAAGCAGTCAGGTATCATCATCTGGCAAATGGAATGAATTGAAAAGTTCAGTGCCAGTGCACCATGCTATTTATGCGTGATAGTGATTCCATTTAAAGTCAGCGAGGAATCTCCATGTTGTTAGTGCACGGGAAATAAGCGTGCCTTTTCTGCTTTAGCTATTAGCCAAGCAAAATACAAAGAAAAAAATAATCTAGTGCCACGGACAAATAGAGTTCACATGAAATTACGCACGAGAGGAGGTGCTGGAGCTGACACATGACCATCAACCTAATAAAGCCAACAACACATCAAATGCAATTATTATTACACTATTACAATATTTTTTATTTAGACTCTTGACACTCAAACATCTCTTTGCCTTTACTGCATCCCACAGAAGACTTTTACTTGATCTAACCCCAGTCCAACACCATCCCCACCTGACCCCATCTTTACTTTTCAGTCTAACATAAATACTGTATTACAAGATACTGAATAACTTTTTGGCAGCTTTTCAATGGAAATGGAAAAATTAGTTATTGATGAATTGCTTTTTCAACAGAAAGTAGTTCATAATTATGATTGTCGCTTAAATTTTATAATTTTTCCTTGTTGGTGATTCGAAATCTTGATTGGGCAAAACGGGTACTTTAATGGCATCAATTTGGGCTCAAAGAAAATGCCATAGGAATTTTTCACTATTTTCAGACATCTCAGAGAAAACCATTAAAAAGTCTGGAAAATAATCATAGCAGCTAGCAGCCTTTGCAGGCTATCATCTGAAACTGTTTACACACACATCATTGATTCATAAAAGTAATCTAAGCATCTGCATTTATTTGTCGACATGAATAGGTGACCAATAATAAATTGATAAACATCATACTGCAATAATGATGAAGGGTCTATATGCACTGGACTTGTAAATAACTGTCCTAAACTGGGACAATTTTAACATTAAGGACTCCCTACAATTTACTGGTTTTAATTTTTAACTTGCTTTTAAGAAATAAAATAAATTTTTTAGTGTTTGAAAAAAAACATTTATATAAAAGCTGCAATGACAGCCTTGGTGGCATTACAGCTAATACACAATGTTGCAGTAAAAGCTGCAAAACAAAATATGTGGATTGATGCGGTAACTCTATACTGCCCGGTGTGTTACAATTTTATGATTGCAAATGAATAAAAACACACAAAGAGCTGAAGACCTCAGAAAAGCTTCAAGTGCTGAATTAATCTAAAACTTAAGATAGATGTGTAATTTATGTGCAAGATGTACAAAGTGTGAGAATGAGTGGCATCTGACTTTGACTGTAATTACACTCAGAAAAATGTAGTAATATTGACCACTGATTACCTCAGAATGTTAGTACTGGTAATGCTACATTTAACTGTAGTTCCCCAACATGTATAATTTTAGAAATATCCCAATATTGTGGCTTATAACATTTTTGGTGAATTTTTTTTTTTTTGGTGAAAACATTTTTCTATCCTTTTCTATCAAGTAAAAAGCTGAACAGAAATCTTCTTCTCTTCCTCAGCAGAGGTTAATGTTGGCCCCTGATGGGAAATTATTATTCTGCATTGTCTCAGGGCCATCCAGCCAGATAGCTGAGCCATTAGCATTTTCCTCTTTGTTGCCATCTATAAACATTTTTGTTGTCCTGAAGGGTCATCTCTGTATTCTTCCATCTCTCCCTTCCGTCGTAATGAATGAGTGTAATTACCAGGCCTGATTGGTTGGAAGGTCATTGGGAATCCTGTAATTTTTCACTTATGTTAAGCTTGTGTTGGTGATGAATGTATCCAACCTTTCTGCATCCCTCCTTAGATTACTCTAGGCATAGAAATGCATCCACAAATTAAGCTGTTCATTGAACACTGCTCCTGGCTGGCCATGAGTAGGTTTATACAGATAAACAAATGGAGGGAGGTGGTGCAGTGGTTATATTGCATTTTGTCTTTTTTTAAAAATTCTTATTCTAGCTTTTCACAACAGTGTTTCACATGTTGCATAATGAATGAGAGAATGTGAAGTAATGTATTGAAATGTACCAAATCTTTTGACTACTCTGTTGACTGAATGATCAGTAAAAGTTATTTCATGGTATTTTTTCCGCCAAAGATAGTAGCAATGATGATGATTCAGCTGCATAATTCTCTGTTATCGTCCACTCAATATTGTCCATAAATACTGTTTTTTATGAGATGCAACCTAGTAATTATCACCTTAAATACCTTGGAAATAAATAAGGATGTTCTTGTATTGATTTTATTTAGATTTAATCTAATTTTCATGCATTTCTGCTATTTTATTTTATCAATCCCTGACAACCAAAGAACAGCAGACCTCCAAAGATAATTTTCCTCATCTTCTCTTCCTCTCTCTTTTAGTCTCCCATAAAAATTCCCTTCATGGATCTTCTTGTCAATCCCTTCAAAGCAAGAGAACATTTTTTTTCTCCAGACCTTAGACAACCAGCTCAGTCCTTCTTGGTTCATTTTCCCATTTTCTAAACTTTTCTTCCCCTCTCTTTGGACCTATAATCTGAGTGTTTGGTTGAGGTTTCTCTTCTTTCAGTTGAATTAGTGGCCTGTCAGAGATGGTTCTGCTGCAGGGCGCTGGCAGCTGCCCCACTCTATCCACGGCCTATCAGCCTCACATTCAGCTGTCCATGAAGGAGGGATGGAAGGACGGAGGGATCATTGGACAGAGTAAGGGAGATCAGGTTTCAGAGGACCAGAGAATGGAGGGATGTAGTGATAAGAGAGTTAAGAGGGATGAGTTCTTGATGGGAAGAGGGAGTGGAGATACGTATATGGTTGAAGAATGGGGGGATGGAGAAGAGGAGTGTATGCGTTCAGGGGCCCTGTGGCCCAGAGCCAGGCAGTTAGAGTCAGTGGATGGGCACAGAGGCTATATTCTCCCTGTCTTCCTCTCTTTCTCTGTCTTTGTTTCTTCTCTCCTTCTTTTTCTTTTACAATTGGTAGACTACTGGGCTTCTCACTCTCTCTCTCTCCCTCTCTCTTCTCTCTTTTCACTCCCTCTTTTCTCCCACAATCAGCCAACTGACAGGCAGTATGGGGCCATGATGGACGATGCCCTCTCTGAGTCCGACAACATTTTCTCTCAGTCCCCGAAGCAAGATCGGGCAGCATCAGGGGTAGGCCGGCACTGGCCTCTTTCAGTGTTTGTGAGGTCCAATTGCTGTGTTCAGTCACCCCTCTCACGACCCCCATATCAGCTGTGCTGGGTTTGTGCAAACTGGAGCTGACCACACGGCCCCGTCTTCTCAAAATCTGCACAATGGCCATGCCACAACATTTAACCACATTTCTACTGTGTGACTTTTCTCTCTTTCTCTTTGACACAGGGAGCAAAATAGAAATATGACATCACAAACAAAAGAAGAAATTGCATATGAGGACATGCGGACCTGCCAGATAAAAAGATTACTCTCTCAGTATGACATACTCCAACTATATTATTATTATTATTATTATTATTATTATTATTATTATTATTATTATTATTACTATTATTAATAATAATAATAATAATAATAATAATAATAATAATAATAATAATAATAATAATAATACCAAATAAGTATGTTCCTAAATCAAAATTAATATTCCCAATTCAATTAGGGCTATGAATTCTCATTTCAATTGTAAAATTAAAATGTTTTCTGCCTACAAGGTCTCCTGCAGCAAGAAACAGCCACAACTTAATTCAGTCTCATTAATTTGATAATGCTTAATCAATGAGCTTCGCTGAGTTAAAAGGTCTAGTTCAAACATTGATTACTGTCTTTCAATTCTTCCTCAACAATAAGCTCGGGAGGCAACTTATCATTATTGGCCTAAAGGTGCTTTAATCTGCGCTGAGGTGTCTTTGTAGTGTAAAAATCTGAAGGGGGAGTGTGGTCCTATTATTGCTGAAATACTGAGTTTTTCCCCTCCCTTCACATCTAAACACATAGACACACACAGTGTTGGTACACCCATGGCCACCCATCCCACCATCCCCTCAAACCCCCGGGCCCTCCATCCCCAGCCTTAATCCAATTTGTTCAGTCCCCCTGTCTTCTGCTGGCACAAAATTAAAGGCCTGCTCCCACAAAAACACCTTACATTTCCAAGGTATTGGCTGCCCTGCAAGACTAGAAACTTCATTTATTCTGGCTAACTTCTCAATTATCTTCCCAGTAGTGGAGACGTGTAAAAAGTACAAAAATCAATAGGATTCCATTCCCCTTGTATTGGAAAGGGGAAAATTAATGAGATAAGACACTCTCTTAATCAGAAATAAATGTTTTAATTCAGATAATGACATAGTTTTCCCTTGCAGAAGGATGACAAATGCCGAGGTGCTGTGAGACCCACCAAGAAGCCGTTTCAATTTTATTGTAAATATAAAAGGTATTGATCTGCGAGATGTACAAACCCTATTGCTTACAAAAGCCATTCAGGGGGACTGGGAAAACTATTAAGCGTCGGGTCAGAAATCAATAAACAACACTAAGAGGTGGCTGTGCCTGCCCTCTCTGGCAGATCTCTGGGAAGCCGATGGCAGAGTTAGTGACAGGCGGCTCGGCGGCGGAGCAATGTTAAGGATGATAGGGTCAGCTGGTTAATGTGGCGAGGGCCCTGACAGGTCGGCAGCCCACCTCAGAGCTGGAGGCCTGACAAGCTGCCATTTAAACAGACACTGACTCATCAGCCTGTCGCTACAGTTAGTGTTTCACTGTGGTGGGCCTCCGCTGACAGGAGCCATTCGGCTGTTTCTCTCTTTCGCTTGATTTCTTTCTCCTTTGCTTTCTTTCCCTCTGCTTATCGTTTTCTCTTCTTCCTCTGCCGTGCACTCTCTTCTCTCCTGTTCTGTTTATTTCTTTCTCTTTTTCTCGCTCTTTTAGTTGTTCTTCCTTACTCTCTAGATCAGACAGGCGGCAGTAGTTACATATGCATGTCTGATGTCGGAATAAACCAGTGAGAGAGAACAAGCTGTTTGGTTTTAGATTGCTCCGACTTGAATGCATAAGTTCGATGCATTATTAGTTGACAGCATTGTCCTGCTTACACACACTCATTAAATCTAAAATTCAAATTTGACTGTGAGCATTTGTCGTGCTTTTACTGATAATCTTGTTCCCGAATTTCTCATATTTCTTGTTTTTTTCTAATCTGCTGAATGTTACTAGGATGACAAAAACTAACCTGCATAAAGCATCTCTTTTAAAGATGTGGACATAGACGGCTACTCTGTAATGTTTTCTGTCTTATTAATAAATAATTCACAGCCTCAGCATAAAGTATTTAATGACTGGAACAAAAGTGGCCGTTGTAACTTAAAACTACCAGCAAGATTGATAAAGTTTAGATTTAGAATTAGTTTTGAAAGAGTCAAAAACCTGTGACGATCTGGTTTACATATATTCGATAGATCAAACTGAAACTGACAGAAGGATTCTGGGAAGCCAATATGTTCAGGTTATGTCAGTACCTGACGAGACAGAGAGGGTATATTGGGCTTGAGGGATGGATCGGTGTTGATTTAAGAGCAGGAAAGAGCAAAAGTTGGGTTGTCTGAGCAGTAATTATGGGTAAAAGCAGGCGACTGACCAGCCAGCCAGGTCAGATGACTTAACCTCAGATCTATGCACTCCATTGGACTGCTGGAGGGTCAGGGCCCTCTGGCAACTCTCACATCACTGGTCTTCATTGACGTCATAACCAGGTAACAGCACAATGTTTATCAGAACATTTGCCATCTTATCAATAATATACAATGACATTATATGTTTTAGACATGCAGTGGGCCAGTGACAGAACAGATGAGACCTTGAGCAAAAGATGTACGCGAAGTGTTTGCATTAGAAACTCCTCAGGAACATGTGATGCATTTTTAGCCATTGAGCCACTGAGATGCCAAAGCAAAGCTATCTTAGCAAACATTGTAAATTGATAAATCATTGAAAGACGCAGAGGGACTGTATCTGTGGGGAGATGCTAAGCAGGCTTAGAGGGGATCAGTGTGTGAGTATTGCCATCTTCAGCAGGGGACATCCGCTACATCCGCCAGACAGATAGATAAATAAATTGAGGCGTATGCGTCTGTATACAAATGAGTGAGCCTGTAAAAGAGAGACGGAGAGCGAGGCTGTGAGTCTGAATGGGAAGAGGGGAAAAAGGTATAGAAAGGGATGTCAGAGAAAATCCCACGCCATCTCCCCCTGCATCGGAACGACGATGATGAGATTTAGGAAGGGTCAACGGCACCTATCAGTGGGTGAAGTGTTTAGTAGGAGTGTTTCTCCACCCCCTCCTCCTGTAGTGTCATCCAGTGTCACTCTCATCTCCCCAGCCTGATGATGAGGGGGCTGGGGGGCCTGAGGTGCTGGCTCCCTCCTCAGGTTTGGGTCATTTGACCCCACTGTGTAATTCCTGTCTAATGCCCCTCGTACGAACAAAGCCTGCATCCGTGGCACACTCCGACCCCACTTGACCCCCGCAGCCCAACACAATGCAATTGGCTGTGTCATTATATCAGGCCTGCTCTGTCCCATCTCTCCCTACATGCAACGCAGGACTGTATAAATTGATTTCCAGCGGCTGGTAAAGCACCTTTGCATCTCTCCCACCGGCGTGGGGAAAATGAGAAAAAAAATGACAAGGCAGGAAAGGTCATCTGATATCTTAGATGATATCCAGGGAAAAATGGGTCTAAACAGTCAGGGAAAAAATATTTGTCTACAGCTCCATCTGAATTTCCATTTAACAGCAGCTGCAGCACCTCTGTTTGAAGCAAAATGTTGATCTGTAGCAGCTTTAGCAGACTGATACTCCAAACTAAACGCAAATAAAGCTGTAACACATTGGGAATAAATTTGATTCTAGCATTGCTGAATGAATTGAAATACGAATGACTGCATTAATGTGTTTATTTTAAAAATATATGAAATAAGAACAAATAATTATTTGAGTTTAACATGTTGTGCAAGCTTTAGACCTGCATCTATGCATGTTTCCTACTTCAATATAACTATTTATGATTCTCGCAAGTTCAAACTTTTAACACTAGGCTGCTTGCTTTTCTTTTTGTTTTATAGCAGAACAAACTCCTCATTTTTCACGGCTCTGATCTATATGGTGACCGTGACTAGTCCATAA
Organism: Naso thynnoides; assembly: GCA_029783665.1. Taxonomy (NCBI): domain Eukaryota; kingdom Metazoa; phylum Chordata; class Actinopteri; order Acanthuriformes; family Acanthuridae; genus Naso; species Naso thynnoides. Next base: position 8,467,702 of record JAQLOL010000020.1, on the reverse strand, counting down.
CTCAGGCTAAAGAACACAGGCACTTTCCCCACTTTGTTGTCTCACCAAAGCGGAGACCTTGCACGGCATGGCACAGCGCAGCGTGCGGCTAGGGGAGAGACAATTTATGATCCAGTGACACCGGCAGAGGGGGTGATTTATAGTT
>JAQLOL010000020.1:8432557-8465057 GCA_029783665.1 Naso thynnoides | reverse complement strand
TGTCATTAAAATTAACCTTTTCACTTGGCAGGTAGAAGGCAAGGGAAATGCCCTTTTTATATGGTTATTTAGGTAGGACGGCACACACACATCCAGGAATTAAACATGCTTTGGCAGAACGTAAATTTCCGTTTTATGTGGCAATACTTTCTGCTAATTGTTTCCCTGCACCCTGATCCCATAATTAGGCCTTTACTGATTACCTAATTACCCAGCAGCAGAAGGGCAGGTTGACGGCAACATTTCAGCCATCGTTCAAAGGCTCATTATCCCTCTGAAAGTCACTCTCTCTATCTCTTCCCCCCACCGCAACCTCCTCTCCTCTCAGTCCTCCTCTCCTTGCATCACCTGCTCTCCTCTCCTCAATGCACTGAGGGTAGCACAGAGGAGGTATAGTATGTGGACCACAACGCTCTGCCAACCCTCTGCATTTGTCAAGCTGTCCGTTACAGTGGCAAGTTTGCCACATCGCAACTGCCCCTCTGACAGCCAAGTTTATATTGCAATGGGAAGCCGCACATTGAGGGGAGCTGGCCAGAAAGGAGAAGAGGGAGGGAGATGCAGTGGTAACAGGCAAAAAGGGGGCAGGTAGAAGGGGGTGGAGAGACAGAGAGAGAGAGCTAAAGGGAGAATGAAAGAGGTAATTTATAGGTGGTGGGTTTGATTTGCACTAGCGCTCTTGTCTCACGGCAAGATATATGTCAGAAGCGGCTTGGAGGAGGATGGAGGAGGGAGCAGTGAGGGGAGGATCCTGCTTAGGCTCTCCCACTGCCTCAGGCCCCTCTTGGGCTTGCTCAGGTGCACAGAGCCCTTCTCATTTCACTGCACAGTGGGACCTCCAGATATGGCACTGCTATGAGCCCCAGGGACACCCCCTACTTTGCTGCTTCTGTCTTCTTTCGCTCAGTCCTTTTTGTTGTCAGTCATCATCTTGGTCTCTTTCTCTCTCCACTCTCTCCTTTTTACCCCCTCTCCTTCCTGGGGCATCCCTTCCCAGCAGGGCGGGCCAGCAGACTAGGCACCGAGGACTTTTGTGTCGCCACAGCCATTTGACTCAATGCAGGACAACATGGTTAATCACTAATCCAATTTTGGGGGCCCTCTGTGTCAGCAGGGTAGGCTCTGTGCTCTTGTCACACTTCATTAGGGCCATTACAGGCCATTTTCTTTCTTGTCTGCGGGTTAATGTTCTCAGTGACACATTAAACACCTTGAGGGCAGGTAGGAGAAACAGTAGAGGGAGCTAGAGAGATGCAAGGGGCAGGAATCAAAACCCTGCATTTCCACAAAAACAACAACCTTTAAGTCAACCATTTCTTCTTTTTTTTAAGGCAGTGTTTCTTTTCTGTTTAGGTAGTGTTTGAATGACGTATCATATCAGCTTAAAAAATGAAACATTGAAAATTAAAGTGGTGTTAAGGTAAGAATTGTTAATATTTCATTTTATGTTTGCGATTTTTTGTTATCATGTGACCATTGCATGTTAATGTATGTATTAACAGACTCTTGACCACATAAAAATGACTATCTTAAAGTTACGTATGCCCTTATTCAACAATTTTTAAGTTTTTATTTTTATTTCTATATTTTTTTAATACTCAACCAAAAGTATTTATGTATTTCTTCCCCTGTCTCTGTCTTCCCCCATGTTGTGTGACCAGGCCGCTGATCAGATGGGTATCTCGAAGCTGGCGGGGCATCTGCTGTGACTATATCACAGACTCTAATTGGCATGAAAAGAGCCACACAGAGCGCTAGCTTGCAAGCAGGCCGTCCTATTACCCCCACGGACATCTCATTTAGGGGGACTCATGCAGGGAAGCTGTGCTCCGACTTGCATGGTTTAGCATCTTTGACAGGAACACGTCCCGCTGAATGCTGCTTTAGTGACGCTTATTCAGAAAGCAGTGGGGCGTGCAGAAAGAAGAGGATATATATTTACAGGGACATACTCACAAAGGGCTTTTTGTTTATGAGGACGATTTTATTCCTTAGTGGTTTGTCAGGTTTTTAAGTATAACTTTGTGTTAAATTGATTCAGAGGTAAATTGTTAAAATGCCTTATTATTATTATTTTTGTATGCATTAATAGACATAATCCATACTTAGTTTTAGTATACTATTGGATAATAAATAGTCCTTATTCAAACCAAAAAGCTGGAAGTTGTGATATTAATTAATTATTGTCAACTGACTGTCCATTTAGAAAGATTTGTGTTCTCTTTAATCAAAAGTTTCTGAATATTTTCCATAGGTTTTGATTAAGGTGGTAAAGCCCGGTGAGACAAAGGACTGTAAAAAGGGATAAAAAAAAGATCTTCAAAACTGCACAAACAAAATTGTACTATAACTGAGAGAAATACCATGTAGCTCGAGAATAGAGTGCTCTGTGACTGAGGAAGCAGGCTGGAGGTTTGGAGAACACATCCATCTCATGCTGTGGGATCAATAAGAGGCAGTGGAGCTGCTGAGCGATTGATCCATTTTAGACTACGCTATCAGCTCAAAGTACAATTCAATATAATTCACTGAGAATTCATAATTTCGCAGCAATGCACAATAAACAGGGTTGATTTCAAATATCACTATAATATTAAACAATTCAAAATTATGTATTTTCTATTTCTGCTTTCTTTTCTTCCTACATCCTTGTTTGTCCCTTACTCCCAAGTTTACCCCTGTACATATTTCTTCTACTTCATACAATACCATTGGCCAAGTTTTCCTTTAAATTTATTGTCTATTTGTGGCTTATTGTCTGTCTTGCCTGTCTCTCTGTCTGTCTCTCTGTCTCATCTTCCTCCTGTCCGGCCTGCTTGAAGATCCAGTCAAGCTTCCCTCCAAAATAAGCTCGCTGTACGAGCGATATTCCTGCAAATTTGTTTGCTGTTACTCTGGGGTCAACTGTAATTATGGCTGACGCTTAACTCTCTTGAGTGTGTGTACAGTTACATTCTCGTTACAGTTAATCAGCAGGGGGCAGACAAATTGTCCTGTTCCCTCCCCGACCCCCACGCTACCCATTTCAGCGCTCAGCTACAGTAGCAGCAGTGAGAGGGAAAGCAAGACTATCATGGTTAATGCCCCCCTTCGTTCTCTATCACTCTATTTCTCCACAGAGGACCAAAGGGTCCACTTAGCCTGTCCATGCCTTGGGCGGTGGACCTTTGTGTGTTGCATGCGACATGATGACAAATGTGAGAACTTGCATGTGTTCAGTAAGAACAATGTGTGCAGAATAAGTCAGTATCTCATGGAGGCTTACAGTAATGTGATCACTTTGATGCATGTATTTAAACATTTGTGCATGTGTGTAGGTGTTGTTCTCACACCACTGTGTTTGTGCGGGATGATGTATATGCTGCAGAATGAGAGCACATGTAAATGTGACCGTGCTGCTCGCTCTGTGTGTATTTTTCTGTCTGTGCTGACAGGCAGCTGCTCTTAAGGACCTTTAAGTGCCTCCTTATTGCTGTCATTACATGAGTCCTCTAAATGGGGAAATATATCACACTGTTAACCACGGCAGGCTCCACTGTGGAATACTAGTCTGAAAGTGAGTTTTTTACAGCTGATAGTGCATTGTATTTTACCTTTGGACAAACAAAAAATACCCTGAAATATTTTAAAACAGCTTTCTAAAGGGCAGAACTTTGCCAAAATATGCCTAAACTTGGAAAAAGGGGATTTTTTTTAATTCAATTTTGCTCCAAGTCTTTTAATCTCTGCATAGATACAATTAACTGATTATATCCATAATCAGTTTGGCTACATCCTCTGCCAGGGGCTTCCCACAGTATTTTAACCACAGACTGCAACAAGAGATTGAGATTTCATAAACCTGAAATAAACTTGCTACTCCTCCTAATATAATTTTATCCACTGCACTGTGCAAAGGTTTCCATAGCCAGGAAGATTAGAGTGAAGCCATTTGAAGTACCTGCTTTCAGGTCTTTTCAAAAACAATTAGAGAGACATTTTTTTATGAGGAAAAAGAAAATCTCAGAGAATTGCACACCTATTCGTAAATTTTGATTATTTTTCTGTGTAACCAACTCTAATATTATTTGTTATCACGGTACGCCTGTGAAGGAAAAGCAGGGCAGGTAAAGAGAGCTCTGTCTGTTTTTGTATGCTCCTGCAAGCTCCCATAATCCATTAGAGAGGCTGAGGATGAATGAATGAGTGGTGCAGTCAGAGAGAGCGGGGCAATAGTTTCTTCAGTTCCCACCTTATTGATTTCTGCAGGAAATATAGAACCCTGGGCGCAGAGGTAAAGAGGGAGGACCACACTGATATTAAGTCGTTCCCGTCTTTTCCCAAAAATCTTTAATCAAAGTTTAAGTGAAATACTAACATGCCACTTGACATGACCTTTTAGCCCAGTTATGAATCACCTGTTTTTGAGCTGACCACACTGGCCAAGAGCAGTTTGAGACATTTCCTAATCACAAAATCGCTGCAAGAAAAAGAACAAGTTCAGTGCTGTTAAATCGTTGCCAAAGGGCTTGTTTGCTGTTGACCTTTGACAAATGTTAGACAACAAATCTATGTTTAAAGCACTCGCCCGACTTGATTCCTTTATAGTGCTAAGTGACTCCTGGGAAGGACGAGGCCTTGAAAAGTGACTCCAGTCCAAGCCAAGAAAGCTCTGCTACACCAAAACAAAGGAAGATACAATGCACTTCCTGCACAAATATGGCTCTATGAGGGATGATATATGGCAGGATGGGGGATACGTGTCTACAGGGACGAGGCAAACAGGACGATTTGTGAGCATACGAGTGCCTGACATATAATGACAGATATGAAATCAATATAGTGACCTTAATTTGCCCAAAGCATAACTGTGATGTAGTACACAGGTTTTCGATTAAAGGAGGTATAAAAAGATGGTGTCTGTGTGTTGCGAGGGCAGAGGGGCCATGCCCTTTTGAACCCTGGTGCTCACCGAGAGCGTGGCAGCCGTAAAAGGAACAACCAGCCCTGTTTGGTCATTGAATAGGCTCCTTATGGCTCATGGGTAATAATGTCACGCATCAAGACGTTTTTTAAAAAGAGCTGGCAAATGATAGCTACCAATGTGTTCCGCAACACTGGCAACATTATGGCAGCAGAGGAGAAAATATAATAGCTTGAATATGCTATGAATAACAAAACCTGTCAATACTCACCTCTAGGAAAATCGCTGATCAGACACAGTTCATGTAAAGTGTACGTGTGTGAGTGAGAATTTATGTGTCCCTATATACGGTATGAGAGTGTGTGTATTTTTGTGTGTGAAAAAAGTGATGATTCTGTGTGTGTGCGTGCGTGTGTATGTGTGTGTGTGCGTATGTGTGTGTTTAGATAAAGCAGCCAAGTTTCCAGTTGAATTTTTTCCTTCTGGCATTCATATGTTGTGATATTACATATTCTTCATTCCTTTTTAATTAAAAAACATTGTTTATATTGGGTGAACAGTTGTGTGCCTTTATGTACGCCATGCCACATTTTTATGACGAATCCTCAAAAAAAAAAGACTATAAGTGAAGTTCAGTGTGGGCCCGGCATGAAATTAACTGGGAAGAAAAGAAGTATCTGAGTGTCTGCTGATATCAAGGGAATATAGACTCGACTGCAAAAGATATCCAAATAAATATTTAATATGTGACCAATTTAAAGTTTATTTCAATTCTTAAAATACATGTTGGTCACCTAAACTCTCACTATGTTAAAAAGATTACAACTTTGTCGACATCCTCAAGTTCAGCCTGAATGGCACATCATTGTTTATATCAATGTGTTAAAGTACGGATGCAACACAACAAAAAAATGTCACTTTCATTATGTATTTATGGACATAGAGAGTAGTGATGATAGAGCAAAACCAGCACTGATGATCAACAAGAAGGCAGTGTACCACTATATTTTTGTGTGTTTTCAAGGGTAAGAATGTCAATATGTACTTTAATCTATCTAAATTTGAGTATTATATTTCTTAGACTTGTAGAGAGGTTCTCTTTCTAAGTTAGATTCTGGCACAAAATTTGCACTGGATGTACTAGTCTTAAGTCCCATTTACACCCTGATCAAGGTGGGAATATTGTGCTATTATCCTGCTACGCCATTCTGGATAAAACATTTGAACAGGAAATGGGTGACATAATGACAGTTTTTCTTCATTGAAGTATTCGTGTTTAACACAGGCTTAAGTAAAACAGTCTTACTTGCTTGTTTGGAGGTGTGTTAGATGGAGCCTTTAAATTAGAGGCAACTCTGTTGTGACATGATTTATAGAAAGTGTTACGTATTAACAGTAACACCAGCTTTCACTAAAACTAACAAACAAACAAACAAACAAACAAACAAACAATAAAATCATTTTGAGAATATTTCCACTTGAATGGAGTAAATAAAGGCATCACTTTGAAAATGAGCCTTGGGCTCTCAGACAAGATTTAAAAGTTGAATTTTAAACTGATGATGTTCTGTAACTGAGTAACCCAAATCATTTAAAGCCTCGTTTTAGCTCAGCACCAATGGGTTCGTCATTGAGTCTGTAAATGAGTCCGTCTTGTTTAGCTCTGCCCCTGGGCTGTTAGCAGCCAAGGGCAGAATGGTTCACACAATGGAGCCATTCGGTTAGAGCTTAGCTCTTAAAACAACTTGCCACTCAATGATCCCAAAGATCCTCCTGGAAAACAATGTGGGGACACATCAGTCAGGCCTGTGTGGGAGGGAGGCTGGCAGGGGGACAATGATGCTCCCGTGGTGCTGTCCTGTTGGGAAGACGTTCCCAATGGGATGGCTCTTTTAACAGCCCGACCTGGAAGAGAACAGCATGGTAAGGGTGCAGGGGGTAAGACTGAGGGGGAAAAACTGCAGTCATCTGTCTTAATAACTTCTCTATTCCTGCATTACATGCCACGAATCTTCTCATCTCAAAACAAAAGAATATGTCTGACTGTGATTGTAGATTATTTCACATATTTTAGTGAAGTATTGTGAGACACTTGAGACATTCTTCAAAACCAGCAGATTTGCATGGTATGCAACTACAGAATTCTAATTTCAAGCCTCTCTGAAGAACTTTCATTTTGTGCTTGATCGTAGTGGCACAAGTGGACAAAAGCAGTACTGCTGACTGAGGTGAAGATCTTGTTGCACGAGCATTTGTTTCGAAAAGAGTTAAAGAAACATGCCACTTATTTGCACATTATCAGTTCAGCCAGTTACTTATCTTAGGAAGCATATCAAACTACTTTTAACTGTAAAAAAATGAACAGTAGATCGAGCATGCTCGCAAAGAACAAATCATCTCTTTTGGTCCGTGTGTTGTAAAGTGTTTTGAAGCTTTTCTGCTGACTGAGTGGTTGGGGCAAAGGCGTTGTAAAAGAGGGGATGGTAATCTCAAATCTTCGCTGAAAGTCTCATTTGCTGATTTAGGTAATATTTGAGACATCACGTTAAATTTAGACTGCTTCAAAATCAGTTAAAAGTTCCTCATGAGGACTTTTAATATCTTTTTGCTTCCTTCTTCAGCAAGACGGCCGTGTACCACAGCTTTGCCTTAGGTGATCGTTTGAGCTCCTGCATTTAAATATATCCCCAATATTAGCCCCAAACCTTGTTGAGAAATCCTTTAGTTGGTTGTATTTTTTTCTGATATACACAAGAAAAAATACGAAAACAATATTTGTACGAGTCATGATGCTAATATTTCAAAGTCGATTTTTTTTTTAAAGGGTTATTGGTTATCAGTTGGACTTTGATAACAAATCAGACAAAGCCTTGATCAAACTAAACTTTCCATTGATATATTTTTTGAGGAGAGTTAGGATGAGCATTGAAACAGATAGAGAGTGATGTTTAGGGGTTGGGTGAAATTCAGGAGGACAGGGATAAAGCTGAGGCCCCCTGGGTCATAAATACCATAAAGCCTCCAGCATAATACCCAGTGCCAGGCCAATCTCTGTTCATTACTGCTCCACGCTACTCAGCACTTCATTTAAAACTCACATTCCTCTAATTAACACACACTGCTGGGTACAGATGAGCCAGTACAGAGCCTTGTCTGTCTGTCCGTTGCTTTTACTGCTCACTCAGTTATGTGTCTCTGTCATCACATTTCTCCTACTCTTCTTTCTGTTCTTCTCTCTGTTTCATTTAATTTCCTGCTTTGTGGGCTCCTTGAAATGAAAGTAACAATGTAAAGCAAACATATTTCCATCACTCCGAGTACATTCAATAAACGCAATTAGATTCCAGACACAAGTTTTTGGTCTTGTGATAGCTATTAAACAGAAGAAGGAAACATGGCTGCATCAGATTCTGAGGAAACAGTTTGTCCAACAAATTGGATGTGGCAAATGTTTGTTCATTTATTATATCAAATGATTACACTGCGACAGAATTAACTCCATTAGGGCACAAAAGGCGAGTATTTAAAGAAAGACAGGCGCATCGATTTTTCTGCTGCACTTAAAGCTTGACATAAGCTTACATCAGCTGACTCTGGGTGTGTGTTTCATGTTGAATGATACCCGTGAAATGATACTGGGTGATCTACATGATAGATACACGAGGCAGAATTGAAATTTGAATAGTTTTCATAATGTCCTCAGTGTTCGTAAGACACAGGAAAAACCCACCATTCATCTGAACTCATATTGCTTTCACAATACATCGCCGGCTGTTATTAAAGGAGTCTTCTGTGCAGCTTAGAGTAAATGATTCTGCTTCTATCACAGGCGCTTATGTGGATCAGATGATGCGTCTACTGATAGGTTTGTAATGGACTTTTCCTGTTCATTAACTGAGTTATAGCACCGGGATTTTATGCTTTGCGGTTCTAAATTGAACAATGCATCTCCCATGTTTAAAGTAATATTAATATTTTCAAAATCAATGTTAGTAAAATTTTATGTACACAGTTGTATTTGTTGATGGCCAGCCGCTACAAATAAAGATAAGATTTATGAAGGCGAGGCTTTTCTCTCTGTACTATTATGACAAGTGAAACGCAGACCATAAAAAACTTTAATTAAAATTTTAATTAACACCGGCAATCAATAGGGTGTAACATAACATCTCACATATTTTCAGTGGTATGGAGGAAAATGTAATCAAACAAATACAGAGGGACCAAATATGATGATTTTATAGGCTAATAAGACCAAGGTAAGTGTGACAGGATGAACGGGAAATGTCACAGACTCTCTTTTTCCTGTGTTGTTTGGTAACATGCTTCAGTGCATCTGTTTGCTCTTGTCTATCTAGGTTTATGTTTGTCAGTCTAAATCAACCACTTTTCATTAGTTAACCTTCTGTAATATGTTTATAACCTGCATGGTTTTCAAGGTTGGGTTTAATTAGCAAAAAAGGAAATAGAGTGTTATGTTTTTTCTTTCTCCCTGCACCATCATCAAAACAAATCATCACAAATAAAAATGGAAATCAATAATTTCTAAATATCTAAATAATTCCAATTAATCAGGCACCAGGAAGTACTTTTAGCTTGGCATGTTAGGAAGGAATAGCTTAACTTTTGACTTTCATCTAGATGTCTCGACTGGTAAAAGAAAGTATAAAAAAAAGACAAGTGTAACATCTGTACAACTGTTATCTGTTAATGTTACACATTTATTTTTTAAAGGGTTGTTGTGCTGCCACCCCACACCCCCCACCCACCCAAAAAAAAGTCTGGAAAACACAAGAAAACCAAAAGTATGTTTTTATAAAGCTAAAATATTTTAGGATGGATTTAAAACATTGTAATATCAGATGGGAGTTTCAATCAACACATTTATTGATCAAAAATATCACATTAAAGTCACTTAATGGCTATTCAGACAGAAGGAAAACATTAACACTGGCAAGCAGATAACTCTAGATTAGAGAAAGCATGAACATCGAGGGAAGAAGGACAGACAAAGGGAAAAAAGAAAAACGGAGAAAAAAGAGAGAAAGAAAGAGTGGGAGAGAGAGAGAGAGAGAGAGAGAGAGAGAGAGAGTATTAGGGTAATAGTCCCTGAAGATTGTCTGCCACTCTTATTCTCTCCACTATTTTTCTCTTTTTCCTCTACTTTTGCAGAGGTAATCTCCCCCACAGCTTGACGCAGGCGTACCTCAGTTCAGCCAAACAATAAATAAACTGGATCGGCCACAGAATGGGAATTGCATATAAGGCAATAAAGCAAATTTCAATTACGCTCAGAGGGTAGGTACACTTCGATCCTGAGGTTATCGAAACACTAAGTAAGAGGGGCTCAACCAGAAAGTTCAAGAGGGCCATCTTGAGTAAGTATATCATATTTTACCACACAGCTTTCTCCTAAATCTCTTAGAATCTCTTAGTATGCATTTATGTTTCTATCTATCTATCTATCTATCTATCTATCTATCTATATATATATATATATATATATACAGTTTATTACATAACATGTGAAAAGTTTTTTCGACCATTACTTGAAATATCTACTCTAAACTCTTAATGCATGTTAACTGTTTTTAGTCTTTACATAAATATATTTAAATGAAAAGAAAAATATATTTATTCAATACTCAATTTAATATGATATTGAATTTAATAATATTGAATATAATACAATAATATTGAATAAATAAGGGCAGTCAATGTTTAACTAATTTGCCTCAGATGGATAACCGTTTGAATTTTACTTTGCTTTATACTCACTTTATACAGTTTCTGCTTTGAAGGAGCAACATCATAAATATGAACATTTCACTCTCTCTGTGCTCTAAATAATGTGATTATTGATCTCCATGTTGAATTTGTCCCTTCTCAAGGAGGTCAAAGGTCTGTATCAGCTGCAGACCAACACCATGGAGCTTGCTGGAAGACATATCAGCAGAAAAAGGTGTTAATTTAAGCATCAATCAAGCCACAAATCTGCCACAAAGCAGAGGACTGAGGCTCTGCCACCATGATCCTTGCAGAACCTTTGTATTATTGCCAATTTGACCTTTTCATCATGTTTTGAAATAATATTAATTCCTGTGGCTGGATGGCAAAAACCAGCCCAAAAAAATCTGAGAGAGAATCAACCAAAAATCGACATTACACATTCAGTATATTAATTTTTATTAAGGGGCATTAACAGTTTATTAGAATTTGTAGCTCCTGCGTCAGACACTTTCAGTTTACTTGTATTTCTGTAGAATTCTGTAACCTTTAGCCTTTCCTCCAGCTGTGTTGTCTCGGTGTGTGTAGGTATGTGAAGGTATGTGTCAGGATGAGAGTGTCAGGAATGAGCAGAGACAGTACATGTGTTATGTGTGTGTATGTGAATGTCTCAAACTGTGATAAAAGGCCTCGCTCTCTAGACCTCAGAGTAACCCAGTGATGACAAATAGTTTCCCTGTCTCTTCCTCTCATCACTGCCCTCGACCCTAACTGAGAATTTCATCTGCAAACAGCTCGATTTGATGGGCAAATGTTTGGTCAGCTTCCAGCGGGTGTTCAGGCTGAATATTTTTAAGTTAATGTTTACACAGTTGTTTCTACTTTCCTGTTTTATTTCTCTCCATTTTTGGTCTTGGTCTCTTTCCTCTGAAAAAAAAAAAGAAACAAACTGATTGAAAACTGTTTCCTTTCAGGGTATTTTATTGTTGTAATGAAATGGGAGCAGTTTCATTTGTTTTAAGAGTTTTGTCTCTGCAGGGGGAGTTAGTATTTTCTCTGTGTTGATTCTTATGCAAGTACACAGCACAGATGGTGCAACTCTCCGTGGAAAAGCCGGCTTGCTCCTTTTTATCCCAAGTGTCAAACTAGCTGGCTAGCTTTCCAATGAACAGATTTTTTACAGCTCACATCTAATAAATATTTAGGATTAACTCAATGAAACGATGCAAACACAAATGAAATGTATTTAATGGGCATCCTGTCCATTGGAGGAGTTTCAATAGGGCACCGTTGAGGTGTGAAATGGCTACAACAGGCGATATAACACTCACATGGTCTCTCGCCCTCTGAGTCCTTTTGTCTATCGCTAACACACACTCATACACACATATACACAAGGAAAAAAAGCACCTAATATTTTCTGTCAGCAGGACTGTGCATACCCCCAACCTTCAAATAATTTACTGCCATGTGTCTACAGAGTGTTTGGCGCAAAAGTGTCACTAAATCTCAGCCCTCAAAGTCAAACGTCAGGTAAACCATAGAGAAATAATGTTTATTTTCTCTCAGCCCTGGCCCTGTTCTTAACCATGCTGTCAGTGTACCAGGAGCTCATATATCTCACAAATTCCCCAATGATCTGTACAAGTAGCTTTTGAAAGCCGATTCTTCATCATCCCTGAGTCTTTAAACAATGTCACACAACTTTTTTCTTGTACTACAGAGGTATTAAAAGTCCCGACCATTGTCACTTATGTTAGAAAGCTGTCTAATTACCTAGATCAATTAGTGCAGTTCTCAGCAGTCATGTTTCTATTAACCTATTTTTAGGTGTATTTGGAAATTTTGCAATATTAGTTGAAACGACAAAATGTTGAAAAATGTCCTCAGTTTCACAACAAAGTTTTTGCGCTCATTTGAGCTTGTTTTTGGCTTTGTTGAAAAACAATTAATGTGCAAAATGGGAGATGGAAGTAGTAAAAAAAGCTGCTTCTGCATCTTATCTGGTATTTTCCCGGTGCTTGAAAACATGGCTGGTAATACCAACAAACTGGGACTGGTAACCTTAACAACGAAGAACAATCACAACTTGCCCAACTGAAACCAAATTCTGAACCTCTCCATTTTGTCTCATAGACAGCCAAGGAGACTTTTTTTGTTTCCTGTCTGCAACCCCTACTTCAACTCTGTTTATTATGTGTAACATTGCCTACACTGCCACCTCTTAGTCAAAGTACAATTTGCAGCTTAATTTATTTGCTTCAAACCAAATGAAAGCGCTCCTAATTCGCATTTTCCTTATTGCATTTTTAAAAATTCTCCTAACTTTTGCTCTGCAATTGATGGACACACAGCTAGTGTGGGGTCTGGGGAACACCTAGCAGGTCTGTACAGTGCAGCACATATGTTGCACGTGTTATGAAATAATCTGTCTGTGCGATGAATGAATTCACTTTAGAAGTACCTGTGTGATAGCCTGTGTATGAGAGGAAAAACATCTGACTCAAAATCCCACAATTCTGAGCAAACCATCCCCTTAACCTCAGCAAGTCAAGGGAGCCAGCTGCTGGTGTTTCCTCTACCTTTCATTTGGAGGAGCAGCTGCCCCTCCCAAAAAGAGAGGCACAAAATATTTTATTTCTGGAATTAAATGCACATTCATTTTACTTCAGCAAAGCATGAGTGTCTATTATGCTTTTCCCTATCCAGAGCAGTGACTCTGCGTCTCCTATATGCGAAATAGACTGCCCTATTTCACTCAAAATCTCTAGAACATAAATGCATTCACACAGAGAAAGAAAGCGAAACAGTAATAAAGTAGAAGAATGAAGAAAGCAAGAGAGACTGACAAATGTAAGCATGTGGATGCAACCTTAAGCACATAAGCAGCACAGCCTCCAGCCCAGTCTTACATACTTGTTCCCCCCCCCTAAAGATTCACAATGCAGCATTCTCTAATAACAAATCATTCTTTCAAAATATGCTTTTTAATCTGGCCATGCTTGACAGGGCCCATCCTTTCCGCTGAAGGGGAAGACCACTTAAAGGCCAGGCCAATAAGGACCAGCAGCCCGGTGGCCTGACTGGGGTGATTTGTCAGGCTCCTCCAGTGTGCCTGCGGTGGTCACACCGATGGATTTATCCCAAGGTAAATGGAGATAGCCCTCGCCGAACGAGGGCCCCGCACTCTGATTACAGACCTCTCTTTGAGTTGCATTGATAGATGTTGCTTGTGTTTATCTATTTACAATGCCACTAAATCTGTAAATACAATGTAACATGGGTAGAAGGGGTACGACTCTTGGGGCTGAGCAAGAGAGGGAGTGAGGTCTTGCATGGTGTGATTTATGCTATGCTATGCAGAGCAATAGAAAGACAGCACAGATGTAGGGTCTGGAAAGAAACAGTTAGGCAGGGCAGAGGTTGTGGTTTTGCACTGGGGTCGAAGGGGCTCTAGGATGAATCTCATGCATTTCTTACACTGGGAGCTGTCCACCATGCCATAAGAATAACAAACATGCAGCAAAAGGAATGAGGGAGCGCTTTAGGCACACAGGGGATAACAGAATGTACTTTCACGACAACAATGTGGAGCCAATCTGAGATGCACGCTGGCGAACATTTATCCCACTGCTCCCACATCTATGGTGAAGAGTAATTTCATCCAGGGACAATCACTGAGACAGCTGTGGGTCAGACAGCCTCTTTTATCTTATTCCCATCCAGCCAACCTAAACCAGTTCCTCTCCACAGTCATGTAAGGAACACCTTCTTTGGATTTTACCACCCCTGTCCAAGTCTTAAAATCAAGCAGGAACAATGAAAAAATATCTAAAAGACAAAGCAAAATCAAATCAGCTGTCAAGATCGAAGAACAGCCAAGTCAAAACTGTCATTAAGAGAAATGATCTGTACTCCAGGTTTCTGTTTCTGGAAGAAATTCTATTAACATAAAAAACATTTCTAAATTTACACTATGGACTTTTCTAATCTCAGGGCCCTTTATTACACACTTATTTCCATGATGTCGTTGAAGGCAAAGGATGGTGACCAGCAGCAATTATCGATAGAAATCTAGATGTTGTCAAACATCCTTAACTTCGAGATCCACGATCGAGTGGTCTCAGGTCTAAATAAATTGTGACACACACAATTGTATCAACCTTGCCTTATCTACCTGAGAGAGATCACTGTCTCAACATTGTTAATAAATCGAAAAAAGCATGAAATGGCAAATTTACCAAACAATGAGTCGCATAACATTATAACAGATAACTCCAAAGCAAAGGCATGCACTGCCCTCAAGTTTAACAGTTTTTCAGAATCTTCGAGTTATCCTCAGCACTGACTAGAAAGTGTGATGAAATCATTCAATCCAGGACACCTGTCAGTACGAACTTGGTATAAAGTGGGTTATCCCTGTTATTCGAAGGTCTGTAGGTCACCAAATTAGGTGCTCTACAACCCGTTTACAGAAGGAAAAGTTAAAGTATGAAGGACGAACATTTAGAAAACAATCAAGTAAACCCACTGCTCCTCCTTGTCTAAATCAAGCAGAACCTGCTGAATGGATTACAAACTTTACTGGGATTGTGAAGACCTCAGGGCCTCAGGACAATAACCTTGTTGTACCAATATAATTTAATGCCTGTTTAGATTGCAACTCAAGTCCAGACAAAATTTAAGAATCAGATGTCACAGTCATCAATAGTGGCATCATCTTCAGCAATAATAGTGACTGGACAGCTGACAATCTAGACGGCTATAAGAAAAGGCCCACAAGTTGTTGCTATCTACAGTAAAGTCTCCCCTACCATACACGCCCACACACCTCAGCAACCCCCCTCTTGCCCCAACCTCTTGGAAAGCTTATGTATGGCGCTCTCATTGTTTCCTCAGCCTATTGAGGTAAAGATAACTGTGGGTTGTGAGAGCGCTGAGTGATTATACATCAGTAAAATCATAGGGGGTATATATCACTGCCACTGGGACACACCCACTGGAATGAATTGGGTCAAATGAGAGCAGTGCATCGGGCAGGGCGCATTGACAGTTACTAATGCACCTCCCATGGCCACTAACAGGAGTGTACAAATTGCCAGAGGTTTGTAAACTTTGCTTGTTTAGGGCAGGGGCATGCAGCTTTGTAGTGGTGTTAAGGGTAGGTAACTAAATCAACACTTCAGTGGTGCAACTGGATGAAGGGGCCAGACTTCATTGTAACAAAGAGGAGGGGAGTTCCCTCCTTAAGTATCAGCCTCAACCAGAAGACAGGTAAGAGAAGTGAGTCAGTCATATCCAGATAGAGATTTACAAAATAGCACATTTTCTGTAAATTCAATGAAGAAAAAGTTTTGATGAAATAACCCCATTAAAAAGTCTGTTTCTAACTGCAGTTTTAGTAATAATTTAATTTAATTTACTCAGTGATGACTTTTAAAAAAAAATTTCCATGCACTCACAACAACACACAACAATTTTGTGTGTGTGTGTGTGTGTGTGTGTGTGTGTGTGTGCAATGGTGTCATCATGGCAAAATGGGCTACTGGAGACACCATTTGCAGCAGGATTTGCCACAGAAGCACTTCCAAGTGCTACACCTTAATGCCTCTTTTCCACTAACATATATGGCATAGATCTGTAAATATAGTCTACAGATAATGTCCCTAGTGTTCAGTGTCTGTGAACAGACATTGTCAATGCAATAGTATCACAAAGATGCAAGGTGCAGTTGCAAAACTTTACAGGTGCGTAGATGATAACAAAATGTCGGCCAAATACTTAGATGAATGCACCCAAAGTAAGGGTGCATAACATTAGGGTGCCAGAAAGGGGCCATTGGTTTCCAGCTTTTCGTCCTTGGCCTACATTTGTTTTAAGTCATAGATTACTCAGCACATTAACGTGATGTTAGAAAAAGTCGATTTGTTGTGTCTGTTCGACTAAAACTGGACTTTATTTCTTTTTTTTTTAAACATGTTAGTCCAACTGAAATTATACTCGTCAAGTCAAATTTCTGGAAGTCAGATTCACACACTTAAGTAATGTACTAATGATGATATTCTTGCATCACAGTTGGACCCTAACTGACCCACGTGTTTTAAGCACGATCAGTTAATCCCGGGATGGTCTTTGACCCAGAATTGGAACAGAATAAATTTGTAGCAGAAAGTTGAAAAGAAAACAAGAATACCATGTAAGTGCCGGGGGTAGCATGCATCTAATTTGTTCCAAAGTAACGCGAAGATACAAAAGTTTGATGTGTAAAGTTGTCCATGTTTTCAGTGTTCTACATGGAATGTGCTAGCCACTTGTAACTTGTTTGTAGCTTGTTTGGTATGTTATTAGGTCTACAGGAAGAGGGTCCAACTTAGCAACTAGCTGAATGGGGCTTATCGTCACCCACTGTAGGGCAGTTGGAGATTTAACCGTAGCACAATTATCTGTGCATGTAAACTACTCACTGTATCCTAGTTCAATTCCTGTGCACTGTTAGTCATTACGTAAGAACTAGAAATTTGTTCAATATGCCTAATCATAATCACATCGTCAACTTTTCACCTATGTAAGTATATTATGTATTAGTCATGAATGTAGAATGTGTCATTATTATCAAGAGTTTTGATCGATCGGCTGTTTGGCAAGAACAGGAATGTCTGACCATTTGTCTAAAGTCAGATTTCGTCACTGCAATAACTTTGTAACCATGCAAGATGCAGTCACAAAATTTTACTCATGCAGCAATGTAATAATGACAATTAAATACTTATGTGTAGAATGGTCAACATGTTGATGGGTGTCAAAGCTGGTGGAATCCAACTGCAAAATAGTTTCATTTGTAGATGATATTGTGTTTGAAGATGCATACAGTAAGTAATGAAATAGAATTTAGTTCATGTGAAATAAATACATTTCCAAGCACCATCAATATTTCAATCAATAACTGCTACACATTTACCTCTAGTTCATCTCACAAGGCTGCAGGAAACTGAAGCCCTTCTCCTAATATATTGTTTTATTCCGTCAAATATGGTAATTACTTCAACTCAGGACAAAATAATTTTGTGAAAGCTATCAAAAGCTGTAATTATTCTTAAATTGTGACTAGTAATAATATTTGATATTGGGAAATTATAAAGTATCTGTGCGAGCTGAGCTGTTGTAAGACAGACAAGTGGAGTCTAAGGAAGGAATGTTACACTCTGCTCTCTGATCCTGCCACACCACACAGTTTGTCCTCCCTCAGACCTGTTATTTTATCACACTACAACACCAGGGAACACAGACATGCCAGGACTGCAAAGGCACCTCAGTCACTGAGAGTCATCAAAGCCACTAGGCTGTTTTATGTGTCTGCATATTAATGGTGTTTGAGTGAGGATATGTAGCACTTTCTGAGTGATGCAAAAAGCAAACAAAAAAGCTGGAAAAAGCAGAAATGATGTATGTATCAAAAAAGCACATATTGAACTATGGGTATAGTATGGAAAAGGTGGGAGTACAACCCAGTGCTCAGTATGTCTGTACAATATTTTGGGTGTATAGGACCACAAAAGTATATTTTTGCATAATTGAGTGTGTATATCCTAAAGAAAGGCATTCAGGGTCACACCTGTCTGCTGCAGTTTGCACTGAGGCGAGGGGAGGCACAACAGGCATGCAGTGTCTATACACGCCTGTGCACCTGGAGAAGGGGACCTGGTGGCTACACGCACATAGAGCAACAACACATAGAGAGGAAGCTTAGCTAGTTGCTTTACTCTTTTTTGTTTGTTTGTTTGTTTATTTTTTTCCCTTCCTTCTTTTCTTATAGCCTAATTTTTTTTTTTACTCTGGCCCGGTTAAAAAATCCTAAGCAGCGGTAAAAATTGCTGGAATTGGAATTGCTATTCCCAGATCCATTGTACCATTGATGAAGATCTCTGTATATTATTGTGTCCTCAAGAATTGTGATGAACATAATGCAACAAAAATATGCTTGTTGAAAACAGTCTGATTATGTTTTTTTATAGTCAAAATTTGGGTAATTCTTAACAGTTCAATTAGTCATTTTTAAACATGCGCAATGTTTAGATTACATGCTTAATATGTGATTGTCTTATAGATGAAAAGTTAGCATTTTTTGAGGGGTAATGCACAATCTGATATTGTCACTGCTGGTGCTGCTCAGACTTGGGTGACAGATTTAAAAAGAGATTTAAACCTGTATGACAACCTGTTTTAGCTTTATACAATTTCATAAAATAAATAAATAACCTGTAGTGCCTTTGCTATTGAACCATTTTAATTAATAAACAGCATTTTCTACAATCAATGTAACTTGACGAAGATTGCATTTTATCATTGTATGCGTCCTTTGGTTTTATGCTCTTGTTTTTTAGGACGTGGCATAAATGGCACATAAAATAAATCCTGTTATGCTGGATGTTGGTCATGCTGGTTATGCTATACATGATCAGTAAAGAGGAGACAGTCGAGTAAAGAAGAAGGTGCAATTTCTTTTCAGTCTAACTCTATGTTCAGTTATGTACCAGTATAGTGTGACTTGGCCTGTGGCTTGGCAGTGGACCGACACTCTGAAGCCCTGTGTGTATGTGAGTGTGTTTGTGTGCATTTGTGTGTGTATGTGAGTGCAAAAAGCTGTGACCTCAGATGTGTACAACACCTGTGTCCACTAAGCATTAGATGTACTAAAGACCTGCAGCTGCTGAACCCATCTCTCCCTCTTTTCCTCTCTGACCGCGACACAACACATGAATTCACACAAATCACACACACATACATTTGCACACACAGATATTATATTATATTATATTATACTTCTTACACATCAAATCACAAAACATAAGTGTATCTTTACACTGCAACACACACTTTCAGTTCATGGTTTTGGCTATTCAAACACACACACACACACACATTTTCTCTCTCTGCAGGATTATGACATGTTATTAATTGCCACCATTATCAGCGACAGCTTGCTCGAGAACTGGGCCCTTCTCTCGGGGCGTGAGGCTTGGTCTCGCAGAACACAAAAAAGTAAGAGAGAGAGGAAAAGAACAGGGACTCTGAGAGAAAAAGGGCACATTGAAAGAGTAAGTGAGTGATGGAGGGAAGGAAAGAGGATGGTGAGATAGGAGAGAGAGAGAAACAGAGACATGAAGGTGTAATGCGTCACACAGTGCGATGCAACACTCTGCCCAAAAGGGATTGTGGGATTGTGAATAATTTATCAGAAAACATTTTTCTTGGTCCTTTCCACAGATCCACAAATCCTCCCTGAACTCTCTTTAGGCTGGGCTGAAATAATATACTGTGTGAGTGTGCATTATGTGTGTGCTTGAGAACATATACTATACTGACTTGTGGCTCACACCCAAGTGATTTGTAAATGGACATCAGCACAGCAACAAGATGCATAAATTAAACAGAGTTACACATTTTTGAAGCTTTATAATTCAAATATCCACAGCAACAGTGAGAGCCGGGCTCGTACAGCAACATATGTGTTGCTAAAATATTGCTGGATTGTGGTTCCTACATGTTCAGAACCATCCTCCATTCACACTTCAGGAAAACAATAAAAATTGTAATTTATAAAGAAAGATATCATCAAACTACTTGTAAGTGACACAGAAATCTTTGAACCTCGTCATGTAATCACTGGCCCGTCTAGATCTCCTTTCTGCTCATATGTAGAGCGAGAGAGAAATTGATTGGAAGGAGTCTGAAGGAGAATTCGATTGTCAACAGCGTCCTGGCATTAACTCCTCGAGCCCATTCATCTGTAGCAGGAGAAAAAAACAGTTACATGAACTGTCACACCCAACTCTACTGTTAATTTAAGGTAATTAGCGAGCGAGTGATTCCCAATACATCATGGTGCAACTGGCAGACTCCACAATATTTCACAGCCAATCTGTTACCTTTGCAGGCCCGCCTCCTTCCCCCTCCTCTCTGCTCCTTCCAGCTCTCTCATTTCAGACACAGTAACTACACATGCAAACACATTTAACCATGCTGACAAACAGTCACAGTGACAGATATACTGACGCTCTCTGACATGCTAATGAGTACAAGCTGTATGAACACAGAAAAACGAACAACCTTTATGCAGGTTAGCTGTCATGGTTTACTTTCCAAAGAATGTACCGGCCAGCTGGCCTAATCTTATACCATTACGGCATACTTTACCGAAACAATTTTTTCACCACTACTTCCACCATAATCACATGTGTTTTTTGTATACTGTCTGACGTTAAGGTGATGTGCTATTTGTCTTGTGATAATGTTACTTGTTGTTTGCCCCAATGACTTTACAGAACCACTTTTCCTTTGGACAAATAAATTCAGTTCAACTCATTTCAATTAAATACAACTCAACAGACACACATGGAAGTGCTGAGGGGGCAGGGTCATTAGTTCATTGAGAATATTGAGTGTACATATCCATTTCCTTTTTTTGTGTGTTTGTTTTATGTCTGTTTGTTTTTGTCAGACCCTAAACAAACACCCATACAACCACAACAAACTAAATCGACATCAGCAAAAAATGATAGAGCTTGTGTCCATATAATGGCCGTAAGTCGATAATGTAATATTGAAAAATCACACCTGGTTCAGGTGTTGGCCATTTACATTTATTAGACACTGTTGTGTAGAACACCAGCTGAAACTGGGCATACACTGTACGATTTTATACATCTTGTTGTTTATTCCAATTCCTACTGTACGAGTAAATTGTCTGCTTTGTAAAGCCAAAGCTCACAATTTATGTGCTCACACTGTATTGTCCGTATGTCAAGCCACTGTATATATGCGTATATAAATATGTATGTATATAGTTTTGATTTGTTTCGGGGAATTAATGTACATATATTGTAAGCCAAGTTTCTGGTTTACACTTTGGAAACATGTGGTGACAGTAATGCACCGAAAGCTGGATGCTAACTGCTGTAAAATGAGGAGTAGAAGAAGAAGAGTAAAAGACATTTGCTTGTTAGCTATGCTGATAACAAAGCAGAGATGTGCTGCCTTAATAAACTGTGCAATCCTGTATGCTGAAACATAAAAAAACAGAGGCGCTGTCGCAAATGGACACGCAGGTGGCTGGAGAGACATGGACACATGGGACAGTATGGATTGTTCACTTCACGCTTGACAACCAAACAGAATTTCTGACATGTCAAAATTCATCCAGTTATCCTCAGTGGGTTGGGAACAGCTTACCGGCATGTGACAAAGCTCAAATTTGTACTGCCTCCAAAATGAGTCAGTCATGCATCTTGGAAATCAGGTCAGAAATGGGCTCAAACTGTACAGTGTGTGTCCAGCTTGACTTGGTGGTACCACATGGAGTGTCATAAAAGAGACAATGCAATGCATAGTACCACATTATTCAATATTCTACATTACAGCACTTATAAGATTGAGCCTATTTATCAAGGGGAAGGGGAAAACTCTCATTTGAGGGACGAACATGCAGAAAAGGTGTCAAAACAACGACTGTGTGCTCCAGGGGCATCCCGTTCATTTCTGACAAAACAAACAATGTCACATGTGTACTAAACATGCCACTGCACAGCCACAAAGTCTTTTAACTCTCAGAGATCAAAGATGATAATCTAGAGTTTTGGTTCTTTTGTCCAGTTTTTGTGTCCAAGAGTGTTTGTTTCGGTTGCCTTTACTCATTTGCCTTGGATATAGAAACATCTTTATACAAAGTGCCAAATGCCAAATGCTCTGAGAAAAAAAGGGCCTACAAAGGTCGTTCTACATATGTATGAAAACTTTAACAGATTCATTTTGGTCTTTAGTCATACGTGCAGTCATTATCATCATACAAAAGGGAGCATTAATTGTGTTCTGCTTTCTCAGTGACCACATGATATAATAACTAGCAGTAAAAATTTTTGCATTTTCATTTTATTCACCAATTCGCAGAAGAGGCATGTTTTCATGCCAAACTGTAAAATGAGATTATCTTGGAAGTATGAGAAGTGAAAAATCAGAAGTAATCTCCAATCTTTTTATCTACTGTAAATCTGCTGCTACCGTTTGAAACAGTAATTTGGCTAAATAAGACGTGTAAATGCCCGAGGAGTTGTGCAGTGCAGCAGTGGCTTGGTTCCAGAGTCATCAAGCTAATGGTTATATCATGTCCAGCATGTTGAAGTATGGCAGCACATTACCTCTTTGTTCAATGATTGATAGAAAATCAGCCATGAGAGAGGCTTATAGCTTTAATATTTTGGAAAAGCCAAACCTTATGTATGGCTCTGCTCACTTTCATACAGTAAGTGAACCAGCAGGCCTCGGCCTTAGACGGAGCAGCTGGGGAGGTGTGAGACTACTTTAGCTCGCTGCACCACATCAATCTCTTAGAGGCTCTAAGACATTCACACATTCATACACACCACACATGCATGTATCACACTTGCACTCATAAATACACCTGTCACGTTCTATAAATGGTACTGTGTTATGTTAATGTAAAGGATAATGGTTTAAGTTTTACCATCACAGTGGCCATGACACATAACGTGCAGTGGTAATGGTAAAGGCAAAAATAACCATGAAAATGGCATATGCAAAAACACTGCTCTATGGTGCTGACAATAGATGATAGCATGGTATTATATAGGGCACGTAGCAAAAAAATATATCTCAGAAGTGTAGCTAAGGTCACTTATCAGTGTCACTGGAGATCTACACTGAGCAAACACAGAAACACGTGTTTGTTCCTGCTCCAATTTTTCATCAGTTAACTTTTGAGAAATTTTTTTTTCTGTGCACACAGAGGCTTATAAAGAAAACTCTGTCTATCTGCATCCATTTTTCTCCTCGATGGGTTACTCAGTCACCTTAAACCTGCACAAGAAGATTGAGAACTGCCATAGGCAGGTTTTGTGTGGCAAAGCCCTGTGTCTCATTTACCCACTGCTTGTGCCCATTTTGTATAAAAATACTTTGTAAATAATGTTGATTTGCTTCTTCTTTTGCCTATGGAATCAATGAGCGAAAACACAGACAGCGCTTCTCTGCCATTGCAACCCATGTTTTGGTGGAAGGTGGGATTGCATCTGTACCGTTCACTCTTAGGGGAACCACTCCACTCTGCGGGGCTGCATGTCATTAAGCTGTACAACCCTGCCATGACAGAGAAGAGGAGAGGACATCTCGCCTTGGCTCTCTTAACAGTTTTGCTTTATTAAAATACAAGTGTGAGGGTGAGCGAGTAATACAGAGCTATTTTTGGATTGTTTCACGGCCATTAAAAACCCATGATTCAATACAGTCCTGCAATATTGTGGGTTTTAGCCTCTTTATTAGCATTTTTGCAAAGTCTGCACCAATATATGGGTCTGTCTGCACAAGTCTGTGACGCACACATCCCCTGTAGATGAGGTGCACATATCCCCAGGTATGAACCAGTTTCTTCTTAATTTCCTCCAGAAATTTGTAGACATTAAAAAGGCAATCATGAGACTGACAACAGAAGTAAAAACACATAAGATAGAGGGGTCTTGCCCCCCCCCCCTTTTCTGCCTCTTCCACATGTTTGTTTATGTGCAATTTTGGGTTTGTCTTTTTTGGATTGCTTTACTGCCATTGTGGGACACATGGGGCCTTCAGAGGATCCTCTTGACTGTGTTGTTATGTGTGTGTGTGTGTGCATGTGTGTGTGCGTGTGTGTGTGTGTGTCTGAATTTTGTAATCAACTCTACCTTATTGTGTGGTTCGCAAACACAATCAAAGAGAATACCATAAACACTCACTCTCCCTTAGATCACCATGGTTTATGTTTCCAGTGGGCACTCACAGTTTTTTATATTGGTGGCACAAATTAGGCTTGTAGAGTTGAGTCAGACTGGAATGTGGAGATCCCTCAGGCAAAGGTTCCTGAGAAAGAAAAAAGAGAGAGAAAGGAGGTTTTTTTTACTCAAAAATAATCTTTCTAATAGTATACTGCATAGGGTTAAACATCAGGCTTTATTTTGAATAGGTTCAGATTTTTCTGCCGTGAGGTGAGGTGAGCTGTTAATTACATTTTTAGAACCTTACTTTAGGGAAAATTTTTATATGAGATCAGAATATTGATAGCACTGGAATAAAAAAAGAGTAGTTTTTTTGCTTGCTCAGCAGTGACACAGTCGATACTGTCACTAGGCTGCCTTTTGGCTTGTCCTGATGTCTAATTAGACTATTAAAGGTCTTTGGAGCAAGTTAATGTTGTATGAGTGAGCACAGCCTCTTCCACTTATAATACATTGGCCACAGTACTTTCCTCTGCCTTTCAGCTTTCTTTTTTATTTAGAATTTGGGACCACTGGGCCACAGAGCCTCGGTTTTTGTATAAGTGTTGTTTTTTGACTGGCATTCTGTGTAACTTCCACACTATTAGCTCATGTTGCTATGGAAAAATGCTAAAGATTCTGCACATTCATTTTTAATGAATATCAGTCTGAGTTTAAAAAATAATCTTCATATTTACAACACTTTATAGAACTGTGTATGGTTTTCAGTTACAACCACTACTGTCAACTTGGCAGCAAAAGTTTGGAGATGAAGCCATACAGAGTACAAAGGCCATAAAGACCAGCAGAGCGGATCTGCCTGAGTGCCCTGCACTGTCAAACTTGCACCTTGGAGCATTCAGTGCACTTGGAGAATATAAGATGATTGCATTCAGGGGTTTTTGTCAACATTGTCTCAGTGGAAGTAAGACAGAAAGAGAGCCACAGTGGCTGGGGCGGTTGCTGGGGTCTGGATCTGGATCTTTATCTGATGCGTGTCTCTTCCTCACTGCGTCCTCTATCTTTCTCCACGTACCCTTTTGCTCGAATAAATATGTGAAGAGACTCAGATCGTTGGGTTGCCAAGCAATGTTGGCTGTGTGCAGGCTCATAATGTTAAGATTTTTTGTTTGGGTTTCCACCTTTATTCTTCCTGTTGGTCCTATCCCTTCCTTTAATCTACCTGGTCGTCGGCTTTCTCTTTTCTCTTCCTTTGTCCTTACTTTTACCCCATTCCTTTTCCCTACCCTCTGTCTGTATGACTGCACATTGGAGATTTCTGTGCCTGGGATATGTGCAGTGCTATAGCCAGCAGGAGCAGCAGCAGCAGCCGTGAGCATTTATCAAAGCTGTGCTCTGTAATGACCACTCAGCAGTGGGGAAATTGAGCTGACCCCGAGGCCAAGCTGTTAGAGGGGACTGGTGGGAAGGCCAGCAGGGTCAGGCCATCCTTGTCCCACCCACTTAGTGGGCATTTAGCGCTGAACCATTAGTTTACTGTTTGGAGGCCTCACAGCTACCTCTCGTACAGTATACACACGCACACATGCACACTCGTATTCACACACAATGTGGACAGCAGCCCCTCCACCTAATCTACAGCACTTCAATGTTTACCTGACACAAGTTGTAAAAGGAAAAGAGTCAAAGAAACCGAGGAGGTAAACTTTGTTGGCTGCCAGTAAATGCTTGGGCTTGGCACTATAAGGATCTATTTCTCTGTTGTTGTACAGGAATCGGGTCAAACCAATATGGGCAAAGTAAATGTGGTTTAATTTTACTTTTTTAAAAAAAATGAAATGGAGACAACTATAAGGGATATTTGAGGAAAGTTCAAGAAAATTCTTACTGCGACACTGCATGTACATTGTACCTATATATTGTAAACAATGTGTGTTTGGTTGCCAATGGAGGTGATTAAAAAAATGAGTGATGGAGCTCAGATGTTGACAGACTTTCCAAGTTTTTCATTGGCCGATTGACTCTTGTCTTGCCACAACATGTTTTTGTTTCTCAGATAGCACAGTTTTGTCACACACATTCAGACAATACCATGCAATATGCATGTTCAGAGGCAATATCTAATTATTTAACCCTTTCAGAACAGCCAAAAAAAAATCTGTGGCACACAGTCTTGCCTTATAATTACAATGATGTCAAAGTCTGTTTGAGAAGAGGAAAGAGAAAGTGGTTGAAAGATATTTTGTGATATACACTTTAAAAATATTTATGAGCATTCATCCTTTATAAAACAAAGGGTTATCCACTGTAGCATCTCTACTGACCTTTGTCTCTTCCCAGACACTGTGGAGACATGGCAAATGCCAAGCAGAGCTTGTTAATGCCGGGAAGCTGCATTGAGACAGATCACTGGCTCTAGTTAGCATTATTTAACTCAGCTATGTCTTCAGGCACTTGCTGACAACAGTCAAGGGGCCGCTATAGGGCAAAAATCACAGGGGAGCCGCACACACAGACAATCAATATGGACCCAGATGGGAAGAGAGGTGGGGGCAGAAAAAAAAAGAGCTGGAATAGTCATTTTCGCTTGAGAGGCGCTCCCTTGAAAGCCATGAAATAAAAACCTGAACTTTAAAATTGATAAGGATTGATTTCGCTGACACGGGATCATAACATACACCCCTTTGGAGACTGGCAGTGTGAGGGCTTACAGATGCCTGACGCATAAAGGAGAATGGGGAGGACGTAAATCTGACTACAGCACAGCAATTAGCCTTTGCTGTGGAAAAGATATGGAGAATCTTTACTGTTTCATCAAATGGCATTAGGCACGCTCTCGGCCTGGAGGTTTCTCCGGGAAGACAAATGCTAGAATAAACTTGTTTGGACAGATGGATTGGATGGAATTCTTCACAAAGTTCACTATTTTCCCTCACAGATCCATATAGATCACTAGCAAATGGTTAGTTCATTATGTGGCTTCTATTAAATGTCACACAGTGTTTGAGCAATAAGTACAGAGACAAGCTCACCCTAAATGACATTTTCCACAATGTTTTCAAAGACAAAGTGTGCTGTCAGATACGTTTTGAATAAGTTGATCTCAGTGTTTACTGAAAGTGCTGAAAAGCAGCTGAATTTATTGGGAAAAGAGTTACACAGAAGCTGTTTTTATTCATTTAATGAAAGTAGGGCCTCACTATTTTAATGACGACTCATTTGCAAGCCCCCATAATCATGTTATAAATCAGACAGCAACATTTTTTTTTAAATTGCGCTATCATGTAAGCTTTAAAAAACAAATATTCAGGCCCCAGAATGTCAATTAATTTTATTCAAATGAGCACAGCGCAGCAAAGAACACGATTAGGTTGGAGGAGAAAGAACTCGTGCTAATTCCTACTCAGATGAGTGATTGGGAGGAATGAACAGGGAGGTCTTGATCAAAGCTAACATTGTAAGCTAACATTGTACTGTATGCTAGTGAGCAGATGGTGAGCCATAAATCCTCACCCAGGCTCTGACACATATTAGCATTTAGTTAGCAGCCCACAGCTTGCCAGCCATTTAGGTAATATCTCCATCAGATCACTTTAGAAATGGTGATGGAGTGAGTTGGGGGGATTTTAATGATTTTCATGACTGTATTGTGCTTCGTTAGATGGAACTCTGGCTGTGCCATGAAGTGTTGCTGTTCGCAGCGGTAGGAGACTGCATGTGTTGACAAATACGCCCATCACTGCCCATTTAACTGCATAAAGCTTTCACTGGCAACAGCAACTTGTGTACCACACCAACATCATTTACTTAGAGTTAATACACAAAGTGCCAATCTACTCAACTCACAACGAGGCAGTAGAGTTCACATCTTTGTGAAGTGTTCAGATTTTGAATTTACATTGCAAGTTACAGAAAATGGGCTATTCAGTGTCTGTAACATCCACCCATTCATCAACATTTTGGTCTGAATAATGCACCGAATGCAATGTTAAAGTGTCTATGGATTGGCTTTTTTTTAACACAAAAAAATGAAATTTTTTTAAGTTGGTTATGACAAACCTAACAGCCATAACTGGATAGTGATCTGCGAACATTTGGAAGAATTCTGTGAGAATGATTTAATACCAGATGTGTAATGTTTACAAGTATCATATTAATGCTGACAAGATTTTCTGATTTTCTTTTTTCAAACATTTCTTTTATGAGATGATAGCAAGTTATTATTTACACCTGTCATCTATAAACCTCAATAACTGACAGATGAAAACAAACAAACAAATACTGGTACCAGACTTCCCTCATACACAACTTTCTTCTTCTGTTTTTGTCTTGTAAACACATTTAAAGACTAAAATATGATTTTAAAGTCATTACTTGTGTCTGAGGAGTGGATGTTACTGTAAAAGTGTATGTTTCAGAAAAAGCAGAACTCCTGCTCCTTGTTTTTTTTTTTTTTTTTTTGCTACACTAAGCAGCCCGAATGATATGTTACTGTACTTCTCCTCATGGATCTAAATATTTACCGCAAATTCTGTTTCATTTTGTTCTGGGGTTTTTGTGCTTAATTGTAAACAGCCTCCATTTTTAATGACAGATCTATTCTGATATCTTTTTCTCACTTAGGCACATATTTACATTAAATGATTTAATTTTTTTTTGTTTATAAGTATTGGCTTTAAGAGGCAAAGATGTTTTATCATGCTTGACTAAGTGATAGTTTTTTTTTCCTATGCTGAACCAACATCACCTCTGCTGTCTCGTACAGATGTTTAAATTACTCTCTTAACCAATCTTGTGATATATGGGGAACTGAGTGCTTCTTGAGTTTATTCTTGGCTCATGGGTTTGCCATTTAACCTGGCAATTGTGGAACCTGATAAAAAACTAATAAAAAGAGATCCATAAACTGTTAATCACTGTTCACCACAAGAGTAAAAAGTTTACATATTATAAGATAATGACTGCAAGTGTGCAGTTATATGTGTGCAGACATTGCAACACACAGAAGAAATGCTGTAAACTCACTCAGTGACACACACACACTGACAGAAAGCGTGAATGACTCTCTGCAGGTATTGGGTTGCAGTCTGTGAGCTGATAGTGAAAGGGCAGCAAGAGCAAGACAGTGTGTGTGTGGGTGTGGGTGTGTGGGTGTGTGTGTTGGGGGGGTTAATTGTGGTTCAACTGTGAAGAACAGCTGAGAGAGCTCATATATGGTGCAGAGGAACAAGCATGGTGACAGGCAACTTGACAACACAACCTGTTTTATGGTGACGAGTGTGTGTGTGTGTGTGTGTGTGTGTGTGTGTGTGAGTGTGTGTGCAGGGTTGAAAGAGAGAGTGAGCAGGGCTAGAGGAAAGTGTGAGAAAGAAAGAGTGAAGCCTGTGCTAAAGAAAGGCAGGTGAGCAGTAAAGTGCCTGTCTGCCCACCCAACATGTTCACACGCCTCCTTTAAGAATAGCAAAGACACTTGGTAAGCAATTTCTACCCCGGGGTGCTGATGGGGAGGATTGTGTAACTATGTGTGTGTGTGTGTGTACGCGCGTAAGTGAGTGAGTGTAAGAGTTAGAGAAACTGAACTGAAGAAACGCAAAGAAGACCGACTATCCTTCACCTGTCACCCAAAGTACCAACAGGAAGGGATCAGAGAAAGATCATAGACTGTTTCCTGTTACCCACGAGGCTTAGCACGGAGGACAGCAGTCAACATGAGGTATACTTACACCAGGTTGCAAAATAAGCATTTGCCTGGCTTTGTGTGTGGCTCTGCTGGGGCTGCAGCTGTGTGTGTTAGTTTGTATTCTTGATGCATAAGCACAGGGTTCAAATCATCAAAGCAGCTCTCCTCAGCTCAGTTTTCAGCGAGCAGCTAAAGGTTAGACTTATGTGTTGCTACTTACAGTAACACACAGGGACTCCTTTACACCATATCATTACCACTACAGATCTCACCTGTCAGTCACACCAATCCAGTGAAGTGGGTCATTTCATACACAAGACACAAGACAAGAATTTGAAATCATTTTCTGTATGGTAATTATGGTATATCATGTGTGATTTACATTTTGTGGCATACACAAATTCTAAAATGTTTACAAAGCATTTTTAAACAACAAAGCTCATACTAATTACCATCTTAATTCTAGTCTGTGCCTTTTTTTTTTATCAACTTCTATCCAAAAAATAAAGACAGCAAAAGTTATTTTTCTTTCCATTTTTTTCTCTTTTTCTTTTCTATATAATTTATTCCACATAATCCCTCTGGTTTTACCTGTTTTTTTTCTCAAATTCATATCCTCTTCTGGTTAAACAAAGCTTGCATACAAAATATACATTTTAGAGCTCCATCATTAAGTGAAAACATTGAAATGAACTATTCTTAAATGAGTAGGTTCAGTCATTTTTCAAGCTAGATTTTGAACATTTGCTTGTTCCAGCCTCTCAAATGTAAGAATGTGCTGCTTCTTTTTTGTCTTATGATAGTCAGTAAAATATTCTTGGGTTTGGACTATTGGTTGGTGAAAACCGGCACTGAAATTCACAATGCATTAGCTGCAACCCTAAAATTTTTATATTGTTACTCTAAGTTGTATTTAAGATGTTCTTTATAATGCTGTTTAGCCAAAAAATGTTTTTAATCTCAGTTAGATCATTTCTTTTTTAAATAAAGCTGTAAGTATTTACCCCCCAGCTTGAAGACATGAGCTTAAACCCTTAGTACACACTTGTGAAAAACAACTTGCAGTCTTTATGTGTGTTCAGACCAGAAATAGGCCTGTGACCCATCCTGGGGTCACCAGCCGTAGTTTAAGAAACGCTGACTGTCAATGACTTTAAGACTCTTTTAGCTCTCATTTATATAGCAAAAGGCTTCACCATGATTTAACTGACTGCATCTGCAGTACTGCATGTTCTCAGTAACATGAAACATATTATTGGATTGACTGGAAATACTGCAACATGAATATTGTACAAGCCCTAAATTGTAGTACTCAGCCGTAGATAATTTGCTTTGTGTAATGTAATGACATTGCATAAGCTCTGTATTGATTAAGCACTAATGCAACACTAATACGTTTTCATTTGGGCATTGCACAAGCTAGTGAACTGGAATAAAGCAGTTGTAAAGAGTTAGGAAATGAGTTTTTCAAGGGATAATTATAGTTTCCATCCAAGAAATAAGTCCCTTGTTAGTCCTACATCTGCTACTTTTGTTAGATACCTGATAAGAACTGAATTTGTATAACCTGGTATTCAAGCATGACTGACATTTAAACAGGCAGTGTACCCCGTCTTTTATTTTCGAGCTATATTTTATATCAAGAAATAAGCTCCCACTGCCACCTAAAATAGACTTCACCACAAATTAAATGTCAGATTAAATTTTTTCTGATGATGGGAATTGTATCTAGTATTTAAAATACTTATATTTGTTACTCTTACTGATGTAACAAAACTATTTAGGAACATGTTGTTCATCAAATAGTTTAAATTCATCAGTCACTGGAAAACCAGAGTGACAGCAATACCTGCAGCAACTGCCACGGACTGAATTCAAACCAACAGCGTTGTGGTATGTGTCTCAGCATGCTGAGCCACCAGGACGCCAGATCTGGTCTTTGAAGCCATTGCGGGTTCCCTGAGGCCAACAGCAGCAGGAGCCGGGGGGTATCAAATGTGTAAGAGCTGCCCCACTAATAAGATAAGTGGGCTAATGCTAGCACTAGAGGTTTGCCACTCATCTCAATCTGTCGTGTTTAACAGTCTCAAAGGAATAGCTCTCAAATTTAAATGCTGGACGGCTGTTGATGGAGTGGAGAAGTGTAGTGTGTGCGTCAGTCTGGTTGCACAGCAGTGAGAGTGTGTGCGCTTGGGTATGTCTTGGTGTGGACTGTGTAGTGAGCATGGGTGGAAGCAATGTAAGACGCTGGCTAAGTCTTATGGAACATCAGTTGACACTAGAAAAATACAGCTGCCAATAAATCTCTGACAACAGCCCCGGACTCAAGTTTCGCCCCATGATTTATCGGGGTTGTTCCTTTTAGACTTGCCATTTGGGAGCCATGATCTCTGTAGGTCATTTGTACAACTAACTTATAAACTTTAATACTGC
>JAQLOL010000020.1:8407194-8421941 GCA_029783665.1 Naso thynnoides | reverse complement strand
ACAGTAATACTTCGTTTCAATCTGCACATTTTTTATTTATTTTTGTGAATAGTACCTGTATCATTTGCAGCAAATAATCTTCTACACCATCAATATACACAAACTGTAAATCTATTTTAAGATGTCTAGATAACTGTGATAGTCTGAAATTCTGCAAATAGTTTCACTGATTACAGGTAGATGTATATCCATGTAGATGTGTATTTAATATTGTTTATCTTAAATGTAAAATGCTGCTGATGACATGCAAATGTCCACTAATGTGACCCTGTCCTCACAGCGGTGTTCACAGACTCCTCTCAGACTGTGTGGGAAGTGTGAGTTTCCAGGCGACTACTTCATCAACACTTCTTGGTGGGTCAGTGTCCTTCATTGCAGAGCACATCAATTCAGAGGGGACATCGATCACAGCAGCCTCTCGTCACATTGACCAGCTCATTAGCTGGACTTAATATACGCCGAGGGAGCTCTGAGGCCTGTGTGTCAGTCCTGCACTCTGTAAGAAGTTGTCTTGGAGATGTAGACATTTAGGATAGAACTGTTACTGGTGCAATGCTGAGGCAGAGAATGAAACAATGACAGCATGAGTGCAATTTATTGCAGATTTTTTTTCTGTCTATTCATGCACATTCCTCATCTTTGACTTGTGTTCAGTAATTAAGTTGAGAGGAGATTTGTTCTTTTGAAATTGCTTACAAAAACCACATATTAATTTGTCTGCCCAGTAACTTTAGAAATCACATTTATACTGGACAAAGCACCTTGTGATTAATATCTGATACCACTGTTCACTACCATGCAGGAAGAGGTGTGCCCTCTACGTAGTGAGACAGAAAGTAATGTCAGATGGGGTAAATGGTTGTGCATATTGTCTGATTGTTATGCAGAAAGTCAAAATTTCCTTACCATTACAAACTTGCCATCAGTGTGCTCTTCCATGTTTGCCACACAACCATCTTTTAACAACCTGACCTAAAACCATTTCAAACCTAAATAAGCTTGTATATGTGGGTATTTAAAATACAGGGAAACCCTCTAAAAGTAAGCAACTGACTCCTTCCCCACTGCCAGCATGAGTTTGCATTACTGTTTTTTCTCTGGTGAGTTACATTTGATGTCAGCGCCATGTAGGAATATCAGGAAGCGGCATGAAGGTCAGTAACAGTGTAAAGATAGTTACTTTTTCATGTCTTTTACCAGGGGAGGGGCCAGGGGGTCACTGGCCCATGATGAAATCTAATTGGCTCCTGAAGTGCCCCGTCTTGTTTGTAGTCTTTTTGTTTTGTTTTGTTTTGTTTTGTTTTGCATTTTATAAACTAGTCACTTAAATCTCTCCTGATGAGTAGAGGTCATGAACAAAGGTAGAAATGGAAAAGGTTGCAGCTTTGATGTTAATTAGAATTGTATTTATAAGTGGGACCTGGCAATTTCGATGTGAATGAAGGCTGTAAATATAGGAAACTTGAAATTACAAAATGACTTGAATGCACCAAAACGTAGTACTGCTCAAAGCTAGAGAGCTAGGAATGTTTTGAATGTGCACCCTACTCAATCAGAAATTTTCCATGGATGTTAGACATATAATTGCCCCCTCTGTGGAAATTGCGGCTGCTATTCGGTCCCTGAAAGATCCACCACAGTATTTACTTCAGTCCCTCTTTTTAACTCAAACCTGCCTGAACAGAGACACATGGAATATGTGGCTGAAGAACAAAAAGTGTCAGATGGAGTCAAAAAGCCTTCATTGCAGCCATGATTGCTATTGTTAATATGCAGTGATGTTATAGCAACGCACTGGGAAATTAGCATGTCCACCCAGGTGTCACACTACTGCTAATCGGAGCTGGAGCTCAAATACCTGTGGGTGACTTGCAGAGCTATGAGTGCTGATTGTACTTATTCCTACTGCAGAGAGAATACTGATGTTAGTGCTTGTTTGTGGGTGTTTTGTCAAATGCAAAAAAAGGATTATGTGTTTTTGTTGCTTAACCCTGAACCAACCTCACCCATAGATTATAAATCACAATCCTTATTACTCCCTAGATTTTACCCATTACCTTTAAAGTACTGTGGAAAGTCAGATTTTAACTGGTCTTAAATAATGGTTCTATGTAAAGCTTGCAATTACAGAGGGAGGGAATGAATTCTCTGGACTGGGAGAATTGCTTTGAAGTCTCAAGAATAATTATAAATTAAACAAGAATATGAAAGATTCAAAGACCACGTTGAGACAAATATTTTTACAATGATCACAAACAAAATTTACCATTTTAAGTGCCTCATAAAGCTGTGTTTGTATCATGGCCTTCTGAGTTAAAACAATGCTTTCTCCCACTGATGTAAACATCCACTCCAGAGCAAACCAGAGTGCCCCAGCTGACTGCTCGTCTTGTCAGCCCGGCCCACTCACAGATGAGGGCCACATTGTGCCTATTGTCTGATTAAATGGTGACTTCAGAGAGGAGAAAAGGGGGAAACTTGTGTAAACAAGCTGCAGCTTTAGCATCTCAGTGTCACCGCATGGGTGTCTGATGCTAAGCAATGCTTTGTGCCTGTCGGCATCATGCATTCCTGCTTGGGAAAACTTTGGACACAATCCTGCCCTCTGGGTCTCTTAACTTCTTTGGAGGATTATTCAATAAATTATGGCAATTAATAGAAAAAAAAGTAGCTAGCAAAAGTCAGCTGAAAGATTTTTACATTAAACTTTCTTGGGTGTTATTCATCAAGGAAATCGAGCAGAAATAAACAACAGCAAAGTGTATTGGACTCAGTTGTTTACCTGACTTGAGGCGACCACATGGAGGGATATTCAGAGTATTCCAGGGGGATTTTACCTTCATTAAAGTGCCCCAATCACTTCCTTTCTTTTATCTTATTTGTATCCTTTAGGCTGCTGTCACGTTGTGTTCTGCACTGAGAAAAAAAAAGAAAAAAGAGGCACAAATGCTACTTTCACTGCAGCATGATAAGATCTGAAATCAGTGTGAACACAGATGTAAGCACACTTTTGACCTCTGTGCGTCCTCGTATTTACCTTTTCAGGCAGTCAAATTTTAAGAGGCACAGGACTATTCTGTCTCTAATGATTACTAGCTGAAGACATCCCTTTATTAGTGTCTAGTTTTGTAATGCTGCCAAATAACACTTTATTGCCCTTTAATTAAATATTAATGTTAGTGTCATTACATCTTCATTCATAATTTAAGACCTTCCAACGACTGATATTGCATATTAATGTAATTAAACATCAGTACATCAGTGTGTGTTTGTGTCAGAGCGCTCTGGTGCAGTTGTGTGTGGATGTCAGCTTTGATTTAAACAATAGAGATTTTGAGTATTTTATATTTTACAATGTATTAATGAATGCTCACATTTTCAAAGCTTTAGAAAAGAGTGGGGGGGGTTTAAAGTCTTGGCAAAATTGTACGCATTCCTTTGCCAATTCCCAGGTCCAATTCACACTTTGAGCAATATTGTCCACATTCAAAGCCTCAGAGTGCAACCACTGCAATATATCTTCAAGAAGATAACAGTGCTATTCTCCACCCTCCACCCTCCGCCCTCCACCCTCTACTACCAACTGATCAATGCCCCGTTAGAAACTAAAGGAAGGGGGAATGGTAAGTTAAAAAAAGGGGCTCCATTCCACCTAAACTGACCCCCCACTGCAGCTGTAGATAACAGGACCTGCCCCTCACCCCAACTTCAAGACTCCCTAAGATGTGTTAGTGACAACGCATGACAACAAGGCAGCTTTTGTTTGTTATTTCTGCAAACAGGAAGTTTCTACCCTGGATGCTAACATGAAGATGTACACCAGCAGCAGCCATCTTTAAATCCCCTTTGGTGATGTGACCCCTGACCCAGCCTCAGAGAAGGTCAGACAAAACTTATCTCTCAATGAATAAACTAGTGGCCCTTTTAAAGTCAGCATGTTAATGATTGCCTGCAGCCCACGCTGACACAAAGCAGTACATGTGTTGATTTTTTTTACTGGAAGGACACAGTGGTGCCGATTGTAATGTGTCACTTTGAAGCTCAGCAAAAAAACTTGTAAGTTGACCTATGAGTCGACATTATAAATATGTAAAGGCAAATTGGTGTGAAGATTCAAAGAATCCTACCTGCACACAACACAATCAGAAGGGTCAGATGGAAGGTGAAAGTGTCTTGCAAAGACAAGTGAGGCCCGCACAGAGAAACTCAGCAACCAACAAGCCACCGTGCTGCCTCATCAATTATGCAGAATCCAGCGTCTTCATGTAAACCAAGAGAGGAAAGAAGAAGAAATGAGCGAATGTTTTCCACACAGTAATGAGAGTCAATTCACCCGGGTGCACTGCACAGGCTGCAGCCATTAAAAGTCAATCGGGGTGTCTGCTGCGTAAACAAATAGCTATGATTATTCCAACCTGCCATCCTCCGACAGCATTAAAACATCCTTCAATTAGGCAGTGCTGCAACACACTCAGACCCAAACAAAGCTCTCTCTCCACCTCTCTGTCACGTACCATTACTCCCACCATGCCAGTGCCGCTCCCTCACTCTCTGCACACCTTTCACTCATCATGATGTGTCAACTGTTTGCAGGAGAGGCAGCAAAGATGGCAAGCTCTTTGACCCAAGCCAAGATGGCAGTGGCGCTCCAGAAAACACAGCCCTCATTGTTTGTCGACTGGATCAATCAGAAAACACCTCGGGGCCTTTTTCTGAACTTTGGCCACACAGCTGGATGGGTGGGGTCTGACAGAGGGTCAGGAAACGAGACTGTCGAGAATGGATGAGCAATCCTTACTCTCTGTTAACTTTTTTCTTGTCTCTCACCTTTTCATATTTCTAGTGGCTATGGCAAATTTTAGATGTGAAAAAGTCAGTGTGCAAAGCTAGTATGCACTTTCTTTAGCATAACCAAAATTTCAAGTTAAATAAACTTCTAAAACTTTAAGACATGTTGCTGTGATTTTGACTTTAAAGAAAATAAGGAGGGTGAGACTATAGCCCTCAATTTTTCTCTCTCTTATTTAGACAAACATCAGCACAATTAAACATATTTTTGACATGTTATAAAAGAAAACATAAAGTATTTTAAAAAGTATTTGATGAAAACATTTTTACCTTGATATTTGTTAATCTTTTTAGAAGGTAGAACATTTTTTACCTTGATATTTGTTAATCTTTTTAGAAGGTAGAAACATTTTCTTTTTATTTTCTGGAAAAATCATCTGAATACCCCAAGCAGTACAATCAGTTTTCATGTCTTTGTTATTAAATATATCTGTACAAAGAAATGAAATACAAAAAGCTTGCAACTCTGAAGATTTGCTGCTCTGTTAAGATGTTATATTTATATTGACAGATGGATTGGTGATATAATTTGTTGAATTTAAGAAATGATTCAACCAACAACGCCCAGAGTCCACGATGACATCAGGGACCCAGGACATTTTGTTTTAAATGAAAGACAGAAGCGGCAGAATTTAATTTAAAAATACAAAATAATTCATTTTTTGCTTCTTTTTTTTTTGTGATACATTCTTAAATTTGACTAAAGAGGAGCAGGAATACGGCCCAAAAGGGTTGAAAGTGCATTTTTGACTTCAGCTTGACTTTAAGCTTCACCATCACTAAGAATTTTTTGTGATTCGTTCGATTAACAGACATAATCAGCACATGTCCTTTGGTCAATAACATCCCTAACTAATTAGTGCTCAAGTGTTTTCCACATAGCACACATAGTGATTGGCTAGGTGAGTTTACCCTTTTTTTGTTCTCTTTGTGAATGACCTGCAGCCACGGGTCTTGTCTTTTACCATCCCTCACTTTTTGGGATAGTGAAGAAAATCATAAAGTTTTTTGACATCCAGAATGTGCCAAAGCAGCTTTTAGGCATGGTGCTACTTTTTTGTTTTATTTCATTTTGTGGTCATTCTGATCATATGAAAATCATGTATGCCTGGTGTTTCAGCTTTAAGCTCTAAACATACAAACCAGATTTCAGGCATTTGTCTTGGAGTCTCCATCACCACTGCGGGCATCTCAACTCTAAATTTAATGCCACAACTGAGGCATCTCTATCTCTCTCTCTGCACACTGCATACTAATTTAATCTTAAACTTATTAGATTATTTAAGTTGATTTATATACTTTGTGGAACATGTGACAAGCCCACAGGGATACATGCCTCGCCTTCAATCGGGTTTATATTTCTGTCAAAGACAAGGCGAATGCTAATCTGATTGATTAGCATTATGAAACTGTTCAACCATGTGGTTGAATTTAACACGAGTTCAAATTCAATATATTTGGTATTTTCTCAAGAAATAAGTCTGTTCAAAGTGAAATCACATCTCTAAGTACCCCGAGCTGAAGAGGCATGCAGCCTTATGTAGGCCAATTTCAGCCAAAGAGGAGCAATTGTTTGGAAGCTCAGGCTTCTTCTATCTGCTGTCAGTCACTTAAGGAGGAAAAGAAGCAGTTCCTGCCACTGGGACTTTACCATGAAGCACACTGGTTTTAAAATAACGTAATTTGCTAGAGGCACTATGACACATAAAAAGGTAGCATTCACAATAATTTTCCAATGCAACTGTTGTTAGAAAATAGTTTGTTACATCCTGTTAGTGAATATAACAACGATACAACAGCAATGAAGGATGTACTGCTGAAGAGGTACCTCTTATCCTACTATAAAATGGAGAAAACTCTGTCCATCCATCCTCCATCTGTCTGTTTGTCTGTCTGTTTGTCTGTCTGCATCTCCTTGATTGGTTGCCCTATCAATCTACATGGGCATTGAGAATTGCCATTGGCAGGGATTGACAAAACCCTTGTCTCACCTGCCCATTGCCTGTCTTAAAAATGCTTCATAAATAACAGTGATTTGTTTCTTCTGTTGCACTTGGAGTCAACAAGCGAAAACACTAACAACTCTACTCTGCCACTGCAACTAACATTGTGGTTGAAGGCGGGATTGCATCTGTGTTGAGTTAGGTCTGTTAGTATTCACTAGCTAACTAACGTTCTCCTACTTACAGCAGCACATTTTAATCAAGCATTAACATTGTGGCGTGTGTTTGGTTTAGCCTATGTGTGGTATAATGCCATCTTAACAGTATAACATTCTGAAATACAAGTTAAATGAACTAAATTGTGGGTTAAAATGTCAAATATTAGTAACAGTCGCCCACCATCTGTTTGCAATTTGCCATTAAAAAAAGAAGTAGATGAAAAGAAGAGGTGGTAAAAAAAAAAACAACAACTTTGGAGTAACCCTTTGTGATGTCACCCCATGTGATACAGTTATCACATTACTGACTCCATTCATTCATTCAACAGTGGGAACTCCGTCAAAATAAATATACATCAAGAACAGCTATGATTGATCTCCATCCAAAACATTATGCCAAAGAACATCGTATAGTTTAACTTAATAATAAGTCAGCTGAAATTGAGGAAGAATTATGTGAGGACATCCAATAAAAGCCACATGCTTCTCATCTGTAAGCACTTGGACAGCAGAGACATAATTATAAAATCAAGTCAGTGTATATATTTTGTGGATTATTTAGATACACATCTGCTCAGAGAGAATAGCTGGTGTAAATTCATCGTCCTCCAGAGTTACACATCACAATGAATGTGCACCAGACCACGCACAACCTTCATTCACACACACACTTTGCACTGAGTGTGTTAGTTCAATTCCAAACTCACATTAAGTCTCAGGTCATCAGAATTACCATGTTTCAACTGCCAAAGCACCACAGCCAAAATGAGTATGTCTTTTTTTTGCCAGGCATGTGTCTGTGCACGCATGTGTGTGTGGGACGCTGATGCGACTCAGCTGTGCATAAAGAGACACACACTTCCAGCCGAGACTCTTGACAGTCATTCTATCTGCTGAAAACAGCTGGGCCTTTGTTGGTAGATTAACACCGCTGCCTAAATGCCTTATTTAAACAGTCCTTTGGATAACGAATCACCAAGGTG
This sequence comes from Naso thynnoides, assembly GCA_029783665.1. NCBI lineage: Eukaryota > Metazoa > Chordata > Actinopteri > Acanthuriformes > Acanthuridae > Naso > Naso thynnoides. The sequence goes on along the minus strand of JAQLOL010000020.1, from coordinate 8,413,949 downwards.
CATAGGAGCTATACATTAATTTGCAACTTGTGCACCATGCCAGAGAGGTTAGACAGAGTAACTAAACATTTCACAGCAGATGAGAGGATTAAATGCATTGTGACAGCCAGTAGTGTGTTTTGTCTCTTACGAAACACAGTGCACACAGAGGAAAACAGAGACACACACATACTGTACGCAGTGACACATGTGCATAGACACCTGGTCCATGCACACACACGCACACACACACATACACACACCTGTACATGCAGACCGGCACTCCTCTTCTGCTGTCTTTCTCTTTGTCTTTGGTGAAATTACCTAGAAGACAATGAAAAATGTTAGGTGTTCGGAGTAAAATTAGATTAAGCAAATCAAATGTGAGGAAAAATTGTTGCAGCACATCAAGGGAAAACATATCTATTATGGAGACATATTAGCAGTTTCATTTGTCTCAGCATTTACTCATTTACTTTTCTCTCTTTCCTTTTTCCTTCTTTCCCTCTGTTTTCTGCAAGGGATAGAGGCAGTCAAGGCTGCATTTGGACACATTTGGATTACTTCAGATGAGCAGTATGGAGGCATTTTATGGGTTTATTAGGTATTTCTGTTTATTTTTGAAACTTGGTCACCATTCGCTTCAATTGTTTGGGAGATTCCTGCAATGCCTTTTTCCTGTAAAACGCCAGCTGTGTTTTGTGGGCTAAAAGCTTAACTCAAGACTCCATCAGCATGAAGGTGAGTAGATAATGACTGAATTTTCATTTTTGGGCGAACTATCCCTTTAAACAAGCCAAATCCAAACTCTTTGAAAAATTTTCTTGTGAATCAATTTAAGTTGACTCTCTGCATTTTAACATCCAAAATCTGACCATCATCCGAAACATCTCAAGAGGTCACAGACTCAGCAGGGTTTCAAATTTTACACATCTCTGCGTTCTTTGTTCAAAATAGATTTTTTATAACTCAATAAACTTGTTTTGAGGTAACCGTCCTTTATGGTAATTGAATAACTAAACAGGATGCTTCAGTGCAACTGCAACAATCTCCACCCAGCCGGGGGCAAGAAGCTCATTTTGATTGGCAGCTTGGGTACTCCCTATCTATTAGTGCATTCAAGACAACTTGGAAACGGAAAGTTTCTGACCTACAAGTAATAGGAATAAACAGAGGGGATAGTGTTGTAAAGCATAGCCATGCAGGAAGCTAAAAATGTTGCTGAGCTGCACTTCTGGCTCCCATGACCTTGACCTCCTGTCAGGTCAGAAGCTTCTCACGTCCCAGCTGCAGTGAATAAACCTTAAACCTTGCGACACATGTTTTCATTTTTCAGGTAGTTTTTGAACATATGTATTGTAGCATATGGCAAAAAGTATGTAGAAAATATCTCAAGTTTTTGTACTTTTGGTCTTAGGCTGTTTTCCATGACTTGCACTCCTTTTAGTGAAGGGAATTCTTACCGTTAAAAAAATTTTTTAGACAAGTGTGCTTCAAATGTGGGAAAGGCTTCCGAAAGGCTTTTTCCTCTTTAAGATAAACAGTTCACAAAACCAGGCCCAATGAGGAAACGGTTTTCAGATACAGCATAGAGAAACTCAACCAGTCTCTAAAGAGCCTGGAACTTAACAGCACACAACACCTTTGGGGTGAACTGGAAAGCCGACTGTGAGCCAGGTGTTATCGCCCAACTTCAGTGGCCCACCTCACTGACACTCTTGGAGCTGAATAGGAATTAATCCCTGCAGCCAGGTTCCAAAATTCTGTGGAAAGCCTTCACAGAAGAAGATGATCTCAACAATGACATAAGGGTGTAGTGCTTGAGTGGCCATATATTGTAGATAAAAACATAAAATGGTATGGGACGTTTACATGGAGCACTTCAGGTTTGAACTGAGCTCATGGCAGCAATAAGATGGTCCCCGTATCTTGTCTCTCTTTACTAAATGTTATCTTATTATATTTGGGGGAAATGAAGAATCAGCAATGGAAAAATATAAATAATATTTTATCAGTTTATTTCTGGTGACTATGAACAATTTATTTTCACATAGTTCTGAATGCCTCTTAACACATGACAAAAAGAAACAAAAATGATACTTTAACCTCTTACCATAGGGCAAACTGGTAATCATTTAATTTATCATCATGCTATTACAAGCAGGCCTTATTCCGTTACAGATCGCCTGTGTGCAGTTTACAAAGATAAACAACCTAGGCGGCAGAAGAGTGTTTCAGCAAGACTCCCTGAACAGACAAGGCTTGCATTTTCAAAAAAGGCTTGATTAACACACAAGTGGGCTCAACATTTGCAATAACACAGCTAATCTATGCAAACTTTCTTTAGCCTTGTTGCAATGCTGAATGCCTGGCCGGGCGTGCAAAGGCGTATGGTAAAATATACTGTGTAAAAATCTGACAAAGGCTGATTTCTCTACTGGCCAACAAAGGATTCCAAGTTTCGCCATCCTGCCCAGCTGCCTAGAATAGACAACACAGCCTCTTTTGTCAGAGTGAGTCAATCTGTGTGGGTGTGAATGCATTAGCCCTTCACAACAGAATTGTGCCCCTACACTCCCCCGCTTTGCTTTCAAATATTCTGTGATAGGTTCCCGCGGTCATGTTTAGATCACTTCCGGGCAATGATTTGCCATAAGAGAAGATGAATGGTGACCATTGAGATGATGAATAATTATACTTGGACCTGTGAGTTGGGGAACACATAACCCTCAGAGGGCAACATGACAAACATGTTTTTCGGGGCCTGGCGACAAAGAGCACATTTTGATGTGACTGGGCATATTCCCTGAATTGAGTCATGCGGCAGGGTTATCGCTGTGGTGCGTGGGCCTTCAGTCCCTCTGTTTGTCCATCTCTGCACTTTGCTTTTCACTGTCTGACTAATTTTATGATGATGTATGTGTGTGTGCCTGTGCGTGAGCGTGTATATGTATGTGTGGGAGTAAAAACTGGCATGCACATGCTCATGTCTGGCGGTACAGAGCATGTATCTGTGTGTGTCATTGCAGCCTGGGGAGAGGAATGGACCACAGCGGCAGACGACCACTCACACAGTGGCAAACCTCTCTGAAGTCATCGTTTCCAACAGCTAGCAGAGCACTGGTCATTATCACGCACATGCAGCATCTGTGCAAATGTGGGCTCTCATGAAGGTCCATTGAGTAGTAAACACAATTAATTTGTTCAAAACAGCCCAGACCTAATGATCTGTTCTTTTGTCCAACACAGCCCAGAATCCCTTGGAATGACAGTCATATTAAATGAATTTGCAGTGCATGATTCATTTTGATTACACACTTTAAAAGGGGAATTCTGGTATTTATTAAGTTTAGGGGTATTATCATGTTTTTGTCCAACAATTTACTCACCACCACTGCTTTAGAAATTTGGGAAAAACAGACTCCTGCAAAAATTACTGTTAAATGAGTCAACAGTGCAAACCTTCTCAAGCGTTCTGAAAAACTTCAATGCAACAGAAATGATTACACAGAAATAAAACAGTGCAAGTGCTCCCCTTGAAATCCATATGGCCCTGTACATACAGCCCTGTAGCAAACTAAACAACATAGCTATAAGAGGATTGCGTTCTTTGCCTCAATCAGTGTATTTGCTTGATTCTGGATCTCCAAAATGGCTCTGATGAAGTTTTCAAGGATAAAATGTTGTCACTGCCAATGCTCTTACTCAACAAAAATCTGAGAATAACAACCAGGTTATCAGGAATTTTTTAGGTATATGACCAATGATATACTGCATGTAGTGTTTGCCATGCATGTGTCTCAGACCAAATATTGCGGTAGTCTTTTCCAAAACTGTAACTACACTGCCTGTGCCCAACCATACCAAAGGTGCCTGCATGTATATTGTAAGAAAAGCTCAATTTAAAAAAAAACCCTCAAATTTAAATTTTTTTAAATGACCAAAAAAATTGACAAAAAATTTCCTTATTCAAAGGAATCCATATTTTTTACATTTTAAAAGTGGAAAATCACAAATCACTGTATTAGTTTGATTTTTTCTTTAAGTGACTAAGAGGAACTTTTTAAGTATTTATGAAACAGTCTCATGATTCCTCTGATGTTTCTACATTTCCTGTAACAGCAAACAAGTACCTCAGTGAAAAGGCTGCTATTTTTATGTAGTTACTAGTAATGCCCGTGATTGAGTCTAAATTCCTGTGAACTCAGACAAAACGATTTCTTTTAAATTTTGTTGTTCTGTGCAAAGATGACAACATAATTATATTCTATACCTACAGCTGTTAGTTTGCACCTTAGCGTGTGATCTTAATACAAATGGCTGTGTAACGTTAGCCTGCAGAAAATAAAGGTAATAGGTCTCGGGGGGCATTACTGCCATACAGCTGGCTTATAACTTATTTCCTAGTCACATATAAATAAATTACCTCATCGTGATCCATCCTGCAGTCTCTCTTTCATTCTCTTTCTAAGCAAATGTAAGCATTGCGGGTGCTATGCCGAGTTCTGACCGTCTGGCATCTGTTAGCAAACAGTAGGCGCTTGTGTCACTCCCGCTTTTGTCCAAAGGGGCTGCTAGAATCAACAAAAACTGAAAGGTCCTCGCAGTCACTTCAAGTTGAAACAAAATTCTGTAACCACTAACAATGCAGTATTTTTATCTATTTAACATAAGCAGCACGTCACCACTTAAACTGTCGCCACTTCAGTTCCTTACTTGTTTGTTTTTGTAGGCCAGTAAGCTGTTTATTTTAAAATGTTGTTATATCTGAAAAAATAACCATATTCGCTATCATGTAGCCTACTTGCCCCTACTCATCTTGTCATGTATTCTCTCTTAAAGAATATGAATAAAATTCACAGGACAGTTGGCAGTCCTTAATGAAAACTGAATTTATTTCCCGGCCACCCCTTCTTTACACACACACACACACACACATGCATGCATACAGTCCCTCATCTGATGAATTCATACACACACGCAGACACACACATCGCATGGATATGTCGCACATGCACAGCTTGGCCCATTAGCGGTGACATGTGACGTTTCGATGGGGCAAATGAAGCTCAACAATTGATGTCAGAGCCTTACAAATTAAACAAATGGGGGACCGCCATGGTGTATTAGGCACCCCAAACCCCCTGATGAACACAGCCGAGGCACATGCCAGCAGGACAACATTGTCTCGCTCTCCTCTCCTCCCCTAAACAAGGCTCAGAGAATGACATGGACAATGCCGCTCACACGCTAATACACACACACTGCAGACAGTCAATGAGCAAAATTAAACTAACCGTGCATTGATTGCCAATTGAGTCCTTTGACAAGCACATTAACAGCACCAATTCTGGGGATCAATATGATTGATATGTCATTTGGTCTTTGATGCAGCACCTTGCTATAGTGTATGTATGCATTTTGTGAAAGCACAGCAGGTCAGAGAATAGATGTCAATGAGTGAGTATTGCTCGCAGGTGAAGTTACTCACTGTAAATGTTGCTGTCACACTTTATTGCTCTTGTGAAACTCATTTGTGTTAGTATTTGTTATTAGTTATTGCGCAACTTTGGTTGAATTTTGGTTAATGAATAGAAACCACAGAAAAGCTATTCTGGGTTCTTCCCTAAGTAGTAAAATGTGCTTTATATGTAATATTATTCAGTGTCATACCAACCACCTTCATCTGCTGATTACAATCATGTGATATGATCAAAAGCTTGAGAGCAGCTCATAAATGGACATTAAGTGCTTGAAGTGCTCAGAAAACAAACATTACCATGGGCATGGAGGAAGATCATGTGATATGATAAAACCTGCCTGATTGGACCTTGTTCTAAAGATAATTTTGACTTTACATCTATTTTTTGAAAGATTTGCTCTCTACGGTCAGGATTTAAAAAATTGCTGGAATGTATTCTCTTGTAAGCAAAGATTTGTCTTATTTCAAGAAAGCCTTTGAGTCTCTATAATGAATGCTTGTAAGCACATAAACTTAAATGCCTCAGAGGTAAATATGCTCTGTATTTTTTCTTCTTTTTTGCTCACATGATTGCAAGTGTGTGTTTGTGTATGTCTGGCGTGTGTGCATGTGTGTGTCTGCACATTTGTTAATCCATATGCAAACACATTGTCCTATCGACAGACCCTCTGAGGGGTGAAACGTCCAGGGAACAGAGGAGAGGAGCGGGTATGCGTCACGATTGGGATCTCTACGATTCACAGCACCTGCACACACTAATTGCCAGACACAATCACATCAAATCAAACTCAGTGTATGCACTCACACACACACACACACACATACATAAACAAAACAGAAAGTGTGAGGGGTCTTAGGGGTGCACGTGGAAGTACAATAAGAAGTCCAACAAACAGCTGCGACACTCACAACACACGTGTAAAGAACAAAAAGTGGTTACTGAAACACACGCATTGAAATACTTGCTCCCACATACAATCACACATGTACACAGGTGTGGCAGGTCCATTTTGTTTTCACTAACCCCTACAGCCCTTTGCACAATCCCCAGCAAATAGGACTGATGTTACAGGGCAGATATAGGTGTACAATTTCTTGTTTGGCTTTGTGAAAACATGGTGTAATGGCGGTGAGAAATTGTGTTGGGAATAAATGCATCATCTCTGTTTGGGAGGGATGCCTCATCATAAGCCATCAGCCTGTGTAAGTGTTTGTGTGTGTGTGTGTGTGTGTGTGTGTGTGTGTGTGTGTCTGTGTCTGTGTCTGTGTGTGTGAGTGTGTGTCTGTGTGTGTC
>JAQLOL010000020.1:8385124-8396431 GCA_029783665.1 Naso thynnoides | reverse complement strand
TAGATAAACAGTGAAATACAGTTTCCTACACACACACACACACACACACATATATATATATATATATATATATATATAAATTCAGAACAGCCACAACTCTAGATATACAATACAAACAAATATACAAGACAAAAAATGTTGTATTTTACTACAAAAAGGTTACATTAACTTGGTTGCCATGCAAACACATGCATCAACCCACCAGCATCCGTTTATCTGCCTCCTGTCATCTCACATGTAAGTCTAAGCTAAAGGGGGGTATGAGCGAGTTCCTCATCACCATGCTAAGTGTTTACAAATTGTTTTGGTCTTCATCTTGTGGGGGGTTGCTTGGAGGTAGCGAGCGGTCAGGATGGGCTGCCATGTGAAGGCTGTTGATCTCTGCATGACACGCCACCCTTATGGTGTTGCACATGGCCCTCCATTAATAAACAAATGAAGGGCTCACCCTGGAGGTCAGGGGAGCTCAGCTGGCCCATTTGCCACAGCGCTCTCTCGGCTCACGGGGATCCAAAATGGCCACCCGCCGCGTCTGCCTGTCAGACGGCTGCTAACCTTGTCTTTGGTGATGGGCAGAAGGGCAGGAGGGGGGGAGGCTGTTAGGGTGGGGACACAAAAAAGGGGGCACGAGTTGCCCTCCCTCCCTCCTCTTCGCTGATTACTGTGAGTGACAAAGTGGAGCAGAGAGTCCACTCAGGCCTTCATAATAAATCTATCAGGGAGTAATAGAATTCCATCAATCCTCGCTCTTGAGCCTCCCTGCCCTCCCTCCTGCTCCCCACCCCTCAGGGGGTCACCATGTCGGGTTGTGTGTCTGTATGGTAGTGGTGAGAATGTGGGGAGGGGGGGAGTCCAATCCTCTGGGATTGTACAACTGTTATTATTCAATTACGCTCCCTTTTCTTCTCAGTTAAAAGACCATGATATCATTATCACTTAATGAATATATATAATTGGATCTTGGCTGCCGCTTCCCCCTGGTCTGATGAATACCACTCACTATTCATTCGACCCCTGCTCATCCTCATCTACCCTGCATCCATTACAGCAGGCTGTGGAGCTGGAGAAGATGATGATGATGATAATGATGATGATGATGATGCTGTCAATAGAGGGAAGTTGAAATTATCCCTGTGTTCACTCAATGTTTAGTTAAACAAGAATTGTGTGAAATTTGGGGGTTTCTGAACAAGATGTGCTGTCAGTAGTCAGAAAGATGCAAGAATTACTTTACTGGCGAATCAATAAAAATGAGACAGAGGTTGGATTCAGGGTTCTTTGCACTCCACACATCGCCAAACTAATTTTAACTTAATGAACAAGGATTTCATTGCTGAGACAATACCTGCATTCTACATGTGATTATTGCAATTTCCATGTTTTTTTTAATAACCCTGTGACCGTTTAAATGGCAGTCGTTTGCGGAACCTCATTAAGTCCACAGATAGGATCTTGATTTCATCGCTTTCTACATGATGACTGCACATGAAGAAATTGTTTGTGAAAATCTTGCAGCATTAGTGCAAAACAGATGGAGGACAGGGAGGTTTCTACAGTAGCTGCACCGTCACAGATTGTTCCTGTTTAAATGTGTCTCCTGGCTGAGTGTGGACAAACATTCAGGGGACATTAAGAGGAGAGGGGAAAACCTAGATGGCTGCAGTGGTGACAGTCATGGTCATCAATACCCTCTCAATCTGCAAGGAAACAATGAGAGGGGGATAAAGACAGTGATGAGCAACACTAAAAACATTGATTTAGCATTTGTCCACTTCATTTGAAGTGAGACAAGGGGGCGACAGAGAAGGGAGGGTTGGGGGTCTTTGAAGCAGCAAAATCAAGGAGTGTTTAGCCCCTTCCTATTCAGATGTTGCCCTCCTGTTGGTGACCAGAAGCAACCGTCACTCCCCTCTGCATTGTTGAGGGTAAATGTGGCATGGCGGGGGCCGGTCATGTCTGTGTAAATCAGACACAGAGAGTGTGTGAATCGGTGGGAGTGTGTGAGGGAGGCCTGTGCGCTCATGGATGCGTGCGGGCAATACAGTCTCATTAATCCTGCTTAAAGAAGACAGTGTTGGCAATGTGGCAGCGCCCCAATCCAGCTGCTCCCCCCACTGAGACACTTCACACACCCTATTTGACCCCTCCCTACACACACCCTCCTGTCTTACTACCCATCAGACCCTCACCCCTCCTCCTCACCCCACCAACCCCATCGACTCAGCCTTCTCCACCTTTGCTCAGGAGCCCCAATTTCCCATCACACCTCCCATGCACACGCACACACACACACGCACACACCGCCCAAAACCAAGAATCCCATTCTCACTCACTCACCCGTCTCTGCCATACATCACTCCAAATTAAATTTACATTAGGCCCTCCTCTATCAAAGAAGCCAAAAGAGAGGCAGAGAGGGGATGAGATCGAGGGGCTGACATCATTACCCGGCAGCAGAGCACATGACCGTCATCTATTAAACCCTTTTATACACATGTCTCAGGATTTTACCAAAGTTCATGCATACCTAAGTGCAAGTTTGTGTTAAAAATTAAAAGCTCTTTTAGGAGGACAAAGGAGTTTCTGAACTGTTGACTTTGAGAGGGGCTTTATTACCCCCAACCATAGATGTCTGGCATCGCTATAGACAGCGCCCGTTCCTTCCTCTCTCCTCTCAGTTTTTTCTCTTCCTCCTACCTCTGGCTCCTGCTGACTCTTTCTCCGTCATTTGGCAGTGCCGGGTCAACTGTCTGGGAATTAGACGGTTTATTTGAATAATATCTGCTACAGAAAAAAAAAGATTCTACAATGAAGCATCATGGTAGTTCATGGTAGTTCTGCCCTGTAGTTTTCCATCTCCCCCCTCCGTGCAGCACTGTGTATCACTCCTTGTATAAATTGTCTAACTGAACACACAACATCCATACACCCTGTCATGTCAGTCTCAGTTGTGGTGTGCTCCCTAACCCTAACCCCTAACCCAACAGAGCTTCACTGGGTTGTGCTGTTTTTGTTTTAATGCACTTCATTGGATAGTTGTTTCAGCTGTGATGGATTTTGTACTTCATTTTTTCATGAGATGTTGTGTCTTGTAAGGTTTGATACGTCATTTCCCATGTAATAAACAGAGTTTTGAGACTAATAACAAACAATAGTGTCTTATACACTAAATAACAGAATGTGTCATTACAAAGTTGTATTTATTTATCTACTTTGTAGATTACTGGATAATACCTTTGTTACAGCTAGTCTGCTCTCAATGCAGGGACTGAGCATAGGGGCAAGTGTGCAAGGAACACCTGTAAATTGTAAATGTAAATTGTTTATCTGTACATTAATCTTTGATGTTCTGATATCTTTGCACAAAAGTGGCCTGTTGGATCTTTAAATCAGGAGTTATAGATGAATAAATAATAATTAGTTGATAATAATTATTTATAAATTAATAATAAAACACAAGGTAACTTGCACATTGAATAATTTATTAACCGGCCACTTTTTATTTTTAATTCAGAATAATTTCTCTAATTTTAATTTCCAGTTATACTTGGGTCGTTTTTTGTGAGAATAACTTTGGAGTAATTTTTCACTTTTCCCACTACCGCATACATGGTGTGCTCATACAAGCACAGCTGGCCAATCACAGGCTGATTGTCAATTTTAGAAAGTTATTAGAAAGTTAGTCATCAAAAATTGTCTTTTGATATGTTGTATTCTGTCATGTGATGTTGTGTTGTGCTATCACATCTTGTCCAGTTGTGTTGTACTTTGTCACATTGCATTATCTTGCAGCATGTTGTGTTCTCTCCTCTCAGTCTGTATCGGTGATGTATTAGGACAGAGTGTTACCTCCTCTCACCGTTGGGGATATATTTGCATTGGAGCGTCTGAAAGCAGCTGGAGTGAACCAGCTCAGTAAAGGCACCTGAGTGCTGAGCGCTTACTCTTTAATTGCTTCATTATCGTCTGTGCTAATCCCTCTCCAATTTCGACACTCTCATTTTCCACACTAATTTGTCCCGGTCCCTCTCCGGCTCTCTCCTCTCACAGTCCGCAGCGCTATGGCACCTATTTGCTTTCCAAGGCAATGATAACAATTAATGCAGCAGTCGGCGGCGCTTGTTTCATACAAACCTGTTTTAGCCGACTAAACAGGGGGCTGCTGATAAACAGACTCCGGAGCCAAGGCGCAGAGCTTCACAGCACCATTTGTCTCTCTAATTATGCTTTAATTACAACTGTGTATGCTAATACACTAAACATTTGCATAGAACATTCACACAACTTTCTGCTTTCTTTTTAGGAGTGCTGCAGAAGGAGGAGAGATCAGTAGCTCCACTGCTTATTGAAAGAGGCCTGCACTGTGTTAAATTACAAATGGGAATTGTTTAGAATAAAAAACAATGCCACAGTGCTAGCAGTAGAACAGTTTATTTTACACTGTTAGAAAACAACAAACAAAGTCTGACTGATTATATAATTAAGTGGCAATTCATTTCTTAATTTAAATAAAAAGTTGAATTTTACATAATCAAAATTTTTGCAAATGCTCCTAGCAAAGGAACACGTTGACATTTTCTCAAACTATCTTGAACAAATTAGGATCCTTCTGCAACTTATGCAACTCACTATGTTGTAAATAAACACTGAGGTGAGATTGTTTGGGCAACCAATTTATATTTAGTTGTTTGCACACTTTTGTCCCCGGTTTACATCAGTGCCTTTGATTCCCTTTTGTTCTATTCAATTCTGAGCTTTAGCTGTGATTGCATTGTCCCACTCTTTGCTCCAGCGAGGCGTTCAGCTACATACCTAACTTAACTACATGTCATTGAGTCATTAACATACAAATGACCTGCAGTTATCCTGTGATCGGGGCCCTCAAATGCCACCAAATGCTAAGGAACCACCATTTACAGATAAGTAACACAGCCAGCTCTAGTAGGTAATTTGTCGCCACGCCGTTTTGGCTAAAATCGAGGCAGTTAATTGGCCATTAGCAGACAGGTCTCTGACAGTTAAGGTTAGTGGTAGAGGTGATGATGATAGTGGTGTTAGAGGGATGTGAAATGAGGCCTTACATTGAGAGGAAACAGACAATAGCCACTCGCAGTGGTGGTAAATAGGACACAGAGTCCCCTCCTTTCGAGTTGGGGTGATGATCTGTCTCTATAGGATGATCTCATCGCCACTGACTGACTCAGTCCAACCTCAACAACACAGTCACGGGACTGTTTCTGTCCGTTTCTGGGAAGAGAAATGCGGTATATACATGATGGCGATGTAGCTCACAGCTTACAGGATATGAGGGGTGATTTCATTTTCAAAAAGTTCTTTATTAGAGCAAGATTTTCCCTTCATTTGAAATTTAAAACACCATTCAAATTTGTAGTTATTTTTAAATGATGAAACAAGGTATTGTAGGGTTAGGTTTACCTCTATGACAGTAATTATCATTCATCTTTATAGAGCTTTTGATCAGCTCTTGTTTGGTGTGCTTAGTAAATTAATAACTCCTTTTTTTTTACAACTCTATGGTAGAATCTGTTATCTCCTTTGGCCTTATCGCCTGGTTTGGTAATCTTTCAATAGAAGACAGGAACAGGTTGCAACATTTATTTTAAGGTTTCCTGTAGGATCATTGATGTGAAATTACCTGATCTGTGTCACACCTCCAGTAAGGGAGCAACAGTTAAGGCTCGTGACATCACACAGTATCCTTGACATTGTCTCCTTGGTGAATTCAAGCTTCTGCCCTCTGACAGGAAATACAGATTATCAAAGGCTAAATCAAACTCTGTGAAAAACTCGGTGAAAAACTCTTTTATATCTTGGACCACCAATCTATGAAATTCTAATTACTTCCCAGTAGAAGAGGTATTTAACTGTACACTTTCGATAACTGATGATAGCTATGATATTGTTTTAAATGGTGGTTTTAGTGACTGTTTTGCATTCTCTCAGTGTCCTGTTGTCACTTGATGTACTCTTATATTCATGTATTTCAATGCATTTTGCAGCTGGGTCCATGTGCCTGTGTTTTCTGGATGTTTTTTATTTTTAACTGGCTGCAAAATAAATTTCTCCTCGGGTATAATAAAGGTGAAGGTGAAATGAAGTTGATCACTTTCAGACAATCTGCCCCAGCAGATTGAGTTTTCACACTTGCATGGAATTGTAAATGTTAAAATTTCCAGAAATCGGAGCACTGTCTTGTTCATGTAAGTAAGCTGAGATTGAAAGTTGATTCTTGACCTTGGAAACACACTGAATAGACAATCAAACAGCAACCTCAATTGTTAAATCAATATTGTACAGCAGTTTGAAAATCTGGTCACCATTCACATCAAATTGGGAGATGACTGCAATGCCTTTTTCCTGTAAATCTCCAACAGTGTTTTGTACTAAAATTTATCCCAACCTCCATCAGCACAAGGGTGAGTAGATAATGACTAAATTTTTTATTTCTGGGTGAACGATCCCTGTAACATTTGCTTTCAAGGACCAGTGAAGAAGAGGTTTATATGAGCATGGGCTGCTGCGTTAACTGACTGCAGACATAAGCCACATTGTTAAGTCACTACCTACCCAGGCAAAGATATCAACACATGTGAACTGGTAATATCAGACAGTAAGCAGATGTCCAATGGAGTTGATGCAGCAACTACTCACTGCCATTAATACTAAACTAGGATGATTGTCATAATACTCAAAAATGAAAGGACACCCCTAAAAATACATTTTTGCTGCAAGTTCTGCCTTGTGTTCTTTCTTTTATTACATTTTTGACAACAGTTCCTCAAACACAACACGTAGTGGGACTCTGTGTGGGACAGATCAATACATATTTGGTGATCTAACCCCTCTGTCTCCTCTCGCAAGAAATCTAACAGCTCTGAAGTATTTCATCTGCACCAAATCGTAACCTACAACTGAGTGCAGCTCAGGCCTCTTGTCTCCACAGGGCACAGAGCTCCACAGCAGAAAAAGCCGACTGGAAGTTGTTGTCGACATGTCACAATGTTGGTGACAAGCAATGACCACCTCTCTTTCTCTCTTGGTCTTTGCCTTTGTACTGTCAGGAACACATTGTTCCCATTATTTGCTGGCCTAATACTACAGTAATTCAGACTCAAACTTGCAGCCATTGTTGGCAGTTTTCAATGGATTTAAATACATATTACAAGTGACTTGCACTGCAGCAGACTGGCAGTTTAACCAGGATAATTGGGCCTGATATACAGTCTGAATGTGTCAGTTTGGTAGCCTGAAGTCTATTAGATTTGTAGTAATGGATATCTAATGGAAACTATAATTAACTCCAGTGATACTAATTTCTTTATCTTGTCTCATTCCATTTACAGATGTGATTGAACTTTTCAGTTTCTGAAAATGACAGTTTTTTGATAATTCTGACCAAAACTTCACCTTAATACAACTGTTTTACCTTTAAGATGCTTAACACAATGAAAAGTTACACAGCTGGAGGCTCAAACATGCCGTAAAACTCGAGAAATAATAAAATCAATCACCACTTTAATCTAGAATTGCAATTGTAAATTCGTACTGTCAGGCTTGGAGCAGCAACAGTACAGCAAACATTTAAGTAGCAGCATCCTCTATTTAGGTTTCATCTTTCAGTTCTGTCATCAAAATTGAGATAGCAACTCTGAGGAGGAGAAGACAGAATCAACAGTGAAAACAGAACAAATATTTCCCTTACACATCATCTATCTGACACAAGGCAGCAAAAGGAAAAGAGAACACAGGAAAAATCTCAGCCGTCCGCCAATCTTTCATTCGCTCAGTGCTCATCCATCCTCAGTGCACCTCTTAATTTGGTCCTGCCACAGTCTGGCCAACAGAGACCTTCAGCCTTTGGAAACAAATGATCTGGCCAGGGAGGGGCAACAACTCACCACCGGCGGTGCAACAGCTGCTGGGATTTACATTGTGTTGTAGGAGTGGATATGAAACCTTTAGGAATTTTTGTTTCCAAAAGATTTTATGTGCTGATCTATGAAAAAAATTCTATGTAAAACAAATTAACAAAACATATTGACCATGAAAGAAACCCTGAAGTGGTATTTCCATAGTGTCTAACTGCAGTGTGGGGATGTATTTCAGAGTAAAACGACTTAAAACTGGATGAAGAGGCGAGGCATAACTTTGGGAGGAATTTGACTGGCAAACACCCAAACACACACCGCTTCACCATCCTGTAGTTAGCAAAGCCAACTACCTTCCTATGGCAACATTACTTAGAATCTAGCGATATCTGTCTCTAAATCTCTCTCTAAAGCTTTCTGTCTCTTCTTCTGTCTAGTTACATTTATCTAAATCTGTCTCTATCAGTCGCTATTTGTTACTTCCTGAATCCATCTGAATCTATCTGTCCCGCTCTCTCTTTGATGAATTTTTGCTCCGAGCAGTCTGAAATATGAATTATAATTGACAGATAGATGTCATGATATGATTGGCTGAAAACTGATTGGTTCTCTTCTGTGTAATCATTTTGCAGAATTTGTTTAACATGGATGAAAAAAAAGATATGATTTTGATATAAGAACACAAAAAATAACAATTTTGGTCCTTTATTATTATTATTTATCAGGTGCACACAATGACCAAAGATATGTTCCAAAAGGATTAAAAATGCAGTTTTAATTTCATCTTGACTTTGAGCTACTTAGTAGCAGAGGCCAGCGTTGCAGTGTGCAGCAAGTGTCTTTTGTCCCTAACCCAAGAAACATCTTAACCAAAGCTTCGTCACATCATAAATCATTGTTGGTCTGTACAAAAATGCATACTGCAGAATCACTGCATACAAATCTTGCAAGAGTTTTCAACATTTACAGTTACCATCTAGCAAATTATTAACTGTTGACTAAGCCATGTTCTTGCTAGGAAGGCTACTGTTGCTCTGTCTGACTAGCGCAGACAGAGCAACAGTCTACGTCATTATATCTATATGCAGCACTAGTCTTACAGTGACCACAGTGGCAGATTTACCTGTCATAATTCTTCAGAACTTTAAAAACAGTTGTTTCAACAATTGACTTCGGACACCGAACTGGAAAAGCAGAATCTCATTTCTAGGTGGCATGTGTAGATTTTGCTGGCTGAAATGACAGCTAGCGCTGGTAGAGAGCATCAGGTGTGGCTACTAGCCAGCTAAGTAAGTTATTGTAAGTCCCATTTGTTGGTTGAAATCACCCCTTTGATGTTTTAAATGTTTTTAGTTAGCTTGATTTAAATCAAGGTTTTTTTGGTAACACTTAAAGGACAAATCCGGGAAAATTCAACCCTGGGGTATTTTTTATGTTACGTTCGGGGTCTAAAAGATGTTCAACAATGTTTTCAAATAAAACAGAGCTAGCTCGCCCCTCCCCATCTCTGCCCCTCCTCATCTTCTTCTCTCTCCATCTCCGCTTCTCGTGCTCCCTGACATGAATGCGCATGCCAGAGAAATTTCGTGCTAGCCTGATGATAACGTTACTGCGGTGATGGCCCAAACAACTTCTTCAGGCTCTTGGTGCTTCTGAACGTCTCCTTTTTGGTCCTGTGTCAGCCAAATTTCAAATTTCCAAAAATACTGGTTGTTGTCTTGCTGTTGGCGTAGGCGTCCTAGCTCTCCTCTAGCTAACTTCTCTCGTCTACTCCACTCCCCACTCCACTCCACTGGACCACAGTATTTTTGTTGGCGTTTTTGGAGCCGGGCTGTCCACAGAGACAGGACTTTTTTACAGCATATTCAGAGGACAGACAGCCAGCGGATCGTGAGGAGATGTTTGCTGCACATGACTAGTTTAGAAACCGTGTAACAAGACTGCCTTTAAGGTTTGGGTAAATCATTAGAATTCATGATGATAAAGAGACTGATTTAATTGTGGCAAAGCCCATATGTTTGGGCTGATGACAGACTCACCGTCACACACCATAAAAAAGAGAAAGACTCTTCTCGAGTCTTGCTTCATTTACAGTACATTCTGTGTATTTTAGGTGCTGGGTGGCCACAGGGTGACACTTGTGACTCTATCGATGTCAACCTAATTTTATAGTGAAACCAGAAGCCTCGAGTCATCCTCATGAGAGGTGAGTAAGAGGCCCAGAATACACTTGGGAGATGATACTGCAAACACGCACACACTCACACACACACACACACACACACACACACGATAAAGGGACGAGTCTGACTGTGGGTTGATCCATACAGCAACTCTTTAAATCTTGTACAGATGTTAATGATCCTTGGGGAATTAATTGTCTGATTTTGGTGATCTGCTGACTTTTCCCATAGCGCCACCATGTTGACATTTGTGGTTTAAAGTGGAATGTCTCAGCAATTGAATGGATTTCTGTGGAATTTTGTGCAGTTTTATGAATAGATCAAATGCTTTACATTCCAATGAGCCTTGATCAGCTACATTGTATTTAGTGCTAATTAGCTAAAGTTAGCATGCTAACTTGCTAAAATAGGATGATGAACGATGTTAAAAGTTATGCTTGCCAAACATCAGCATGTTAGCACTGCAAATGCTCCCATGTCTGTAATGTGGTATGGAGAAGCCATTAAAAATGGTCTACTCCCTTTCAATTGAATGTTAGCTTCAGCAAAAGTATGAATGTAGCGTATGATTTGGTCAAAGAGCAACAAAACTGTCCACCAACACTTTTTCAGTGGCATTTATTTAACTGATCAGCCAGGTATAAATAAGTTGGATCTTTATTATAAAAAGGAAATGTTCTGCAAATACAACATAATGCCCAACACGTGAGGCGATTGTGGTCAGCCACAGCCACTCAACTCTTTGATATTTGGCTCAAGCACAGATGATTAGATTGTATTAAAACTGTGTTTTGACTGCAGCTGCAGCATTGAGCAATTCCTGTCAGATGACTTTGGTTTCAGACAAATACAATTTAAGATCATTCCAGGCATCTTTGAAATAAATCAAATGTTTACGGAGCGATTAGTGTGCTAAATTCAGGGGAATCTCGGGACAATAACCAAGGGTCATGTAATTTAGCACACTGGGTCCACTGTAAACTTTTCTTTAAGTAGTTTGTGAAGAAAAAAAAAAACTTTCAACTCTTACTTTGAACTTTTTACATTTGCGGAAGTGACACAAAAAGTGCTGTAAAGTAAGCTTTGTCTTGTACATTCAGCCTCTCTTCAATGACGCCTGTGCATCATGAGACTTTGTGTAACTTTTTAGCTGAGAATACATTTTACTGTGAACAAATTTTCAGAAGTGAACAAAAAAAAAAAAAACATGGAAAAACCAATCAAAGAATAGCGAA
>JAQLOL010000020.1:8373902-8385024 GCA_029783665.1 Naso thynnoides | reverse complement strand
TAAATAACAAATGCTGCACACAGCTAAACAGAACACACTGTAAATACAGGAACAAACAGCAGTACAAGTTACATTAAAACAATAGAACTCATTTTAAAAGGTTTCTGTAGAACAATAACTAAGCATGTAGCCCCAGACCCTGATACCACACTCTAAAAAAGACTCACCTGCAGGAATATTGTTGGCAGAGCACATAAAATATTATTGATGGTATATGGGCTAAATGCTTTTCGGGCTGCAGAGGACATGTTGCAGTACCATAAGCAGTCACTGGGACAACCTGGCAGCAAGGCAGAGTGTCGGCTTGGCGGGGAGTTTTCCTAATTAGAGCTGTAATTGTCTTATGTATTATAATGAACTGTCACGGTTAGGTTAGCCGTACACAGACTACACTGTATGTAATGCAGTTTGTGCATGTAATGCACAAACTTTTAGTTTTACGTTATTACCAACATGTGCTGAGCTTAG
The DNA here is from genome assembly GCA_029783665.1 of Naso thynnoides. NCBI lineage: Eukaryota > Metazoa > Chordata > Actinopteri > Acanthuriformes > Acanthuridae > Naso > Naso thynnoides. Next base: position 8,384,556 of record JAQLOL010000020.1, on the reverse strand, counting down.
CAGAAAATGCTGACTGGCACGTGAGTAAGTCAAACTACGGTGAGCACAAATAAAACCCTTGAACTGGAGGACCTGCCTGCGTCCTTTAAATCTAGTTCTGATGCCAAGAGAATTGTGAATAAGACAAGAATGGTGAGCCAGTGTCAATTCACCACTGTATGGTTTATGAATGGACCTGTATTGAAAATGCTACCGCATGTTTAATGAAAAGAAACTTACCCCTGTGCATTTGGGGTTTTTCCCTGCCTGCTGACTCCCAAACCTGAGTAGGAACAGAACTGCCCTTTATACTTCCATGCATGCAAGTTGTTGCCATGGTTGCGACTCATTGAGTTACTTGCTCCATGACTTGATCTGTACACTGTACGCACTGTGGGATAATATCTAAATCATGCAGTCAGAATGTTAAATCAGAAATAAACTTAAATCATTAGCTCATTTTCTCGCACCACTGATGGCTAGTCAGTCAATGCATTTCTGAGTTTGTTTGTATTGAATTTGCATCATGGTAGTCTATTTGTCTATTTTGCATTTGCATATTTTTATGTTGTAATGCATTGAGCTCATGATATTAGAAGTTTTTAAAAGAGCAAAATGGTTGGTTGGTTGGTTTAAAAATTGTATACAAAGTTCTGATATTCTTTTTAGTGATGCAGGATATTGGATTTTTTGCCAGTATCCAATATGCCGATATTTTACATCTCATTTAGCCAATAATCAATACTGATACAGATATATATGTATATTTTCCCCCACACCTAATTGCAGAGATCATCAAGTCTTGTTTGTAGAGGAATTTACATTTATGAAGCATTCTCTTACCATGTTGGCCCACTGACAAATGCAGGCATAAAATGCAAAGCTTTAAATTATGTAATGTTCATTCCTTCTGCAAAAGAAGAAAAATAGTTGCACTTACATTATGTGAAACACGTCATATTTATTTATGACAACTGCTTTTAAACATAACAAGTAAGATTCACCTTCTTAAAACTGGATGATGCTCTCCCTGAAACAATCATAACAATACCCACAACCAGTGCAAATGTGGTCTGTCTGACCAGTGACATAGTAAGTAAACAAAATGTCTCTCCACAAGGAACATGTGAAACATGGTGTAAACTTGGGCATTTAATCAAGGAAACAGCAGCCTGTTATTATCTTAGTTATTATATTGGTGGATATTGGTGTGCTGGCCCATATCTAATATTACATTTTAAAGCCAATATCAGCAGATACTGATAATGTGCCGATAAAATTGTGCATCCTTAATTCCTTTTTTAAACATCATTATGGTTAGGGTTATATATACACCAACAAAACATCAAACTATCATTCATCTCAAATCGAATGACAACAGTGACAGTAATCACTCTTAGATCTCAGTGGTTGTTTCCTTTCAAAGTTTGATATTCTTGAGTGTTTGATCCTGTCCTTGTAATTCCAGCAAAGACAGTATCACAACATGTGTAACAGGATTTACATGCTGTTCTGGTGCAGAGATGAAGCAACAGAAATTGGATAAAAACGTATTTGTAATGAAATGAACAAGCAATAGATGGGTTTATCTTCTGTTCCAATACAAAACTGATGAATTATCCTTTGGACCACTGGTTGCCTCCAATCAGATTTTTTCTCTTTATTATTCATTGTTAATTGTTTGCTGTGGATAGAGAGCTCTCTTAGTTTCCTTCCCTTTCTATTCAGTTGACATTCCTGATGGGGAAAATCCAGAATTCCTAATGAAGTGCAAAACATTACATATGCAGGGAGAAATTTTGGAAGGATCGCAGCTACACTCTAACAATGTTCCCGCTGCATGAATCTTCACCAAAAACAGTGTTGCCCCAAAAGAGCACAAAACAGAAAATGACATACGCTGCAAAACTTGAAATATATGTAACTTCCTCAATATTATCCTTGACTGGCTTGCTTTGTTTCAAATGTGTGTCCAAACCATGTACACAGATGAATGACCCAGCAAAGGAATTCCTGCTGCAGCTCAATGAAATGGCTTATGTGGGGCAAATTTAATATGTGGTTTTGCCCAGACAATACTGGTGTTTGAGCGGATCTGCTATGCCCTAGAGCTTGATGATGAAGAGGAGCAACCAAGAGGAGAATGGGGCCTCTGTGGACCTTCTGAAAGTTTGAAGGCCCCTCGCAGGATGCAGTAAAACCTGACCAATCTTCCTGGCTCTTTTACTGGCTCAGAGTCCTTGTGGGGGAAATAAGACGGGTAACAATTACATAAGTGCAACAAATATTAAGTAACTAAGACGCAAAAGAAGATCACCTTGAATTAGTTTGCATCACTGACACTGCACTGTGATTTCCCTTTAAATAGGAACATTGGTGGAAAACTCCAGTGCTGTATGGTGAGAGAGAGTAGGAGAAGAGAGTGTGGTGGCTTTTGTTGAGTGGCTGCAGTTCTCTACCAGAGAGATGCGTGAGATAAGGTGCAGTAGCTACATACATACTTGAGAATTTACATGTGAATGCTCATGCATGTCATCATTATTTCATGCCTGTGGTGACATAATTTAAAGGGAAGTCGTGCCATTTTTTGCCATCGCAATTGAATAAAATTTAAAGAAAGGGCTGCAAAGGGATTATTTTAGTGATTTTTTTTTTTAAATGTGCCACAGTTCAAACATCTGCATGTAGCTGTGTTGGAGACTATGCAGAAAGGTCGCTGCAACACAACAACATGGTGAGAAACACGAAATGATGTTATGGTGAGCGGTCACGGCAGAATCATCTGTCATCATCCTGGTGGCCTGTTACCCATGATGCATCCCCTAGGGAGCCTCGCTCAGCACTGTAGATCCTCTGATTGCATTTTAGCATATTAAGCTCTTTTGTAAACATTTGATAACATTCAAAGAAGGCGTAAGGCCGCTCCAAATGACGTTAGCTCCACTAACACGAGTCATCTGACAGGAATACCTCTAATTCCTAGTGTAGATTGTTTTCATGCAGAATTCTAACATGATAATTGAATTTGCTGTTCTGCTTTCTTAAGTTCAGTCACATGGCCCCATTAGCTGTTTAGCTTCCCCTTTGGTTCTTGAATTGTTAAATTGGGCCAAGAAGAAGAGAGCCAAATAACTATTAACTGCCGCACTTTGATGAATTTGAAACATGTTTGAAGGATGTCATTTACTTAATTCTCCAAGAGTCTCTTCAGTGAAGCAGAAACCGCTGGCTGGAAAAACATTATAAACTAGATGTTTTAGTTTACTATTAGAATTAAAATAGGAAAAATGCTAAGTTTATCCTTTATTTAACTCGATAAATTAAGAATGAATATAATTATTAGTAACATATAGATATATGTTGTGATGTACTGATTCATTAGCTTCAGTGGCCTTTCTTACATGAAAAAAAAATTATGGAGTTATTACTCAACTAATTACAAAAGTGTTTCACTAACATATGTTGATGTGTCAATAAAAAGTTTACATTAATGAGTATTGTTGAGTCAGCTGCCAAACAGCAGACGACTGTTCAAGGTAAATTTTAACCAATTTTTTTAGCCTGATATTTTCCACCTGTGTTTGAAGTTTCTTTGAGACTTTGGGAGTTTTGCAGCATGTTGGTTTTGACAAAGCCGGATCACGTAAAGTTTTAACATATCGGTGGTTTGCAGCATTTTATGCCAACATTAACTCTGGCCATTGTGGTGGGACTTGAGAATGGATTATTTTTATAATAATGAGGTAATCACCTACAAAGGAGAATCCCGTAATGTGCTGCATCATATTGAACATAAATAGGACATCGATGCCATCGTCAAATTCATAAAAGCTTTTAGAGGTGCATCATGTGACAGTTGCACTCCACTACACAAACACAAACACACACATGCTTACATATATTTCAAATTCTTTATTTAAATTTGCCAGTTGCAAGTATTGTCAAACATACTGTGCATAATACATACACACAATCAGGCAGCCTGGTGCAGTTGAGATAGAAATCATTTTTAAAAACATGTGAGTGAGTGAAAGGTGGGGTAGGAAATTTATCTGTGATGCCATTGCACAAAATTCCATAATAACTTTTTGGGATATTGTAATCCAAGTGGTCTAAAAGAACACTGGACTTTTGCACGTCTAAGTGGCTCTGTATGCTCTGTATTCAGACCTTCATGGGAATTTTGGTCAATTACGGTAATTTTAGAGGGCACATGTCCCTACTGGCTGCTCTGTGTTTTGCTTCTTAAGGCCAACTCATACTTTTTGCATCCGCATGTCCGCAGGGGTCCGCTCTGGTATGAGTGATGTAAAAATCGTCATCCACCCGTTAGGCCCCCTCTGCGGATGTCCACATGCAGCCTAAAATTTGTGACCGTGCAGAATGTCTGTTTTGAAAGTACACCAACTGCACATGCTCTTCATGTGTGTAAATAGGGCAGTTTTTTGTCCTGACTAGTTTTACTGTAGATACACTGATTCACGGCAACATTTCAAACTGAAAGATTTCCCATTTTGTTCAACAACAAGAAAACATCAAAAAAGAATGTAATATGTTCCATTCAGGTAAGAATGTGCTCTCCTTCATGTCGGCAGAACCTTGATTGTTTTCTCCTGTTTTCTCTGTCTGGTTGACACAGATTTAGTTGTGGCTGCAACATTAGCAACATTAGTCTGGCGAAAACTGACAAAAGAAAAGACGGGCAGCAACTAAAACTTTGTTGTGTTTTGTTTGTTCTGCTGCAATCTGCACACTGCGTATCACATACAGCCAGACTGGCACGGACCTTTGTTTTTAGTATGAATGAAACCGCTTTCGAAGTCTGCACAAGTGGACAAGTCTGCGGACTGCCACAGACGTGCAATGCGGAAAGTATGTTCAGACCTTTAGAGACAAGTCGAGTCACTCAAGTTGACTAGCTGCTGAAACAAGTGACCTGCCTTACACTCTAAAACTGGCCAGCCAGCTTGAGTCGAGCTGAAATGGACCAGTTTACTCCACTGCAATTTTCCCTGCAATCATTTCGTCTTGTCGTGAATCTTTGATGCAGACTGTCCTTCAAACAGAGAGAGACAACAAAGGAAATAAAATACCAGTCAGAGCAAAAACAGAGAGGGGAGAGTGCAGCTGAGTTGGTTCATCAGGAGTTTCATGCTACAGCTAGCTTGATTTCCAAATGTTGCCTCTGCTTAATGGAAAAAAAAACATAATAACAAAGTTTGGTCAAAAGATAATCATGGCTCTTTGTCCAAGGGCGTATTTATTTCTCTCAAATTACATTTGATTACAAATTTTGATGACAATGGACCTTTGACCAAAACTTTTACTGTTTGGTCACATTTTTCATATTGAATTAATTCATTATTTTGCAACTGAAGAACCTCTTGTACTTTTATTGTCAGCTTGCGGGCAGTTTTTCTATTTAATGAATTCATAGAACAACCTTCATCAACATCGGGGCTGTTAGAGACGGTACAGACCAGGGCATGAAAGGTGAGATACACCCCCCCCACACACGCACACACACACACAACATGTACTATAAGAGGAAATCAATCTTCAGTTGCCAATTACGAGATGTTAACACCTTTAAAAGGGAAATCCACACTTAATTAACTACCCCCTGCAGCACTGCATGTCTCTGGATATGTGTGCAGTGTGCCAATGTTGAGTTGACCAAGTGACCAGCAGAAAGATATTCAATGTGAGCCCGCTGCCAGGCGCATTACACTTCTCCCTCCAGCAGAGAAAAGCAGCCACACATATCCCCATCTGTTTCCAAGAATCCCTGCCAGCTCATGTTGTGTCCTTTTTGCTTCATTTTGTCATCATAATTGAGGAACTGTGATGTGTGCAAATTTGATCCTATTTACCTTTCTTTTAAAAATATGTTGTGTACTAAGCAAAGCACTAGTTCAATACAACATGAGTGGGTCGAGATACCAGAAGCTTGTTTCTAAAAACCCTCTTTCCCTCAGGAAGAAAATGGAGAGTTGGCAGGCAGTGACAAAACTAAGATGCATGCAAAAAGGCTAAAAACAGATGCACATTTCACATTTAGTCTAATAAATTCAAAAGTATGAAAAGGTCTAAGATTACCATTTGAATTTATCGAGACACAACAGAACGCAGTTGTCCAGGCAGAGGGCTGGTGGCACAGTTTGACACTGATTCACTTGCAAAGAACGGGTGAATTTTATTTTAACATCCCATAACACTCTGAGCATTGTGGTCACTGTGAAACATATTCCAAACAGCCGCCCTCATCACTTTTCATGCCAGCTCTGAGTCATCCTCACTTAGACATCCAAGCAACAAACACCCCCCACCCCCACCCCCCTCGTGTATCTGCTTATGATCTGCTGGACAAGCACACAGTCCTCACAGAGCGTGATTTGCACTGCAGCCTCAGTGTTTAGCCTTAGTGAAACCCCCCCATTGTGCAGGCGTGAGCTGGACCGGGCCGAGTGTCCTCTCAGTTAAATCAAAGGCACTTCCTCTGGCACAGTGTGGCAGAGCCCACTGCCTCTGGAGCCCCTCATTATTACATGCGAGGGGGGACTTGTGATCTTTTTAATTATTCTGCACTTCATTTCTATCCCACCATTCAAAACGCAACATGAGAATTGATTGCCTCAAAGATCCATCTTTATAATCTCCCCCAGGCCCATAAATTATCCAACTTTGGGGCAGGGTGGTCGAGCCATGCAGGCACAAGCAGATCCCTTTCACAGCAGAGCAGAGCAAAGCCACATCACTGCAGTGTGTTGGGGGGAGCAAACCCGAATAGGGCTGCTCTTTTGCTCGCTGACAACGGGAGGGGAGAAAAAAAAAGTACACTTGTTATCTTGTGAACCCTCAAACATGTAAGATAGGAATCTCTTGAATGTCAGCGACAGAAATGGAATTAACAAGAGATCTTTTTATTGTCCCAGAAGGTCATTAGGCTGCCAATCGGGGTAATTATGGAAATGATCTCCCCAGCTCTTTGGAATGTTTTCCTGCTTCCATAAGGACTTGAAAGTGTTCAATCAGCCTCTCTCGTGGGAAAGTTCAGCCATAACTGCAAGTGTACCAGCAAAATCAAATTAAGCAAAGAGATTTCATTAGTATTTATAGCCCCGAGGCATTTGTAAAAGTATGGAGCAGCGGAGTAATGTGGGACTGTGGACGGGTGAATTATTGCTTAATGACAAAGGCCATACCTAGAAGACACATGGATAATGAATAGGAGGCATTGATTGCATCTTTAAAGAGGATTCTTGAGGGAATGTAAAATATTGATGCTTGTGTGGCTGACTTTGGGCTCCTAACGTGGGTGTGAGAGTGGTAACTTTGTTTGGATGTTAACACTGTTTGGCTGTTAACTTTATTATCCAGACATGTTTCATCTTGTAGTTAAAAGTATAAGTAAACACTGTAATGTGGGCTAATTTCTGCACATTAAAAAATGACCCTGTGTTAATGCAGTTGTCAGGTTATTTGCCTAAACTAATATATTGTTATTCTGCAATGATGGGCAGTAACTATTTACATTTACTCAAGTAGTGTACCTTACTTCAAGTTGAGTTTTATTTCATTATACTTTATACTTTAGCTAATACATTTCACTTCAATAAATGTATCTGAAATTGTTTCCAGTTAAGATTTTACCTATAGAACATATGAAGAGTTTATACATTTATAAAGCATTGCTGTAAATTACAATCAAACTCCATGTAAAATTGATACAAATTAATCCTTTGCTAATTTATCAGTCAATTGAAAGGAAAACGTAAACAATTTGAAAGACTAGCATACTGTTTAAGTATTTTTATGTAACAATATCAATCATTTCTTGGTGCCAGCCTCGACGTTTTGCAAACCAAATATCCAATAGATTAATCATGGTTGCAACCAGCAGATTAACCCTCAGTGCAAATAGTCGTTTGTTGCAGACCTGCAGTGTATAAAATGTTAAAAATTAGCTGCACCTCAATAACAACAGTAAAATGCTGCACACTAATGCATCATGTGACAGTGATATTATACTCACAGGGAACATTTATGCGCATTGATTTCTTTTGTGATACTTTAAGTGCATTTTCTGGTTGGACGATCTGATTATACTATCCTGGGTATGTTTACAGTTGGCTCCAGCATTAGGACCTGGATACTTTCTCTGTTTTTAACTGTTATTCTGACTCCACAACATGCTCATGTTGCACCAATCAAGTTTTTTTGTTAGTTGTAGAAAGTGATATGCAAAGGACACACATATCATTAACAGTCAGTAACAAAATATTGGCAGGTGAGCTTTAAAAAAAGCTTGAATGGATTGTAATAGTTTGCAGCTACGGTTAAGTTTGGGTACACAAGTAATATAAAAATTATACGGGCACTGGGTTAAACACCTTTTTTGAATTATTTTCTGCCAGTGATTATTGGCACAGTAAGCTTTCGGTATATTTCTCACAGTTTTAGAGTAAAACGTGTGTTGTGCGGAGCACTGAGTCAAAGTAACCCTATTTAGTTTGAATAAACAACCTAACAGTGATGCAGTATTAATAACAGGTTAAAAAAAAACTCTCAGTGCTTGGTGCAGTTAACAGTGTCGCAGTTGGTGCTCTACTGACCAAACTTGGGTCCCTTTTGACCAACTCGTTTTTACTGTGTAAGAGAACTGAGGCAGAATACCACTGGTGTTGTTTGAAATCTCATTCACAAGTTCTATAAAAATGTGTCATGTCCTAAACAATCATGGATTAGTAGAGAGCAAGTATACATATTTATGTTTTCCCTTGTGAAATAAATTACTTCATTGTCTGTCAAAGAGACTGGAGTCTGATAGCCATGCAGTAAATTGTAACACCTGATTTAAATCATTGGGCCTATTCAGGCCACTTAACCTCAGAGTAATTGACAATTTAAAGGTGCAGTCCTTAATTTCAAGAGACAGCAGGACTTTGATTAGGATGTGGGACATGCACTTCCCCTCTGGAATAGCAGACAAGGACACTTTTTTAGCAAAGCAAATAGGGGATAAAGTGCAAAGGATTCATGAGAGAGAAAATGTTATCTTTTTAAGATTAATTAGAATTTTATCGTGGGTCTTCATGAGAATAAAACGTATCATAGACTGATAATGATGTCAATTTGAACATTCAGGCACTTTTTGAACATAAATGTAAATCTAAGTCAGTCTTAAAAACAACACATCATTCCTACCCATATCTAAATCTTTTTTTTTCTCCTCCTCATCATCATCTTCTTCTTCATCCTCTACAATTCCTGTAATTGGGTTCGGGAAGAGGTAAAGTGTCTTTGTGGAGAACTTGACAGATAATGTGCAGCAGTATTATTATGGGCAGGGCAGGCGGGATGTAGGAGGTAATTTAGTGTGATGTTACATATATGTATGCATCAATAGGCAAGAGGATATTGAGTTCAGGGGTCGCACTGAATGAGAGTTTCCTTTTGGTGTGAATTAGACCAAAAGCTGCCTCTTAAATGAGCGCATGGGGAGTCTCAATTTGTCACCTTTTTTGAGAATCATGTTGAATTTTGAGATTTCTTTTTTACTCTCTTTGGTTTTTGTCCACAAATGATCATTTTCCCCTGCTTGACAGACCATCAGTTCACCATAAAACATATGTCATTGTTTCCTAATTGACCATCATGTCTTGCAAAATTCTGCTCAGTTTCAGTAACAACTCAGAATTACAAGTAGCCTATTTATTAATTTTTATCTTGTAATTCTAAACATGGGTATAGTATAAGCAATACTATGCTCCTAAATGTGTTTGTACATAGCACAAACAGATTTTGTTTGAATTATGTTTAATTTTTGCTGGTTTGCATCTATTTAACTCCCATCATACCTCTATTTAGCACCCTGGACTGTATTAGCACATTGTGTACTATCGTTTTATGCAGGCAATGATTTGGTGCAATGCCAGGCTGCATGTGTTTTGACACCGTGTTGAATGCTTGCTACGGGGTCAATTTGCACTGCTCCAGCCTGAATCGCTGCCCTCACACAGCACTGATACACTGCATGTGCAACCTTTCAGCCTTAATCTGAATGACAAAAAGCATACAAACTGGGTGACTTTGCACGTACTTAACAAGTACACATTGGCATGGTAATCCAGCTGCATTTAGCTGGAGGTGTCACTTTCCCACCAGCATCTGCGAGTGCAATGCAGCCTCCACGGGGGCCCCGGGGGACTTCCCACTGACGGAGAGCCGAGGGAAAGGAGCGCGGAAGGGAAGAGCTGCACGGAGACGCTGCAGTGTGTTAAGAAGTTTGCAGAATGGGACATAAGACAAAGTCATTTTTAAATAGGAATAATAAACAAATAAATAAATAAATAATGAAAAGGTAAATCTGATTCCCCGATTGTCCTGTAATTTGTTTTGCCTTAAAAAAAAAAAAAAGTAAAGGTTAAAATGTATGACTCCTTCAAACGGAAGTAACAGCCTCATCATGAAAGAGCTTTTAAAACCTCAACACCCTCGCATTATTTGATGACTGACCGATGTAAGCACAGGTGATTCGTTAAGGTGATGGAAAATGATTTTTCGTACCAAAAGATCTATTTCTATAAAACATTTTGACACAATTTTACTCTGCATTTTTATAAGAAATGCATCTATTTTAAGTTGGGTTTTGTTTTTTTGTTTTTTTTGCTTG
>JAQLOL010000020.1:8351259-8363317 GCA_029783665.1 Naso thynnoides | reverse complement strand
ACAAAACAAAAGGTCCAGAGTGTGTCCTTTTTGTCGTTCTTGCAGATGTTGCTGTGAGTGAGTAAAGCTGTTTGTCTTGTTGCTATGTGACTGAAGTTATAATTATATAAACGTAAAACTTCAATAATGTTACGATGTTTCGAGTGGAGAGGACTTTATTTAGATGCTACAGTTCAATAAACACCCAACACATTATCATTGATTCTTAATACTCATTCCTTCAGTCCAATTAGGCTTACCATTAGCACCTCCACAAAGGTGATCATTCTGGGGTGAAGACACTTTTTTTTTTCGCTGTCATTTGAATGTTTTAAGGTTTTCAGAGTGATTGAAAAAGTGTTTATGTAAGACTAAGCATTTTAACTATTAGAGACACTCAGGTTTAATCAACATTCTGTTGTTTGGACTCTTGAAAAGATTTAGCCTAGGCCTGCATTTCTTTAAAAATTGTACCCTAATTTTTATTTATGCAATAAGATGGAAGTTATGCTGGGACAGTGTTTTAGCACACCTGATTGTCAATGTTATTTCAAACACAGGAAAATAAATTCATCCATGTTACAATAACACATTTTTACATTTCAAACCAAATTTTAGAAGAAACATCATTGTTCACCTGCCTTGTGCTGGACTGGTTGACCGTTGCCATGTTCCTGTTGACCTTTGAATCAGACAGGGCATGTTGAATGAAAAAGCCTCAGATTCACATTCTGATTTGACACTAAATGCCTCTGTAATAGGGACAAATCTGAGCTGTCAAAGCCACAAACAAAGCTTGATATGCATACTATTAGATTAACTGATGCTGCAATTGAGGGCATATCTACAATGAAGAAGGAAGAGTAGCACTTCTTTGTCCTCAGATTTTATAAATTAGAAAACCTGCAGATTTACTTATTATAGGAAAAGAAATGTTTTATTTATAAATGTTTAGAATTACGTGCCTTTATTTTAAATGTGACAAAAACACTGAAAATTCCCATTTGACTTGCTCTGGCAAATTCAGCTGAATATGAAAGACTACATTGGCATTGCGAGCAAGGCCTAAGCCTCCATAATAACTTGGTCATCCTCCACCACAAGCTATAGCCTTCTCCCGGGCGGAGATCACAGACAGTAAATGTAGGTACAGCAGTTACTGAATATTTAAAAAGGCATTGAGATGAAGCAATAAATGACAAAGTAAAGCTGGCGTGGCCGGGCATTAATAACTAATGGGTATCAGTGAGTTATAGGCCGCTGCCGTTGTAATGAAAGTGTCATTGCAAATCAGCAGTTGTCCGTGGTTATTATTATTTATGCATAATTGATGCCAGAACCACAAGGAACATGTCTCACCCAGAAAATCCCAACACCTTGGGAACAAAGATGATGGTGTCAACAGAAGAAAGGTCACAGAGGAGAATATGCCCCTGGGCTGAGATTTACATTGTGAGGGGAGGGCAAGGGCAAGCTTGCCTTGTATACATACACGCATCTGTATACAGAAGGTGACATGAGACAACTGATCCACTGTTGCTACACACATGCTGTTGAATTTGCTATAAAGTTTAAAGATATAGCTTGCACACTGCAGTCAAAACAAGGATTCAGTGTCCCTGAATGTCTTAAAAAAATATTTGGAGCGAAGACATGATTTGATAATTTAATTTTAAAAAAGGACTCTGTAATATTGAAGATATATATTTTCATCTGCAATTTTTGACTTATATTTTCATTAAGATATGTCTCAAAAACAAACTATGAAACTGGCATATTCTAGTTATAGCGATTCCTTTTTCTCAAGCAATGCACCAGCTTTAATTAAGAAAAATATTTCTTATAGGCCTACTGATAAGAAAAGGGGGGATTTCACTTATTGTTTGATCATTTATACACTGCCTTCCACGTTAGTTTAATTTGTCATTATCTGATCGGAAAGGTTTTATGTGTTGCTAGTTTTCCACTTAACACCACTAAGTTATTTAGATATTACCAACGGACCAACAGGCCTTAAATAATTCACAACATCCATCAATTTTTCATAAATGTAATCTCAACTGCAATTGCATTCAATGTAGTTGGGGAATTAAAAAAAAATCCAATTCAAAATGTTAAAAAAAATTACCAACAACAATAATAATAATTTTAAAAACTAAGCCACAGGATATATAACCAAACCTCTGAAGTTACCAATAAAAAGTGAGTCTTTCTGCTAATCTATCTGTTAATAAAGTTGAAACTCGCTTGATAAAATCGTTCTTATTATTGGTCTGTCTCTTAAGTGAGTGGAGATTGCTCGAAAATGGGAAAACTTCGTCTTTTTCTAAGTGTTCCTGAACGCCTCTCACTTCCCGTTCCTATGTCAGCGTGAAATGACCAATGACAACGCGCAACGAAGTCTTGACTGATGACGTATACAGGAAATGTAAACAGAACCCAAACAGTGCCTCAATGAGCAGATTTTAGCCTGTATTTCTCCTCCGTAGGCTCATTTTACCGGGCGGAATTATGCAAACGTGCAGTCTGGTGTCAATTTGTGTGTTGCTCGGCGTTGTGGTGAGATGGGGCGTTTCGTTAAATTCATATTCAGGTAGGAGTTTGTGGAGCTTATCGTTTACATGCGGCGGCGGCACCGTTTAGAAAACTACTACCAGTATTCTCTTATATAGTATTTCTACTTTCAGTGTAGGTTAGCTCATTTGATTTTCCATAAAATATCGACAGGAAGTCATTTTGCATGTGTTAGTGTTGCGGTTAGCGGCTAGCATGCATTCACTGGCTCAAGATGTGGTTATCGCCAGTGTGTGTGTTCGTGTGTGTGTTTCCTCTCTGTCATTCATTGATGTAGTTTCCCATTCACCAGGCTAACAGCTGAAATACCTCATTTTCAGGGGCGGGGAAACCTCCCATGTTTGGCGACTATGAAGCCCAAAGGCACTGGCAAGAAGTGACCTCCAACCTCCCTCTCCAGGAATGGTTAGTCTGCAGCTTTATTTATGTACTCAGTGGAGCAAATCTGTAGATTTTCAAGCTCATTCTGGCACCTGAAAATAGAATGAGCTCTTTTGGCTTTTGACAGTGACAAACCTGTGGAGTCTTGACATAAAATAGGGAAATATTATAATACAGAGCATTAATGCATAAATAAAGTTGAGGTTAGCTGAGTCCCCTTGAATGAAATTTTTCCACTTTCACAGTTTTGAAGTAAATATATGTATGAATTGTACTTATGCAGGTACTTTAACACCACTGACAATGACTTGAACTACTGGGGTCTTGACTACCCTCCTCTGACTGCCTACCACAGCTTGATCTGTGCTTACATGTAAGTAGTTTTTAAGACATGGGGGTGGGGTTACATAACATCTCTGCTTTGGCATATTCTGAAAAAGGAAATGTCCATAGAATTTTCTTGTTTTAATGTCAGTTTTAATATGGCATTACCTGCTGTTCTACATGCTTTTGAGATTTGTGCAGAAGGATTTTTGGGAAGAAGACTCTGCTTTCAGTAATTTAAGGACCTTTTATTTAATTAAAACAACGTTAATACAAACTTTTCTCTGAATCGCTTATCTGTAATTTCCTGCAGAGCCAAGATAATAAACCCTGAATGGGTGGAGCTCCGCAAATCCAGAGGTTATGAAAGCCCAGCCCACAAACTGTTCATGAGAGTTACAGGTACAGTAACCATGAGAAAATACAGTGAAAAGCTTCCATGAGCCACATCTACCTCAACCTCAGGAGAACAAATAATTTACCTCCTGACAAAGAAAGGTGTAATATAACTTGGTTCCTTGTTGTGTTTCAGTCCTGGTGGCAGATTTGTTAATTTACATCCCTGCTGTGGTTTTATACTGTTTATACTTGACTGATGGATCCACTAAGAAAAAGGTATGACACTTGCCTACTTTGTCATAACATCTTATAGTTTTTTCAACTAAAGACCCAAATGAGCCACATTTTAAGACAAAAATGTGAACTCACCCCTATTAACTCTGATTACAGCATCTGACAGCATCCAGAATTCAGGGAATTATGAAATTATTATTGCAATTTTATATGATCCTAAGCAGGCTGGCACTTTTTAGAGAGGTCACCAGCAATTATTGTGTGAATATGAATATGAATGTGAATGGGTGAATGGTGATTGGTGTTTATAAAAGTGTGCTGAGTAGTCAAAAGACTAGAAAAGTGCTGTATAAATCCATTCCATTTAGCATTTACTATCCATTACATTTTCCAGGAAGTAAGTGCGATGTAGCAGCTAAAGCTACATTGACAGTAGGATAAATTAATAGGGACACTTAATATAATTTGAATTGTGCCTTAAATGACCAAACACTCATTACAAGATCAGTAGCTACAACAAACATACACTAGCTATTATCTGTTTCAAAAGGCAGCACTAGAACAGGCGTTCCCAGCATGCATTGCACTTTGAGTATATGGTGGGACACGCTTTTTGAACCTCTATGACCATTACTATGAAGTAGCCACTACTGTAAAGGAATGAATGAACAAAGAAAAAAGCTTTGTTTTGATCTCTCTTTCATATGACAAAGTCTGCAAAAGTTTATCAGGGGTCTGAATTTTGAATTCATTATATAACCCATAATATTTGATGCATCATTGTACACTAATGACTAGTGGACTGTGGCAGATTCTAGTTGTGTAACCCTCTGAAACTAAGAAAATGCTTTTATTCCTCCAGGTCTCTACTCTGTTCTGCTTCCTTCTCTACCCAGGGCTCATTCTCATTGATTATGGGCATTTCCAGTATCCTTCATGTACAGATACATTTATACCATTTATTTAGTGTTATATTGTTGTCAAAATTTGTTTTGATGACTTCCTGTGAAATACTGACCTTAGATTTTGCAGCAGTTGGTTTTAAAGGCTTAATCTTGGTATAGAAGTTTTTAAGTAAGTAAATTTTTTCATAGCTCTTGTAACACTTAGGGTTTAGAATACTTTTAACAACTTGAAATCTGGAATTTTTGTTATTTTATTAGCATGCTCTTGTAACTCTTTTATCATTTAACCAAAATTTTAATGTGAGACTGCTTTTTTTTTAAGTTACTGAAAATTTTATCCCACAGCCACATTATAAATGATTGTTTACAAGTTCAGATATTATATTTTATCATCATATCTTCATCATGTGCCTATATTCCTCTTTGAAATGCTCCTTTATTATGTATTGAAAGTGAAAGATGGTAAAAATCAAAAATGAGTCATAAAATGGTTGCTTATTGGCATCAGTTATTCGAGCTGTCATTGAGACACAGTTAAAAACAACAAGAAAAGAGTTTAATATGTTGAAACTGAGATTCTGAACTGCTGTTTTGTGAGGTACCCACCCCATACCCGTGCACTCCTCTACTTAAAAAACATTGTGACATTATACATGGAGACACAGTATTTTCCCTAACCGTATTAGGTACAATGGAGTGAGCCTGGGCTTTGCCCTGTGGGGAGTTCTGGCTCTCGGCTTGGGCTGGGATGCATTAGGCTCCGTGGCCTTTTGCCTGGCTCTCAACTACAAACAGATGGAGCTGTATCACGCTCTGCCCTTCTTCTGCTATCTGCTGGGAAAGTGTATCAAACTAGGGCCAATGGGGCGAGGGTGAGTCTGCTGGATTTTCCTTTTCTTTATATTTTTAGGAATGTAGTTAAGACATGCAACTGTCTACAGCAGTGGTTCCTGCCTTGGTTTGTGCAATTTACGCACACAACACAAGCGTATCGGCTCAAGTAATTGTGTCTGAATAGTTGGGATGGCTTCATTCAGTTGTCAGAGAGTATTTTACTGTAGACAAAACAGTATGTGACTGATCAATTCATGGCCCTCCCTCCACCTTAGGCTACAAACTTATCAATCAACCGTTCAAGCCCCAGGAGATCTGTTGCCTATGTGAATTCATACGAGACATAGTGATCTCGGGGCTATCCATGTTGAGACTTTGTTTCATTTATCCATTACTTATTAATGGTTTTATTTTATTAGTTTAAAACATTCTCAATTGTATTTTTTTTATCACAAAATTGGTAATGATATTTTATGTCTATAAAACACAAATAGGCAGATATACATAATTCAGTCATGATTTCTGTTTTTGTTTTTTTGTTTTTTGTCAAATAATCTACTCCCAAATCTTTGGATGCAGCCTTGTAGCTGCAGAGGTACCTTGTTGAAATACCACTGTTTGAGATGTACTGAATTAAATTTATGTGTAATTAACAGATCAACAAAATGGTAACCAATAGTCAGGAGTCAAAGTTGAGACCAAGTGACAATACAGAGTGAGCAAAGAATTAATCATGAAAAAAAGGAAAGTAATGGAATATAACTGTAAAGATCAAAACTCATGTTTCAGGAAACCACTGGAATCGTTCTGGCAAAGAAATCAAGACGGGGATTTATTTTGGAGTCTGTGAAGTCATGACTATTCAGTCACATATTGTTTTGGTTATATTGCTCATCACCCTGCATAGAAGCGTCAACCGAGTGCTCAAAGCTGATATGTAATGTCAGTCTATAAGAGAGCAGTGTCCCCATGAGAGCCACAGAATGACTGAGGTAATCAGATTGGATGCTGTTACTAGTGTGTCCAGTGTCTGTTTATCTAGTAACAATGTACCAAGGGCATTTAGTGGCAAATGGAGAGCTGGATTAGAAGGGCCTGGGGGAAGATATGTCCAGATGACACCCTCGCCATGCCCAAACTCCTCAGCTATGCTGTGTGTGCAACTTAACCAGCAGCTTCACAGTTCCAGCTGACAAGATAGCTTGACCTACACTGAAGACTTTCAGCTGATGCATGGCTTTCACTACATTCCCCAACACAAGGGTCAAATCCCAAATTTAGGACTTAGATACAGCATGTGAACTAACTGTTTGAGGAATACCAGTAGATAAGGACAAATGCAAGCTATGCACCAATGTCAACATTAGTTTATTTTAGAAATAACGGTTAAAAAGTAAAAATTGTTATTATTGACAGTTTCCTTTTTTTATGTATATACATTTATTTATTTTGTTGTATATTTGTGCATCCCTTACTCAGAAGTAAGCCTGACTCTGTTTGATTCTCTTCATGTAGGCTTTTCCTTTTGGTAAGAATTGCTTCAACTGTGTTGGTGACCTTTGCCCTCTGCTGGCTGCCCTTCCTGTCTGACCCCAGTCAGGCGTTGCAGGTGCTCAGGAGGATCTTTCCCGTGGCTCGTGGTCTGTTTGAGGTACAGCAGAATTCCCTAAATGGAAAAGTCAGCCTGAAAATTACGTCTGAGGAGCTTTATCTTGCGACTCCATGTTGTAAAAAAAAACAACAAACAATTCTACTTTTGTCATGTAAGCATCTAAGAATAGCAGTTCTTCATGCTCATACAAAATATGTTATTCAAAGGCACAAGTGGAAAAAGATAACATCTACTGAGAAATTCTGACATAAAGTCATAAATTCAAATGAAGTGTGCTCGACTTTAAAACCAGTTTGACATAGTGGCTTAACTTGTAATTGCAAAGTCACAGGCACACAGGCCCTAAAAGACTTTTTTCCCATAGACTGTGTTTAAGAAAAAGCTGTAAAATCTGATAAATATTTCATCAGTAGAATAAATTTAAGAATACAAGGCAAGGCAAGTTTATTTATGTAGCACTGTCCAGACACAAGACAATATAAAATGCTTTACAGGAGCATAGAAATTCATCAGAAATGAGACATTAAGAAAATGTTAAGATTGCATTTAAAAGACAATCTAAACAAAAAATGACAAATTAAAAATGAGAAATTAGAAAGAGATTGCAAAAAAGATAATAGAAACATAAAATGGCAAATAAATGATTTGTATTCAAAATCGCATTTAAAATAATCCAATAAAAAGCAAGAAAAGAACCAAAATGGCTATGGATCAAAAAGAACCTTTGTGTATAAACTATTGAGGAGCTTCAGTATACAAGAAGCTGCAGTAGTGGAGGCTGCAGTTTTGGGGACGCATTTCTAGAACCCTATGCTTTCGACACAGGGCCAAAGAGAATAAAGTTTTATTTGTTTAACATTAAAAAACAAGTCCGTTGTCCTGGACTCAAAATGTGGCGTCAGCTTGCCAGTGTGCAATGAGTTGAGGCAAGGTAAGCTAAGTATGATAGGCTTATAATAGTTTCCTGCAAATATGTTAGCCTGTTTGTTTATCTGACTGTTTAGTATCGCCACATGGATATTTTGGACAAGACTCCCTGATTTAGCCTGTGGGGCTATTTAACTAACATTATTTGTGTGACTTGGCAAGCCCAACAAAGTGTATTATGCTAATTGTTAACTTAATGGTTACTGACGTTGTAGTCCAATTATTTCTAGCCAACTTCAAAGATGCTAACAGCATCAATATGATCCTTGTCTGTCAGCAATGTTAAGTCAGGCATATTTTGGCATTGTTGTGTAATTTTGGATGAGACACTTGACATTTTTTGGACAAACACTGAAAACTCTTGAAACAGAAAGTAGTGTCTGGGTGAAAGAGACTTTTAAAACTTTAAGGGAAAGTATTTGGATGGAATACCATTGTGTACTTTTGCGTTCATTCAGTTCGGTGGGTGGCGCTGTGGCGAACAACTAGGGTCCCAGAACTGCAGTCTGGAAACCACGGTCCTGAAAATGTACCTCTGCACTGCAGGAATGTATGCTAGAGTACACAGTCAGGTTTTAATCTCTACTTTTAGGTCTTTTGATTCACTAAACCTAAGGATCTTTTATAGATTTCTAGATAAAATTTATGTAAATCAATCTTTTGTTATGTTATGATCCAACAGAGATATTATGTGTCTGTTTACATCTAAGTCCAGTGCTGTGTTGGACTGCATTAATGTAATATCCGCCTGACTTTGGTTTGTAGCTGCTCCAGCCAGAGAAAATTGTGGGATGTTTGCTTTCTGAGTGGAATGCACCGAAATCAGTATTTTTACTCAGTCACCAAAATTAGGAGTTGTAAAAAAAATTATTAGAAGGAGAGTGGGGTCAGAAAGGGGTCAAGGTTATAGGTTTTTATTTCCTCTTGCTGAATGGACCAGGAGCAGGGTACTTTTATGACAGTGATACTTACATATTGTTTTAAGATGTAGGGTTTAAGAAAAGCCAAAGACAATATTGACAACACTAGGGATTCAACCCCTCCTTACCCCAACAATTTTCAACCGTGGCCTCCTGATACTTGCGTTCTTTTATCAGTTTGTATTTAATTAACTCCTTTTGTGTCAGTATATTGTTAAATGTGACGGTAAATGAAATGCCCTTTAAGTGCTATCTTTATTTTCCTTATTTTGATTCTGTTGAAACAGCAGGATGTCGTTGCAAGACAAAGCCCAGTGAGGGCTCATTGTAAATAATCCAGTTAAAGAGAGAGAGACCGTTTGACATTATAAGATTTCTTGGAGATCATTTTATTCCTTGGAGTTTTCGTCTGTGCCAGTTGGGCCAATAGTGTCTATGAAGTGATGTTTTTCTAAGAAGCTAACGTCCTCCTTTCGTGGTGTTTTTAACAACTTCCATCACACAGCTGACCAGTGCTTTTAAGAAAGCCACACACAGCCTTTGTGACTCTCGTGCCCTACACCCTGGTCCATGCTCTCAGCACGGTGAACACCCTTTCACCCTCCAGTGCTTAGCTGGTGGTAAATGGATACCCTGCAGGATCAAAGAAAACAGTGGAATAAAATGGTGAAAGGTCAGGAGATCAGTTTCATTCTATCTCTGGGAGGTGTTGGAGTTCGGGATGTACAGTCGGAGGATATAGATAAATCTAACAAATTTATGGCCACGGTGTTTTCAGCACTTCATAGCACTGCCATGTTCGAGCCATATGGACTGATGAGTGGGGCCAGTGCTACACTTAAAGGCGTATCAGAGCACATCCGACAACTGTTGCCTGTAACTGACTTCATCTTTGGAAAGCGTACGAGTGTGTGAGACTGTTCATAGCATACACTCATATATTTTTACGCTGCGGTCGGTCAGTCATTGCCTCTTAGAGGAAAGGAGGTGCAGGAATATGATATTAATTTAAAAAGAAAACAACAGTGAACAGTGAGAAAGTCCTTCCAAGAGTTCAGTTGGCTGTGTTGACAGCAGTCATGGGAGAAGCATAGGTGAAGTGATTGTGTGTGTGTTTTTGCGTGTGACTCACAGCTCAGAGGCAAAGGTTTATAGCTGCCATTTCTGAAACCCTGTACCCCTTCGCCTTGTCCCAGTCCCCAAGGTGGCACCCACCGCAAGGTGTCACGGATGTGAGAAGTAATTGAAAATTCTACCAGGGGAGCAGATGGCAGCATGTGCTGTGGCAGTATGTGTTCAACGAAATGATGCAAACATAATACACAGGGTGTGAGAGACACTATACTCCCCTGTGACGACAGCATGAGAGGCTGCCAGGGCAGCTCGTCCTGAACTAATTGTGAAATTGTGCACGTAAGCAGAAGCTTTGGACAAGAGGACAGGGGTGAGAAGGGGTGGTGGGGAGGGAAAGTGCCGGTGAGTGGCAGTCGTGGCAGCTTCTGGGCGGGAGCAGTTGTAAGTTTACCCACTGAGCTGCATTCTGGCGTCTCACGTTGCTGCCTGCTCACAAAAATGGCACCAAATGCTTCTCCCTGTGAAATTCCATGCTAGCTTATAGGTGAAGGAGCCGCACTGCTCTCGGCCCTTTACATTTGCCGATGAGACACCCACCCCACCCCCACAGCCCCAGTTCATGTGTTGCCTTCAGGCGGCGTCCAGGAACATTCCCGTAGCAGTTATTTGGAGCGGGGAGGCAGTGGGGAAAGAGAGGGAAGGGGCTGAAACAACACAACACTGGACGGCACAGTGCTGCTGACTGGGTAGCCATTAAGATCCACACAGCTGTGCTGTGAGCAGCTGTAGCAAAGAGGAGAGAGAGGAGGACAGAAATAGTTTTTCTAGACTGGGCCACACACTGTAAGTGCTCACAGTGGAATCGTAAAGCTTATCTAGGTACTCTGTCTCTGTGATATCATGATGCACAGTGGTGGCTTAGGCCTCAATATCATCTGATCCCTGCACAACTGCTTAAGCACTTAAATCAATTGAATCTCTCAGCAATGCCCTCCTCATCTCTTATAAACCACAAGTACTTTTAGGCTGGTATGAAGGTTGCAACATATCCTCCATGTCATTCACAAACTTTAAAGCTCTGATTTTACAGTTAGCCATAAAACAATATGAGATTGGTGCCATTCCAAAATATGTGAGAAAAAGTTATGCTGTTCAAATTATAAATTAATCAGTAGTTGATAGAAAAGTAGTTGGCAACTATCTTAATAACTGATTATTAGTTAATCATTAGTTGTTTTATGTATGCAAAAATGCCAAATATTGTCTGTACTCAGCTTCCTTAATGTGAGGATTTCCTGCTTTTCTTTGTTATTTTTTGTGTAAAATGAATTTGTAGGTTTAATATCATCCGGAAAGAGAAAGTCATCCGTCACTTTGTGTTCTCGGACATTACGATTTTCACTTTTTTCTGACATTTTAAGCAAAGCTATTTAGCAAATAATCAACACATTAACTTTATAGCTTTCATGTTCAAATTTATTGAACATGACAATTGGCAGCCCTGATTCTCAGTAAATCAATTTCTCGAAACAATTTAAAAAATACTTATTTTTTGCTTATCCTAACATTAAATTAAATAGAGAATTGTTTTGTAGTCAGTCTATATTTTCTGGTTTTGCAGAAATTACTCTGGTTTGACACTAACCTCATGTCTTCAAGTTTACAAATAGGTCTATGTTCGATTGTGAGTTAATGAGTAATTGTATGATGGAAAAGTTCCTCTTGAACACCTCAGGAAGTTTTATTGCACTTGTAATGGGGAAATAATTAATAACAGCACTGTCATTTATTAGCTTTCTCTTCAGAATGGAAATTTGAAGGTTATTATGTAACACAACGTGTATATGTTTTCATCTGCGATAATTTGTCTTCAAAAAAGTGATGTGTGTGTGTGTGTGTGTGTGTGTGTGTGTGTGTGTGTGTGTGTGTGTGTGTGTGTGTGTGTGTGTGTGTGT
>JAQLOL010000020.1:8333983-8346054 GCA_029783665.1 Naso thynnoides | reverse complement strand
TTCTTGATTAACATGAAACACAGGGTTCCTTATGGCTGTATACATGATATATTTCCATATTCTTGTTACAAAACAGTTAAAAAAATTTGCGTGAGTATTTTGTACATAATTAATTTACTATTTACAGTTCTAAACTGGCCACTGCCCCACTCCAGATTTCCCGCACAGTGCTGGAGGACTTTAGGCCCTGGTTCTGTTTACAAACACCAAATGTGTTACTGTAACATGGCCAACAAGCTGGGACCATCAGACACATTTTCACATAAGAATAAGACAACTTTATGTATAACGTTTGAAGAATGTTGGAGCAGTTTCACCAAGTTTCTCTTCACTCAACAGCTCTAAATATTGTGCGATTTTAAAGAGAGTGTGTGAAGTCAGTGGAAAACAGCGCGTTTACAAACAGACGATTGCGTTTCGTGGGTACTTACAGATGATACAACTTAAGGCAGTCATCGATTTTTGCCCAGGACACATTTTCAAACACAATGCTTAAAGAATGAGAAATGTAGATCTCAAGCTGCAATGAGAACACATTTGGTGTATTTACACCAGCACTTGGTGCTGACTAATTGTGACTGGATCACCAGGAACATATGTTAAACAAAAAACAGCGTAAAAATGGGAGTCATTCATGTGGCATGTATTGTGAAAATAATGAAGGGTTCTGTGCTCCTAGGGTGAGGGAGTTATGCTCGCAACTGTTTCTTTGCTTGGCACAGTCACTTCCTGGAGTCTCTGCTGGTTGCCTAGCAAAGTCACTTTCAAAAACCAGATGCAAACAACTTGTTTTCCAAAATGTCAAAGTATGCCTTTAATAAATGGCAGGCTTCCATGAAACCCTCCACAGACACTCTGATACCTTTGCTGCAACATTTTTTTTTAATCTATTAAGCTTAAAAAAAAAGGTTTTATAACTGTCAATACTGAGTCAGTTTACCAGTGTTATCTACATCTGCTACTGTTTCACTACATTTTATTATTCATCCTTGTACTGTACCTGTCATCAGTTGAACAAAAGTAGGAGTCTCATGTTAGAAAATAAGGATGGACTTGAGGGACGTCCTGATGAACAAGCTGGCATGTATCACTTGTAGTGCAGTATCCAGGGTTTAAATCTGGCATTTCACCGTCACTTATCTGTATTTCTTTCCATCTTTTCTGCCTCACCACTGTTAAACTCTAAAATGAGAAGACCGTGATCCTAAAAAGCTAAATGGATCTACGATATGAGCTGAGCTGAGGACCATGAATGGAAAAGACAAGTAGTGCTGCAAATGCTGTGTCTAACTTTCACCAGCTGTTCTTAAATTCTTCCGGCAGCACTAATTGTTGTGCGTGTGGTTTAGTATAAGGATATGTGGGGATTACATGGCATAGTCTGCATGCCTGCTGTCTAAGTGTGTGTTGTATAGGGACAGGAGGTCATTCTGTAGCTGCTGCTCAGTACAGTCTAACCACACATTATCTGCATCCTCTACAGACACTGCCATTTAAAAACTACATCTTTTGTTAGCATAATAAGCTAAATGGATGCTCAACCATAGCAATTTTAAAAGGATAGAAAGCAGCCAGTGTGTTTTAACTGACCAAGTATGTATTTCCAAATTGATAAACATTTATCTGCTGAATGGAGCTTTTTTGTTGGAGTAAAAATCAGAATGAGTGGTTTGTTGTGAGAGGATGGGTTTTTACAAACTGGGGTGAGGTGCGATTTACTATGAGTCAACTGTTGTTCTTGTCCATGCTCCTCTGCTAAAGTAAGATAAGCATGGCATGAAGGTCAGAGCCATCTCTCCACAGGGAACTGAGTGCTTGTGCAGTCCTGCTATGTGGTTTACTGTTGCCCCTTTCCCAGCAAACATTGTACTGAACTTTATGATGTGTTATTGGATGTGTATAAAAATCCCACCATCATTATGCCATGTATATTGATGCATTGTGTTGTAAAAGGCTGCATATTGCATCTAAAAGAGGAAAAGCATTTTGCGATTACTGCTCACGCTGTTTTGAGTCATTATACGTCGCTGTCTTTGGGGTTATTGTACACTGCTCCAGACAATGACGTCAGACAAAATGTCTAAATTGTAAATGCACTGTTGTTCTTGTCCTTGTCTCCTCTGTGCAGCATGTTACCTCTGTTTCTAAAGGACGGTCTACTGGTGCCCTACGTTGTGACCTGGCTGGCCTTTCTCTTCTTTAGCCTTTACCTACTGTCTGCACTGGAGCACTGTTCCGAGGAAGACTTGAGAATGGGAGCCTACCGCAAGCTGCTGTTCTGCCTACCCAAACTAGATCTGGCCTGTGTCGTAAGATGGAAGGTCAGTGTGCTCCAAGTCTGGGTAAAATGACTTGCAAAACACAACACTGATTTTGTGATTTGCAGGTCAAAAAGACGTCTATAAATCTATGTTGCAATCAGGCTACATTTGGTTTTTAAGTAAATGGAGATCATAGCTTTTCCAGTCACATTTTAATTTATGTATTGGAACGATATGATTTGCAGTTTCTTTCATTTTTTGCACATATACAATTGTGAGAGTTTTCTTTCTGAAAGAATCATTTCTCTGTCTATTTTCACTGAGAACCATGCGCATCTCGCAGAAAAAAAATCTGCGAGCCTCCTGAGCTAAAGTGTTGCATCACTGCCAGCGTGCGTGAGACGTGCATCTGCATGCCTGTCACACGTGCTGTGTTACTGCTCTAAACTCTTATAGTGGGCGCCAAAAAAATAAGCAGACCTGCTGCCGACAGAGACGCAGGATGTATGTTGTGTAGATGTGTGTTAAACAACCAATACGTGTGTCGGACTGAGACACACTGGGAGAAAACAAACAAGCACAATTTCACCAAAGACTTGTGTGTCCCTGGCAATGCAGAATGTGAAAGGTGAAGTCAAAACAATATAAAAAGGGACATTTACTCGGGAAAAATGTGATTTCAGGGTTTATATCAGTACATGCAGGTCAAGCTGCATAGGACTACAGTCCCAGAGATTTGTACAAGAGGCCATAGCTGCTATCATTGGGGTCGCAGCTCTAATTGGTTGCTAATAAAATAAAGGTCATGTGGATGGCTATTAACACAGGTAGGGATGGCAGCAGTCAAAGACTAGTTGGAGCAATAGATTTCTGTTTTGCCATATTAAATAAATAGAATCTAAGATATTTACAGAAGAAGAAAATACTCCTGCTACCCCTGCAAGTGGGTTTTGGTTAACCCTAACCTTGCTTATAACTATAATTATACAGCACTATAGGCATATTTTAATGAATTTTAAGTATGTTCATAATGCATCATACATGGATGCTTTGAGTAAAGTGTTACTAGAAAAATATCCTCCGTGGCCATTAGCTACTTCTCTGGAAAATTTGCATTCTAAAATGTGGTAGTCATGAATGCCTTTGTGTGCGTAGAATAACTACATCATTCTAGCATCTTCAAAGTTATTCTGATGCAACAAGTTTTTAGAGACATGGGACCATCCCAAATTTGTTAAGTCTGTGTTGGTTTCAGCCTGTTCATATAGTTTTTACGGGGTTGTTGTGTGAGTGCCTACCGTGAGGAGTCACCCGAATCACAAATCGTCTTTAACAAAGAGGTGGAGTTTGAAGCATGTTCTTTTTTTTTCGCCTGATCGATAAGCAATAGACAAAGGAGTTGTAAAGATGTTTCTTGATGAGGTCGATTGTTCATGTCAGCTCTTGAACATGGGGGGGAGGAACGTGTATATTTAATTCATTTCTAATAGGAAGGGTGCTGATTTCAGGATCCCAGGTGGCCTGTACTTTGAAAGTGGCAGTGGCCCCAAATTGCAATGGTGTGAGGAGATATACCTAGCTGTATAAATACAGATCATGTGCCGCTGTAAGCTGTGTAAGCTGTCCAGGGATGAAAGCCACTGCCAGCCAAAGAATTATTTATCACTTATTTAAGTTTCCACAGCGTCTGAAGTGGCTGCACTGCCAGCCCCTTAGCGACAGGGGCACCGGTAGGGTGTCAGAGATTAAGAGGAGGTGTCTTTTTATAGCGCATGTCATTAACACAGGTTTGCCTAGATATATTTATTTACACAAGCAGCATAAATAGCGAGCCCCAATGAGGGCGATAAGGTTTCATGGGTTTCAGTGGTGGGGAGGGTGTGGGCATGAAGTGTTTCCTCCATCTTACTCACTGACTTAGCATCTCTGCGTCATAAAGCCCAAATAGACACATGAATGATTTCAATGTCGCAACAGTTCTGTTTGCAACTCTCTAACAAGGCCAAAAGTACTTGAGCAGACATTAATTCAAACTGGCTATTATGCAGTGTGATCATACTGCAAGCTCAATCTTTTCTTTATAGCCCCTCTTATATGATCACACCAATGGAAGTCATCCAGTGATAAATCTGCAATGTGATTTGAGAGCTCTTTCAAATTAAATCTCTCATTGGTTTGATATATTGGTTGAACTCAAAATTAAGGGAAAAGCTCACAGTTCGTTCTTAGCCCAAGGTGCCCAGTCTTTCCATCGTTTAACAGGGAGCAAGTTTGCTTTCCAATAAACGACTACCGCAAATTATCATGTGATCGAGGCTCCATACTCACATAATCGATCCTCTCTACACCTCAGAAAACTAATTTCTGATAAGGGCAGTGAGATGTGGTTGAAAGCTAAGTTAAGATCTCTTCGTCAAGCTAATAAAAGATGTTTATGTCACCTTATTTTCTTTGAAATAGCACTTGACCACAGGTATTTCACCTTAGCATTTCATGATGGCTCAACATACTATTTGAATGTGTCACTGTTCCATTTCAACTCAACTGATAGCCACTCTGTCTGTCACTGTTGCAGTTCTACATCAGCGTTGCAACCATGTCTGTTCTGAGCATCGCGAGCGTAGCTCTGGTCCCTCCACCGCATCTGCCGGACTTGTTTCCTGTGTTGGTGTCTACAACTGCTTTCCTGCACTTCTTGGGGACACTTGTATATTTTAACATTGTCCAGTTCAGCAGGCCACCCAGCAGAAAGAGCCAGAAGAAAAACAACTGAATGGTGCTAAAGGAAGTGATGAAAAGCAGGAGATTTGTAGTTAATTTTGCATTGGGAATGCCCGTGTTCATCATCGGGGGATGTCAGGTTCCAATGTGCTGATGGCTTTTCCCTCGTGCCATCATGTCCCCAGTCCAAGTGGTACAAATGTACAGCTGCAACGATTTGTTGAGAATGATTTGTTGAGATTTGTCACAATTTTCTGAAATTTTATAACACAAATGTTAAATCAGCAATATGAGTGGCAGATTAATCAATAACACAAATAATCACCAGTTTAAGTCATATTCAGAATCTTATCAAGGTATATTATTGGCTGAAGAAATAATTATACTACAAAATGTAGTATAATTGAGTATAATTTATAATGAGTAGCTGTGACATAAAGAGACAGCAAAGGGTTGTAACATTCCTCCAGTTAGAACCAAAAAAAATTCCATAAATCATTCCTCTGTTGAGAAAACAAAATAGCTAAATTTTAGCCTTTACATGTACTTTTTATTATTTCTCTTTACCCGAAGGAAAAGTACAAGGCAAGCCTAAACTTACCTCACCATAAATTTACCTCTTCTTTTAAATGATCTTATCATTGATGTGCAGCCGACACATTTGCCTTTAGATAGGAACACCTGTTGTAATGCGCAGTTACTATTGAGGAGATGAGGAGATGTGTTGATTTAATTTTGTTGTAACTTTTAAAGTCACAGGTGGTGGTATTGAGGGTCTAAATGAGTGTAGCTATGATAAATGATGAATGGTAAATGATTGTAAGTTGGTAAGACTGTATTGTTCACCCTCAGTATCTATTTTGGGGACTGTAATTAAAATGCAGGCCTGATGAGACTGAACTCGGGTCTAGCAGTAACGCTTTATCACTCTCCATTCATGTGAATTTTTTTTTTTTTTTTACGATTTTCGACTGTATTTTTTTATCTATCGTTGGAAGTTATTTTGAACAACTTTTTTGTGGAAATAAATCAAATTTCTCAATGACCTAAAGTGAACATTAGTTTTATTACCACATTGTTAAATGATTAGATTTTGAGCAGCCTCATATAAACTGTCTACATTTACCAAGTAGTCCGCTAAATCACCCCTAACAGTCTGGCAGAGACAGAGCCAATAATTGGACAGAAATTATATCTTCCAAAGCTTTGACTCAACATCATTAAATATTCATTACAAGTCCCTGATACTACAAGGGTCCTGCTCAAGAGACCTGTTCATTTGAAACAAAACCTGTGACAGGACGGGCCTTAAAAAGAGATGATGGAAGGTGACATATCAGAACATAATGCTATAAAGTTGAAATACCACAGAAAAAGGTACAAGCAATTTCTTTCTCCAATCTCTGAGCCAGTTAATGACGGGCATAAAAAAATCCATTACAACTATAAATGTTATCAGGTCAGTGAGGGTTGCCTGTGCATCTGAGGCTCCAGGCCAGCAGCCAGTAATGGGCCACAGGGACAAATAGGAGCTCCAGATCTGAGTTAACTGTTACTACAATGGAACATGAACACAAGGGGCCAGTTAGAGGCGGGGCGGAAGGTGCTAGTTTGCCTTTTTATTACTCTTGTTTATATCAAATCATGCCAATTCATTTAGAAAGATGTTAGGAATGTCTGTCTCTCTTCTGAGATGGGATGGTAAATTAATAATGTTAGAAAATTATAGCAGTATAATAAGTTAAACAACTAATAAATCCAAGTAAAACATTTAAAATAAATACATTTTTCAATCATTAATCTTAGTGTTAAAAAGATTAGTTGAATAATTCATGATAACAAAATGACATTTTCATGGCAACTGGGCAAAAATTGCAGATATTCATTAGGAATTTGATAATCAATTGTTTATGCAATTTATTAAGAAAGAAAATCAAAACTATATAGCTTGAGCTTCTTAAATGTGAGGAATTTGTGCATCTTTGTAATAAGTTATTTATCACTGCATTGTCAATAGTTTGGGGGTTTTGTCTGTTTAGATAAATATGAAAAAATAAACATGACTTTTTATTTATATTGACACTTGAATATTTTTCACTATTTTTTCATCGCCTGAACTAGAAGAGTAACTGATTTATTTAAAAAAAAAAAAAAAAGAGTAAAAATAGTGTCCCAATTTATAATCGACTCAAACTGGCCTGTCTGGTTGTGTTTATGCTGCTTTGTTGTGTTTTGAGACAGATTAGGTTGACATTTGGGAACTCAACATTCAACAATTCCATTCTGATAACATATCCTGCTTGTTTGCTTCTTGTGATTAAAAAAGTTAAATAATTACACACCATGGAGCGAGCCTTTTTCATTCTCATTTCAGTACGAAAATAAGGCTCCTGTCACCACCTTGTCTCTGACTACTTTTCCAGGATGCATGTCCCCAGTGTCTGCGGCTCTGTCCCTCACAGCTAAACTTTGTGCTAATGCAAGATGACAAAAATCTCCTTAAGGGACCCGAGACTGCTCAACACATTACCAGACATAAGGACATGGATCACAACCTGGAGTGAAAACCATTTGTATTGGTGAGAGATTGTTTGATGCATCAGGGGTGGTAAGGGGGCATTTAAAGCACCACAGATCCTTCTATCACTCTAAAGGGGCCTGTATCAAAACATTAGTTTTGTTTATGGGCGTGCTGGCTTTGTCCTTCACGTGGCCTCTAAGGGTGATAAAGTGAGAGTTACACGATCCACCTTAGGCAGAAATAGGAAATGTTGCTGTGAACACCAGCTGTTGCTTAGGTCGACTCGGGCAGAGAGAGGCCTCGGCCTTCCCAGGCACTGCCAAATAAAGAGACTACTGTGTTGTGTGAGACAGTTTGCCCCCCCAAATTTACTTTTCAAAGGTGTTAAACTGCACAGGTGGGGAGCATTGCGTGGTTTTAGCCATAAAGGGGATGAGGGTTGCCATCTGAAAGAACATTATTTGCACAGCGTTGCAGCATTGTGGTTAATGTAGAATCAACATTTGTCAGCTGCCAGGCCGAGGCTCCGACGTGTAGACAGGGTCTAACATGTCAGAGGATTCGCTCCCACCGTTTCAGACACTTCTCCCACAAATGAATGACGGCTTCCAAGGCATCTCAGCCTCACAACTGACAGCACAGATTCCACATTCATCTCCTGCCGTATCTCTGCGGGATCATACGCACACGAGGTGAAGAGCAATTCCATTAGCTGTCAACAGCCGAGTTGCCTTGCTAACAAAAACCTGGGGAATATGAGAGAGGAAAACATGATTGTAACCCCACTGGCACCCAGTAATATTACACACACCACAGTCACTGTCAAGATTGAATGTTCACAGAGAAGAGTGGAAACAGGAGACATATTTTCCATAAACCAAAGCAATCTGTTTATAAACCAAGATGTATGGCAATGCATTTCTGTCAGTCTTTAAACTGGAGTTTGTAATTCATTTTACATTTAAAAAGAAGGAACTGAAGTGGATGTTTGAACCTTTGCTCATAATGAATTCAGAAAGTCTCGACAATTTCTAAGAAGAGATGATGAAACCTAAAGTCAAGCATTTATAGATAAATAAACATGGACATTTAAAAAAAGAAAATGCCTATTTTTGAATAATCCGAGGGATGCTGAAGGAAACACAAGTGGCAAAAAATGAAGAAGAGCAAATACAGAGACAAAAGTCGGAAAAAATAACTGGAAAGGAAGATTTTAATTTAAAGGGGAAAGTCAACTACAATCCTAAAGTCACTGATAATGCCATCGGATGTTTTTTAATCAGCCTCCAACTATATTTGATTATGAAACAAACATCTATTGGCCATACTCATTTGAACTTTTTTTGCACCCTATGATGAAATGCAATAAAATTCACTAAATCAGAAATCACGACTCAAAAGACTGCATACTCTGCAACCCACGCTGTCGATCGAATGCCACCAGCTTCACCTGGACCAAAACAGCCTAATATACAACTACCCCCTTTAATTGCAACAGTGTGTTCAATCAGAAAGCATAAAACTCCCAGTGGGTATGTGACATCTGTCCATGAGGTCTGCTAGGATTGATGTTAAAGGGCCTGGGAGGTGCCTGGGCCGGCAGCCCACGACCTGCAACAAAGCCTCATCACTTTTATGACATCTTAAGGAATCTTCTTTTTAATACAGTCCATTACTGCTGACATACAAATCTTCCCCAACGTGGCCCCATCTATGGCCTGATCAATTTTTACTCTGCTGAGCCGTCCCCTTTCCCCCTCATTTTGTCATCTCAAAATTCATATTATATAGGATTTTCTTATGGGAAAAACTGCAATAAAAATATGTTACCGCCCTGAAGATGCGCACAAGTCAGTGTTCTGCTGTTACTTAAAAGCTTAGGTGAAAATAAAATTTGTTTCTGTAGTAAGCAGAACTGTTTAAATGTTATTTATTTTTATGTTCCTAAGAAAATATATTGTGAAGTGCAGCATTGATTTAGAACATAACCATGTCTCGATATGGGTTGGAGGGGCTGAATTTATGAATCCTTTGCACAACTCCTTTAATTGAATTTTCCAAATCTCTCACCACACACAAATAATCAATACCTACTGTGGAGCGAAACTTGCCTCAGAATTATTAGGGCCTTTCTTTTTCAATTTTGAAGTCATCAGCAAATACAGACACTGCGGGTATTTGCAATGCCACTACTACACCCAAAGGATTTATGCTCGCCCTGAGCCTGATTGCTCACCAAGAGCGACTTTGTAGAACGCTTACTGAAACTTTTGTTAACCTCAAAGGACAGACGTAAGCGCTTCTTAAAACTGCACTCTCACTCTGGAGAAAGACATAGTTTAACTATCTCAGCGTAAGGTGGAAAAGGGGGATGACCTGGCAGGAATAAGGGGAAGAGGGAAAGAAAGTGGCAGTAAGGAAGACACGGGAGGAGGAGCGGGACTGGAGGATTGGCCTTCAAGGTTTAAGTGTCCTCATGGATTTACACATCAGTTTAAGAGCCTGGGGTTCAGAGCCTGAGCATGCAGAGAGAGCTCTATCTGGTGTGCCATGGCTGCCACGCAAGATTTGCTTTACCATGCTAAGTGCAGATGATATAAGGCTCCAAAATCTGCAAGGATTAAATCAAGACTATTTAATAACTGGTGAAAAAAAACATTTTTTTTCCTCTTACAAATAAGAAGTTAAAAGTGCCCATATTAAAATCCACCACTTGATAACACTTATAATAGTCTGTATATTTGATATAGTCACGTAGAGAATAACAATTTGTAGATACATGTATAATTATCTAATTAGGTAGATAGATAAGAAATAATAATAATAATAATAATAATAATAATAATAATAATAATAATAATAATAATAATAATAATAATAATTTGATATTTTATCAGCTGCCTCAGGTTCTGAATGCTTTGCCTGGTTAACTGAAACCATGTTGCAGCCCATAAAGCATTCTGAGATACCAAACTGTAATTCTGTTTTAAGACTTCAGGAATGAATAGAATTGGGCTCACACACGAAATGCCCTCAGCTGTTTCACCATGTTTCTAAATTAAGTAAATGAACAAATAAACACTCTGGATTAATGTCTTCCATCACCAGTTCTCGCAGACTGCAAACAGTTAAGGTAAGACAGTTCAGTTAGTAAAGAATCATCTGCGTCTGGTACCTATTGAGTCCATGGGTAAAAACTTCAAATTACAATAAACTATAAATCATGTACTACTCTGCACCTCAAGAAAACATCTAATGTGCTGGAGAAAATAGTAAGTACATAGTGATTCAGTGCAGTACATCAATATGTCCTTAAAAATAAAATGATACTTTTTTAATGAATATAGTTATTTTGTCAAGTGAAACAAACCTCTTATTCAACTTTTGATCCTATAACTTTAACACATATTATTGAACATAACTATATGATTCCCACTGAAAAGATCAAGATAAGAGAACAAGCAGCACATGCTGTGTAATCGTATGTCCTCATGCAGCACTCAGCCTTTTCCACTTTCCTACACTCCCTCATACCCAGTACGCAGAGCCAAAGCCTAAAGGCCATAGCAGCGGATCTAAACAAACATTTTACACCAGAGCAGAATCATGCTTCAAGATACCATCAACATCATCTGTCTGGATTTCCCGCTCCCAGCAGATATAGGCCAGGGCTCTTCAGCAGCTTTGAATAACAGTTTGTTTACTTACAATGTGTGTCTCAATGCACATAGAGGCCCAATTCTCTCCCACTGCTATCTGCCTTGACATTGTGAAGTCTGTTGTTGTAAGGAGGCTTATGTAAAACTGATAAATTTCACGGATCCACCATGTGACAAAAATGTGACATTCCTGCGGTGTGGATCCACAATGCGTCATGTATGTTTAGCTCCCTCACTGGAACTAATTAAAATAATTTCTAAAAACCTTAACGGAAAACAAGCTTGCCTGCTGACAATACCCCCTATTAATTTGAAACAAGTCACCATTGTATGAGTGGATCACAAGAATTGCTCTGCTGCAGGCATAATATGTGCCTAAAATAATCAAATTAATTCTTTCCTAAGGAAATCTACAGACTTGTTTGTGTAACCATAACAAATGTTGTTTTTTTTCTAAAGGTCACAGACGCACGGTTGTTTGAACAACTACAACAAGCCTCCATTGAAGCTGCTACTCCTAAACAGCAAAGAGAAGCAAATCAAATGGTGAGGTGGTGGTGGACGAGGATGTCCTTCAGGATGAAACCACCTCGTGATTAAGTTTCTTTTTCTGCTCTTAAAAGCCAAACAATTCTTGACAGAAATTGTTTGTTGTTGTCGTTGTTGTTGTTGTTTTAACAAAGACCTACAGATAAGGTCAATACAGATACAGATAAAGTGATCAGAAGCAAATGTTAGCTAACTTCAGACTGATATTTCTGTGTCACTGACAACATTGAGCCAGTTTGCAGACTATGAATCCTTTCAACTTGTGCTTCTGTTACACTATATTTACATTTTACCATTATACATCATACTATAACACATAGTCCATATATTTGCTGAAGTAAATGCTTCTGCTGTATATAT
>JAQLOL010000020.1:8306632-8317639 GCA_029783665.1 Naso thynnoides | reverse complement strand
GTGCATTGAGTTAATTGTAGTTGTCCAGTATCTGTGACAAAGCTATGTAATGTAATAGAGGCAGATTATATATTAATTTTAACAAACTTTGTTCCAAACATCAGTGGATTTAACAGTAAACATTTCACTTGTTAGTCATCAAATAGCCCTCTGCTGGACAAACCACGTAATTACGCCATTTCAAATCACTTGTCCAGACGTTTTTTTCAGGTCTTAAAATAGTGTTAATATTGCTGTATATCAGAGAACAGGTACGCCGGTACTGATATATGCAATAAGCTAAAAATGGCCAGTAATTTCTGCAAACCAGTACTGGTCAGGCTCTAGTTTTTATTTTTTTCATAAATTGGACATGTTATTTAATAACCTTTGCAAAATGCTGAATTTTTGTCTATGGCATTTTTTCAGACAAACCTTCCTCATGGATGACAGTGGACACGGCTCTTTTTGTAATGACAGCCGGTGAAACCAAGGAGGACTCAAGTTTAGTGTGTTTTACTGAGTCTAAGGACAAAGAAGTATGTCTGCGTGTGATGATGGATGAGCTGAATATACACTGTAACATCTGTTTGGATTCAGTTTCAATCATTCCCAGCAATGCTAAACACAAGAGTTTGTTTACAGATACAGAAATAATTTTATTCACCGCAAAATGGGATAAAAATGTTTGTCATAGTAGGTGGAAGCATTCAGATCCTTGACATAAATGTAAAATGTGTAACATTTTTACCTTAAAATGTCTAAAAGCGACTGTATCTTTGTTATATGTTTTGTTTAGTTGCGTACTGACATTATACCAAAAAATTCTTACTTTGCCACTTTTTTGTTCGTACAGAAGTACATTTGGAAAGGTGAATTGAATGCTGGGACTTATTACCTGCTTCCCTTCACTAGTGGTTGCAAACTAAGGAAAAGGAGCAAAAAAAGCATTTCTAATAAACCTGTAGAGCTCGTCTACAGGACAGACACTGGAGAACTCGACCTCACCAGAGAGCTCAGGTGAGTGTGTGTGTGTTTGTTTATGTGCTTTTGTGTGCATTTTCCTGCTTCCTTCCACCATCAGTAATATAAATTACAGGCTATTCTGGAAAGTTTATGACTTCAAATTTTAACATCTTTGAACAACGCTTGAGATTTTGTTGAGTGTCTTAAGTATTAATGTCATCAGAGTTTCAAGGAAGATTTGGTGTGTGATTTAAAGCAACCCTGTGGATCCAAGCCTTAAGAAAAGCCTGTCAGCACAGCAGTTAAAGGAAGAGGAATTAATTAATAAATGAATGAGTGAATGGACAGATCCATGAGTGGAATTTTGGAGAAACTTGAACAGTCCTTTATGACTTATCTCTGTGTTGTTCTCTATGTGCCACAGGGAGGTGCTGTCTGACATCTTTGAGGTAATTGACATGGATGGAAATGGTGTGCTCAGTCTCGAGGAATACAATTTCTTTGAGCTGAGGACTAGTGGTGAGAAATGTGACAAGGATGCCTGGGCTGTCTGCAAAGGTAATCCCTCTCATCATGGTGGCGATGCACTGGATAGTCAACCTTATACTTACATGAAATCAATGTGAAATACATTGTAAGTGTTTGTTTATGGCTCTTATGATTTGTTCTGTGTGACATGCAGAGAACTTTGATATGAGAAAGAACCAGCTGACGCGGCAGGGCTTTATGGAGCTGAACCTGATGGAGGCCACAGAGAAAGATGGAGACCCTGCTGACCTTTGGGTCACCCTCGAAGCAATGGGTTACAACCGGATGCTGGAGCTCGTAGATGTAAATTTACACAACTGTGTGCACTTCAAACAACCACATTTAATCAGAAAGATTTCAATTAGTCTTAATATTGCGTGACCTGTAGTAGCCCTAATATGCTGTCATTTCAAATATATTTCAAGCTTCATCAAGCCATTCTACACAACTATTCTCTGAAATAACTCTAAATTCAGGCTTGATTCCCTTGATTCAAAGAGCACTGATTGTAATACACACATGTACTGACAGAAACACATTCAGGCTTTCAATATATTGCTTAAATCCTACTAACCAATTGAATGAACTCTTCTATCTCCGACTCTGACAGGCTTGTCCGTTCCAGATAGACGTCCACTGTGAAGATGCTGCGCCATCCATCCAGCCACTCAGTATGGACACAGGGCCCAAGCTCCTAAACCAGGCCCTGCAGAAGTCCATCATATCCAGGACAGGGGCCAAAGCGCTGAGGGGACAAGACAACGTCTTTGTCTACACCTACCGAGGAGAACACAGGATCACCTCCCTCATAGCCAACAAGGTAGACAGCAGACTTTGTGTGGGGGTGATTATCAGCAGGTACAGTTTATTTCAAAAATTAAGATAAAGGACCTACAGTGTCATGGATGTGTGTCAGCAAATTAAACAGTAATGCCATGAGGCAAGTAAATGTTCCTGGCTCTGGGTGATTATTAAAATTGCCATGCATCCTAATGGCCTCTAGGGGGATGATAGACTTCGAATGGAAAGGATTTTGTACTGTTTGGAGAGAAAAGTCTTCATGGTCTTCATGAGAGTGCTGATTAACTACTTGTTGTATGTTTGATTGACCCATTGCCTTACCATTCAGCTACAATGACATTAACAGCTTTGCGGGTTCATGAGTATGGTCTAGTACTGTCTTATAAGCACCTCCAGTGCCCACATAACGTACAGTTGTGAACCATAGCAACAGTTTGTTACATAGAGACAGTCTGTTGTTAGATTAGCTCAATTTTATCTGTTAATTTATAGTTTTTGGTTCATTAAACACAGTTTTATTCAAATAAGATGATGTTTTAGACTATGGAGTCCAAATAAAGTATGTACATCATCTGTGTTGCTGTTGTAAAGAAAATTTGTGCATATTCTTTGTTTTGAAGTCAAGAAATCTGATCAGTAAAATGAC
Organism: Naso thynnoides; assembly: GCA_029783665.1. NCBI lineage: Eukaryota > Metazoa > Chordata > Actinopteri > Acanthuriformes > Acanthuridae > Naso > Naso thynnoides. Next base: position 8,314,719 of record JAQLOL010000020.1, on the reverse strand, counting down.
TCATGTGCCCTCTGTTGCAGGCCAACCAGAAAGTGACTGTCCATGTCAACAACGAGCAGAGCAGGAACTGCTGCAGCAGCAGAGGCATGACTGTGTTTGCTGTGGAGGTGCCAGCCCGGACTAAGATGGTACGAAAAAAACATTCCAGACACGGTTCAGCAGGCCTCTCTCCACCAGACCTTTTTTTATTTCCTCTCTCCACAGTGGTGCGCTGCATTCGAGTTAAACTTAAGTCCGTCGACTTATTCTTTTATTTCTTTAACTCATCAGAGTTTAATTCAACACTCGAGTTTGAGAAAAAAGTTTGTACAGTGATTGAAAAAAAACTTTAAAAAAAAAAATTTCCAAAACATTTATGTTATCGTGTTACCTGTACAGGGTCACAACCCTACTACAAATAGTCAATGAAGTGATTGCACTGCGTAAAAATGGTAGAAAAACTCCAACAATAATATGGGTGGGAAAAAGTCAGAAATGTTCATTCCCACATAATTCTGTTGAATTCCTACAACAATTGTGTGTAAGGTTGGCTATGTGTAGGCTACAATTTTGGCCATGTAAATTTTAATGATTAAATTTAAAAAAAAAAAAAAAAAGATGAAGAGTTTTCCACACAGGTACAGCTCAGCGGGCTGCTGTCCAACTGACTTTTTTTTTCCTCCCTCCACAGCGGCATGCGAGTAAAAGTGAAAATGAAGTTCGTCGGCTTATTACTTTTTTTAAACACTTCTAAGGTTAACTCAGCACTTAAGCGTGAGAGAAAGGTTCTCAAAGAACTAAAAATCCTTTTTTCAGTGATAATTTTTTTCTTAATGTTTATGCTGCACCCAATCACAGTCACACCCCTACTACAGTCAAAGAAATGATTACACTGAGTCAAAGGGTAGAAAAACAATTTTAAAAAATGTTCCAAAAAAAAAAAAGTCATAAATGTCAATTCTGTCATGATTCTGTTGGATTCCTTTCAGCTGATGCCCCTGACCCAGCCAACCCGCTTACATTTTTATACAAACACAGGCTGGCCTCTGATGCGGCTTAGATACTACCTCCAAAGGCGAGTGATTGATGGTACAACTCGACCCCCCCTTTCCGTGTCGGTGCTGTTCATTCACAACAGCAAAGCTCATTAGAGGCACATTAAACCTTCACTAAACAGGCTGCGTAAAAGGGACTACAAACTGAAAAAGTTCCAATCTATTTCATGCAAATGTACAATCGTTCATTCTAAACAAGAAAATAATTTTATTATAATCGCTATGGTAGTAGCGTGGCATGAAATTTATGTATTTTGTGTTTTCTAATACAAGAACTTGTGTCATTTAGGTGTGCCAGCATGTCCTGCCCATCAATGAGAAACAGGAGTGGACCTACAACTGTGTGGAGACGATACTACCCTGCACATAAAGCTGTACTCCTGTCAAGGCTTCAAAGCTTGCCATTGCTAGTTACACAGAAAAGTGATGTGCAACAATTATTCATGAACCAGTTGTGTTAAATAGGATGCATCATTAAATTCAATTTCTCTCTATCTACTTGAAATATATTTGCTCAAATGCTTGTTGTTTAATGTATAACTGTTACTCAGAAAAAGTAACACTGCCTAATCACTTAAGCTTTTAAAAGTTTTGTCCAAAACTTACCTGTGTTTTGTAAAGCCTCTTATATCAGACCGCAACAGCAGGAGCAGAGACCCTCCCTTTCAGGAGCGCAGTGACTCGGTGCATCAGAGGTTTTCACCATTAATAACAAGAGATGGTCGCTGTAGTCATAAAGCACAGCTAATAATGATTTTACTGTGTTTAATGAGCCTTTGTGTATGTTTGATGTTGTGGTTAATGGAAAGAACTTTGAAATGCCCCCCAATTTTTATTAGCATTTTAATTGTATAGAATGCATTGATTTTGCCAGTTACATTGCAGTCATGACACTTTCATTCATAATCTACCCTTTAAATGAGGGCTGTGGTCATGATGTGTTGAAAGTAGATGTAGTCATGAAAAAAGAAAATCTCTAAAGAATGGCTGTGCTGTCACTTTGTGTGATATCAGTATAAATTTTGTTGTACTAACTTCACTTCTTTGAAATAGTTTTTTTAAATTTATTAAATAGGCCAGATGATGTCACGCTAATTTTGCCTAACCGACCTCTCTTTGGTTTGCACTTTGAATCCAGCACTTCATTATGCACCACATAAACATTTGATTTTAACGAGAAACGCATAAAATGAAGGCAGATACATTTCCGTTTCACGCTGACTCTAAGCCTCTGTGATCAGACAGGTCACCACAGATGTGACCTGGATTTGTGTTCAGCTCTCCACAAAACTCAGCAGCATTTTAGAATCAAATATGAAAACGGAAACAATTCGGATTGAACATCTAGTTGTGTACTTATGTAATAATGTGAAGTTGGGACTTGCTTTACATTGAAATATGGCTGTTTAGGTGCTGGTGAAAAAAATTATTTATATAAACGGGATATTGACAGAAAAAACAAAACATCTGCTGAACTGTTCATCATTGATAAGTGTGTACTGTGCCTTCTTTTCTGAAGGAAAGCGCCTTCTTGTACTCAGCCTGCATATAACCTAAGTCACTGTGGAGCCACTAGTCACCACTCTCCACAGTTTTTTGATACAGAATGCTGCTGTGGGAATTTTGGGCTGGCAACAAAATGCATTCCTTTGCCTTGCACTCAGGGCTAAACTTTATTTGCCCTTGGCCTTTCCAGTTGAGAACACTCTTGACCTCCTATTTATATCTCTCAGGCCATTATTTGCCCTTTGACTTTCACTGCTGAAACAGTAGAGCCAGCTGACTAAATGTCATATGTCATGTGAGATGTATTTAATGTCCTGAGCCCCTGTGTGCTCTTCTTTTCCCCACACACAGGTTTAGTAACACTTGACTGCTGAAGGCAGTCAGCCTTTAGGGGCTGTGAGCCAATTTTAATATCTGCTTCCTGAGACTTTGATTCTGCTTGTGTCTCAAGGAAGATTTAATTTAGTTTTATTGTCATATATTATTTTAAAGGAGTTCGGTCGCTTGATTCTCTTTAAAATTCAGCAATTAAAATAATTTTGTAATAACATGTTTTTTCAGAATAAACCAACAGTGACAAAATGGGAATAGGGGGGAAAATGCTAATGAGTTACAGGTTTAACTTATATTATTGAGGGATAGAGCTAAAAGTAAGCTAACATTCCTTGTGGTTTGTATCTGTAATCTGTTCTGCTCTTATTGAGAAAAAACTGTTGTATGCATCTATACAGCTGCATATTCACACACATGCAAACACCTCACTGGTTTCACGTTAAACTTTGCTCCAGTTATGATGATCAAACACACTGATGCAACAGACAAACAGCAGTGGCCTTAAGTGGACCCTTTCATAACGGCCCCGTGAAACTCACCCCTCCACTCAAAGGAACACAGACATGCGGACATTGTCCTGTACTTTCTGTTTTTCTTTCTTCTTTTTAGCTCTTGTGAAACTATTTTTCAGTACAAGACTTACACATGATGGCCATTTTAAGGGCTAACTCCGGGTTTGTTTTGGGGTTTTTTTTTGTTTGTTTTTTTTTTAAGACGTTATATGTTCATATTTTAACCCTTTTTAGACCAAAATGAGAAATTAGCCGAGGTTCCAGTGTTTCCCCCAGAATCTTATACCTGGCAGTGTGCAGAAGATTTATAACCATCATTTTAACCTTCATTTGGAGACAAAATTTACAGTAAATGTCACTGATCTGTTAACCGAACAAATAAAGCATAAAAGAAATTAAAACAAGAGAGACATTCTTTCCTGTTTCTGGTCAAAAATATTGCCAGGTGGAAGTGACACTAAGAAAATGTTGCAGGAAATCCAGTTTGAGAAAAAGGTCCACATCAAATTCCAAAATACACACAGTACTTTAATTATAATGTGACGGGATTTCAAAGCCTATCCCTCTACAATTGCAAAGTAAACAGCAGAATAATGGCATGTATACCAAGTTAGCACCTTGTTTATTACTAACTTGTTATCACATCTCAGATCCGCACACTGCACAGTCGTACCTATAATCTTTATTTTTTAGTATTTTAGTATTTATATTTTATACTATTTGCACTTCATTTTATTGTTATGTTCCTTTAATTTTATCTTATTGGTCCCTTAGTACAATTTCTACCATTATGCTGCTGTGTTGACTTGAATTTCTCCTGGTGGGATCAATAAAGGGCTATCTTACCTCTTATCTTATCTTTTATACCCATAATGTGTGCTTGCATGGGCTCAACTGGCTACCAGAGTGTGGTGCTGGATTACAGGTGTTTTGGCCAGCACAATTTTTGCCAGACTTCCCGGCACTTTTTTTTTTTCGCTGTAGCCCTCCACATTGGCACCACTGCTGCATGACTGGCCTCATTTAAATGAATGAATAGGAGTTCTGTTTTTTCAAGGAGGGCAAAAGTCACACTTTCCCTTCATTTCCTGACACTTTTTAATGTTTCTTATCGAATACATAAAAAAGGGTTTCAGAAAAAACTGTAAAAAAAATTAAATTAAATTAAAAAAAATAATTTTATTATCTGAAGGTGGATGATGGTCACAGGGGGCTTGACCTTAGTATACCTACATTATGGCCCTGTGCGCCATATTCCAACTTTTGTTATTTATTGATAATCTTTTTATTGGAATGGCGAAGTATGAACAAAATCGCGAGAAACTGGCATTATCTCTCAAAGTCTGCTGTTGTTGGTAGAGAAAAAAAAATCCTCCATGTACACTACTTGCCCTTTAAACTGAGAAGGCGGATCTGTGAGGGGGGAGTTGTCCCGCGTGTACGTGTCTCCTCTCCCACTGCAGTCGCCTCCTCATCGGACCAGACTGCGGATCACACAGGGCGACCTTAGCTGCTCACTGGGGGGTCAAACATGGTGAAAATAACGGTAGTGAAAACCAAGCCGTACACGGACCAGAAGCCCGGGACGAGCGGTCTGAGGAAGCGGGTGACGGTGTTTCAACAGAACCAGCACTATGCGGAAAACTTCATCCAGAGCATTATCTCTGTCATCGAGCCTGCCGAGCGCCAGGCTGCCTCCCTGGTGGTGGGAGGGGACGGCAGGTTTTTCATGAAAGACGCGATTCAGTTGATCGTCCAGATTGCTGCTGCTAACGGGGTCAGTAGAAGAAAATACCGTCCACCTTCGCAGCTCCCCTCTGTTTGTGACGTTAGCTAGCCGAGTTGGCCATGTTAGCCAAGCACCAAACTGCCATACAGACTGCTGGTTAGCATGCCAAGCTAGCTGTCAAGTTTTGTTTACATTACAGTGTTATCTACATGGAGGTACACTGTGTAATACTCCGTGTGCTGGCACAGATATGAAGTTAAACACCCGAAGAGGTCGAGATACTCATTGCTAAGAGTAACGTTAACGGTAGTGTACTGGTAACGAAAGTAACGTTAACGTTACGCAGAGAAGTCATTGACAGCATCATAAATTCAGCGCCAGGTACTGTAATATGTGGCCAGGTGTGGTTAGCATGAGTCCTATTGAAGTTTTTAAGTTCATATATTCAGTCGAAAGTTTAAATGAATTAATGTTGTTAATGTTAACGTTACATGAAATGAGTATAAAAGTAGCCGTCAGTTAACTAACGGTACATATTACTGCTAGCTTGTTCCCGTTCCTTTACATGATAAGGGAAAGGAAACCTGTTGGAGCAGTGGTGGCGTTCATGCATCAACTTGTTTTGCTTCGGTACTACATATTTTCTTGATTTTTCATGAACTGTTGATGGAAAACTACTGCGATTCCCACAACGCCCAGAGTAGTCGGTGTCAAGTTATGTCAAGAAGACAGGTGTCGTCTGGGTTTCCCTGCACGGTCTCTAATGCCAGCTTTGACCGCAGTGATCTTTTGGATGAAGTGCATGGAGGCCACTTGGATGTGAAGCGATTACCTTTGACATTTAACGCAACACACTGGCACCACACGGATGCTTTAACATAAGGAATTAAAGCTTGTTTTTGTGATTAAAAATTACTAGGGTTGTTTTTTTTACAATGACACAAATGAGCAGAAGCACGGTTGAGTATTGAAAAGGGAGGATGTAACGTTTTAGCCAAACGTTGTGTTGTTTCATAATGCGCTGTGGTGAGATGCCACTGGCTGCCTGCGCTCTGATGATGCTGAAACACATTCAGCCGAGCGGGGGGGGGCGTGCCAGCCGACGTGCAGCTGGTCACGTTGCTCTGCATATGTCTGTACCTTGTAGTGGAATGCATAAAACTGTATGAATAGTACATGTAGTGCTGTTATGCTTTGTAAGCATTTTACAATACCACAAGTGTAAACGGAACCTCATGTAGATGGCCACTGTTTCTCTTCTGCAGATTGCAAAGCAGCAGTTGGTAAATGCTGGTTGCCAGTGAAGCCAGTGGGTTTAAGTTGCACAAAGATGTCAGCTATTTTTTTTTTTCTTTTTTTTTTTTCAGTTTCTTCACAGTGGCTGATGTTAGGAAAGAAAGCATTCATTGCCAAAGGTGCACAGACAGGAGCACTTCTGCTTTTTATGTTTGCTGTAGACAGAGCAAACCATTGTGTGTTTAAATAGAAATTTATGGACTGAGACAGTGATACATTTTTATTTTTATTTTTAAATGTAACCTACGACATTTGCTTATTCTTCTATTATGTAACATTTCTTGACATTCCTACTGTTTAACTTTATAACCTCAAAAGTCCAGTGTTTAGGATTTAGGGGGATTTGTGGAATGAGGCAGAAATGGTTTAATATTCATAAGTGTGTTTTCATTTGTGTATAATTGCCTGAAACTAAGAATTGCTGCTGTTTTCTTTACCTTCGTATAAGCTCTTTATATCTGATCCTCTTCCATGGAGTCAGTCATGTTGCACCACCATGTTTACAGTAGCCCAGAATGGACAAACCAAACGCTGGCTCTAAAGATGACTAGTCATGTTTTTCCTACGTTTTGTGGCCACTGTTGGTTCTCCTACATGCATGGAGGGGGAGGGTGAATGGAAGGTTATTAATTCAACTGCATTCTTAAATTTCACCACTTGATACCCACACACTGAACTTTTAACTTATAGTAATTTGTAAGTAAGTGGATTGGAGAGCAGCTGAACACTTAAAAATGACACTAGATAGATAAGAGTTGTTTTGTAAATGATAACATTTTGACTGATTGTGATTGCCAGCAACGACAAAAACTGAAGATGAAATGATATTGTGTCAGTATTGTAGTCATCGCCTGCATACTGTGGCAGTGGTGGCCTATAGGTTAGAGAAGCAAGTTTGTGACCAGTGGGTCGTTGGTAGGATTGATTTGGGTGGGGACAGCAAAAGACTGAGCGCCCTTGAGCAAGGCCCTTAACCCGCACTGCTTCAGTGAAACTGCTCAGTGGCTGATGATCAGACTGTCGTACTGTGCAGCTTCCAGGTGTGAATGTGTAACTGTGTGAACGTGGTCAGGGTGTTCCTGAAAAGAGAGCTCGCTCTCCATAAAATTCTCCTGAATAAGTAAAGGTTCAAAAAATGCTGACTCACAGACTATCACAGTCACTACAACAGAGGGAATGATGATATGATGTGCTTTGTGCTGTCATGAATGTGAAGCCATAGCCGTAGATAGAGGAATGTGACCCTGACATTTTTTTGCTCCTCAACTTACTTTTTATTTTTATATATGTTTGCATTAATGCGTGTTTTCCTGTGTGTTTATATTGTCTCCTGCAGATTAGCCATCTGGTTATTGGTCAGAATGGCATCATGTCCACCCCTGCAGTGTCCTGTGTGATCCGCAAAATAAAGGCAGTGGGTGGCATTATCCTCACAGCCAGCCACAACCCTGGAGGCCCCAATGGAGACTTTGGCATAAAATACAACATCTCCAGTGGAGGTTGGTTATTAGCTTCAGTTGCTACATGAGCTAACAAACCCAGGAGACCTCTGGCTACCATGTTACATTACAGTTATTTAGGAGCAAAGTGCATGGAGTCATTAAAGGTGCAGTGTGTAGAAATCAGCTTCATCTAACAGTTAGGTTCTAGAATGCAATCAACTGAAAGACGCTTTGC
>JAQLOL010000020.1:8279518-8306532 GCA_029783665.1 Naso thynnoides | reverse complement strand
TTTGGCGCACCCTCGGCGGGGCATTTTCCCACGAAACTTTGACTGCGCCATGATGAATATGTGACACCTCCCCCTGCTGCGCCGCCACACCCATCTTGGCGCAGCGCAGTCTACCAAACTGCCAAACAGACCGTGCGCAGGGCTGCGCCACCCTGCACCTCACTGCGCAACATGCGCTGCGCCACGAAACTAGGGCCCGAAGTCTTGCAGCTGTATAAAAATGACCTTGCCCCTAGTCTTCAAGTCAAGTCAAGTCAAGACAGTTTATTAATCCCTAGAAGGGATTAATTTGTGTCTTCATGTCTGATAAAATCTTCCTGAATTCTCTGCTGTTGAAAGTTGCTCAACAAATGATTGAGCCTTTTCTTACTGTCCGTTTCGGCCTGTCTGCTAACAATGGCTCAGTCCTTTTCTCCTCAGCTGGCTGATTGGAAAAAACTGGACAGCTTCTAAAGCTTTCAGGAAGCTTCCAACAGCCAAGCTGTTCAGTGTGTAAAATGACTATTTTTAAAGCATCATGATTGTAAATAAACAGCTGGATCCTTGGATTCTGTAGGGGCATACTTTGTCTAAAATCACAAAGGCTGTCTGCACAGTTTCTCCAGAATCTGCTGGTTTGACATGTTGAGACATTTTACTCATTGCCACTGAACATAAAGTACCTCTTATTTTAACTAGTGAATTGTTGATTGTTGAAAATGAATCCAATCAGAGACAGAGAAGCTAAACGTTCTTGTTTTGAGGGTCGAGATCCAATTATTTCTGTAATTTTCCAATACTAAAAATCAGTGTTCATGTTCACAGGCGACCTCACAGCTGTGTGATGGTGTGAAAGTGGGTGGGTTTACAACACACAGCTCTTTACAAAAACATGAATGTCTTTAGGGACAGACTGTCCATGACGGTGTGCTGTTATCTTCATTTGTACGATTCATCTCGTCTCCTCCTCCGACAGCACACTGCTGCCATGAGGACTTTTAGAACAGAAATGCAGATGTGTGAAGACACTTCATCCAAACAATTCTGTCCATCTTTTTTATTTATGTACTTGGTTTGTGACATAAGCACAGCTGAGCTCACTGTCCACCTTCTCTACTTTGTACATGTCAACATGCATGAGGTTCTTTATGACATATTTCGATACAACGGCTGAACAAAAGAGGTTTAAAAGTGGAATCTGTCCTTTTACTGTTTCATTATTTTTCCTAGGAAGTATTTACTAAACATCCTCAGGCTAAAAGAGTTTTGTCTAAGAGTCCTAACTGGCCAAGATACCAGACACAAAGCTTGTGAGCAGAGAGGACGGAGAGACTTTCTGATGCTCGTTCACTGAGCTGATAATTCTGCTCACAGAATTAAGTCACTCACATTGCTCACTGTTGCTCAAAAAAATATGATATATATATATATATATTGGTCACATTCATTTGGAATTCATTTGGAAATAAAACATGAGCTCAGCAGATTTGCCAGATTCCCTTCCGGCCACTTTAAACACATAATCTCATGTCATTTAAAGAAACATAACAACATAACCAAACTGCTTCCCTTTTCTTTTGTCTTTTTCAGACATTCATTTTAAATTGACTGTAATCACTACATGTGCTCATCCCAGCACTGCCCCAGGCATCAGTATACGGAGTCCTGCTTTGCCAGTGCTACTGGTGACCTAAATGGATGTCACATATGGATTCAAACTCCAGGGAAGCAGCACTGTGCAGACTACGTGAAGCTTTTTCATCTATTCAAACACAGGCCAACTGTGATGCAAGAGGCAGATTTCTAGATGTAGGCTTGGTAAAGTACATGATGCAAGGTTTCTGTGCAGCAGTCCCATCATCTGTCAGGCCTTGTGACCTCTGGCTGGTTATTTCCTCCTTGGAGATGCTGCCTATCTTTGCCTGAAAACACCAATTGGCATTCAGGCACCATCCACCCTCCCTCTGAAAGGTCCAGAGGAGAAACACTTTGCATCACTCCAGGGCTTGACTATTAAACCAGCTTTTGGATAGATGAAAACATGCTGGTGAGCAACACCATCAAAGCCCCTGGAGGTTAATTCAACTAGCAAACTAGACATCATTGTTTGCGATGCATTCCTATGCAAGCTTTGACTGAGCATGAACAATGTTTCGGAAGAGACGGAGGATCCCCTGTTTAATCAAGATTGTCTAATGATCTGAAGAGTGGTGCATTAACTGCTATCCAAAAGTTTCTTTCCAGCTCCTTCACATTATTTCACGTTTCACGTTATATTTATAATAATAGCACTTCTTCAAACATACAAACAAAATAGCAAAAAAAACCAAAACATACATCTTGTCCACAATCTTCTTAAATAAAATTCAAAATGTGCTCCTGTCGCTCTTCTTCCTTCTCCGGATAAACCATCAAGCCTTCCGTGGTCTGACTTTTATTTTGGTAAGTGGGCACTGAGGGGGTTCAGATAAGGTTGATGAGGCTGAATATGCTTGGGAGGGAGAAAGGATCTGATGAGGTTTGAGGCTAGACTCAAATGTTCCAGTGGGACCATGAAGTATGGTGGGGTTTAACATGCGTGAGGCAATAAGGACAGGAGGAGTTACAGATGGATCACTCCCCACTGCCTCAAAATGAAATGTCCATGAGGCTTATGTCCTCCCCCTGCCTGTAGGAGGCCTTCCCAGTGGTGGCATGTTAGAAATCTCACTTTGGCATTGAAACAGCAGTATTTTCACTGTGAAACAAATTGTTTTTATTATAAGTTTTTATATTTATAGGTTCTCCCATTAATGTGAGGGTTCCACTCTTTGATAATGAACCTGATCAGCATCGTGTCAGGAAGGATGGTGAAGAAAATATTTTGCTCAGATACATCATCTCTTCCACACAGCACTAATAATAGGCTGCATGTGGGCAGTGAGGTGGCAGACTCATTACATTTACTCCACAGTTGGCCTCAGCGTATGGAGCAAAATAAAACTTTCTCTCATGCTGCTTTGGCGGCATTTTATTTTATTGTAAACATCTCATCTTCCTGCAAATATACAACACTTTAAAAGCAAATGAACAAGAACGTAAAAGGAGGAACATCTTAAAGTAACCTTTAAGTTATTAACTTCTGTGACAACATTCAATGATATTTTAGTTTGAACTGTCTGCATGTGAACGTAGCATCTTCCATAATAAACACACACGACACTGCTTGAGGTCATTAAGTCGGCATCAGCGCAGACTTGCTGCGGGAAGGTTTTTATAGCCTACTTTCACTGCAGGCTAATTGGTTTGGGATGGCACCTAATGTGGCCGAGCCTCCACAAGGAATGGAGTCAATATGGGGGAGGGTGATGGGGTGTTGGGGGGTAGTTTAACAAAAGCCCATGATGTCACCCATGTCTGTTTGTTTGTTAGGAACGTTAGCGCCTCCCCACGGTAAGATAAGCTCCTTTGTAAATACAGCACGTTTACACGTCTGTGTCTAATTAATTAGCTGTGGTGCCACATTAACCTCAACTGTTTTAAATAAAGCAGACTCTGAAGTGCAGCAGGACAGCCGCTGAAATAAACTGTTTTAATTTTCCCTCACAGCTGCATGTTTTGCTAATGACACAGGAGTCAACACCGTCACGTCAACTCTCAGTTTGCAATAATTCAGTAATTCAGTGTTGTTTTTTTTTTTCTGAACTAAACATTCAAAGAGGACATTAGTGCTTTGAATAGCAGCCACTGTGACAGTGACTAATTTTTATCCTTTGTATAAAAATTTACTGCCATTTTACACTTGGTGGAGGTTTGGACTTTTCATGTTATATCTAACTTTGAAACAGTCATTATTAATCAGAAGCAGCTTTACAAGTCAAGCAAAAGAGGAGCAAGTGAGATGTGACAGACTACAGTCCTCAGTGATCGAAAATGTTTCAGATTTTACTGGAATGAACAGCAGAGCTGAAGGTTCCACATACATGCAGATTTCAGATGAACTCTCGAGATCACAATGTCACAAAAATCCATCTGGCCAGTCTCCAAGCTCTCTGTTTCTGGCTGTTAGGCTGGTGACTTAACCAATCAGTGTTCTTTGAGGAAGTACTGACATGAGCCAAGGGTGTGGTTTGTGTGTGTGGTGCTCAGAAAACCACAATGACAGCTACGGTTAGCATAGATGCTGCTATAGCGTCAGTTCTGTCAGAACTGGAGAGTATTTCTTCATTGAAAGAAGAACAAAGAACGACAATGAAGGCTTTTCTTGATGGAAAAGATGATTTCTCTTTTCTCCCAAATGACTCTCATAAGAGTTAGATTTACTAACTGTCTCCACTGGTTGTACGGTTTGTTGATTTATTGGTTGAAGTCAGTTTGCAATAGATTGTGACAGAAAGATGGTTCGTCCAATCACCTTTCAAGTGTTTTCTCAAAGGGCCTGCCCTTTTGCAAATGGTTTCCAATGGAGCCTTCCCTGATGGTTCTGTGAAACAAACCATAAGGCACAGTCAGGTTCGATTTCCATGTAATTTAGTATATTTTAACTGTCAAAGCAAAGAGACTTCTTTAGTCTTTTGAATGTCCAGAGTAAGTTACTTAGTAACTTCTGTCATTTGTGAAAGTAATGTAAAATACATTCTGCCAGATGTTTGGGTGAAAATAATGTAGCCAAACAATGAAAAACACATTTTTATTCCAATATAAGGCATTAAATTAAAGAGTAATTTGCATACAACATATTGGCACCCAGTGAGCCAGATGGCCTTGAAGGATCCTCCTCAGTCCTCTCCAAACTGCAGTTTTTTGTGTCAATCTTTCCTATGGTAGGTTTTAAGTTTGTTAGGGAAAAGAAGAGAAGCTCATGATTAAATGCTGAAAAACATTCCCTAAACAAAAGATGTAAGAGATGATAAATGCAGGAACTCCCAGAGCTCGCTCACTCATGTCTGAATAAAACACCTTTGTCAGCACGTCAGCATCAACACTTCAAACACGTCCCTGGAGTCACAGCGTGTAACTTCACCGCACATTCTTTAAAAACCCACACAGGATGTACAGCAGTTGAACAAGCGCAGCGCTCCAGCTAGAGGCGTTGCACAAATATATACATAAGCACAGAGAAGCACTGACACTGACAGAGGAGGCTGCAGGATTAGCTGAATTATTTCAGGTTCCTCGAGCGAGATCAGCACACACACACACACACACACACACGCACACACACACACACACACTCCTGAAGTATCTGCGAGCTATTAACATGAGACATGATGGAATGTGTCGCCTGATTCAACATGAATTTGACTCTCATTGTTATTCTAATTCTCTGAGCCTTAATGTGTTTCACTGCTGCAGGCCTCATGCTGCAGACGCTTATTTCACTTTTCACAACAGTCATGATAATGCTGGTGATGATGACGATGATGATGATGATGATGATGATGATGATGACGATGATGATGACGATGGTTTGTTGTTATGGTGTAGCAGTCTGGGTTAATGGTTAAAGAGGAACAGATTTTGTCTCCAGACATTGTTGGCAGTGACTTGTGGGTATTGATTTGTTAAAGAGACAGTTTCCTCAGCAGACAAGATCATGTGACTCACTGGCCAAGAGCGAGAGGCTGATCTACAGGTTGTCATGGGGACATTTCTGCCCGTCATCATGAGAAGTGAAAAAAGGGACCTTGAAGGTCATTGTCTAATAAGACTGGCCTATAAGCATCACATGATGATAAAATGATCTCTCTCTCTCTCTCTCTCTCTCTCTCTCTCTCTCTCACACACACACACACACACACACGACAGGTGGCCAGACGTGTGATAGATGAAGGGTTTTATTGTAGGTGATGTGATGATTACCATGACGTTCTCAGGCGGTTTAACTGAACACTGTTATCACTAAGGAGCTGCCTCCCTCAAGGGCACTGTGACAGCTCCTGAGCCCTCAAAGGTAAACTTTGTGGACAAAATTCACGGCTAAAGCTGGGGATACACTACACGACTTACAGGATTTTCTATTAGGATTCACAAACATGCTGAGTCTGTCCTAGTCAGCAGCAGTCATCATCACTAGTTGGAGCCAGTTGGCATTGCAATGTTGGCACAGAAATCTCTAAGTGTTCGAGGAGAACAGACTTGAATCAGCAAGTGTGTGAGGAGAACAGACTCCTCCCAACATGAGCAGGAGCCAATCAAACATGATTTCTCTGAGCCAACTCTGGACACAGTCTCACAGTGTACACTGGTCAATGACCCACAGTCAGATGCCTATCGTCAATAGCCAATGAACACAGAGGAGGTAGGATGATGGATGAGATAGGCTACTGTATGTTACGTCATGAGCCCATATGTGATTCACTCAGATCCAAATCCCCCTGTTGTCTATAAAGTCTGTACTCCTCACGTCTACCTCTCCACTAATGTTACTTCACCCATATACATTCCATCCTCTTATTTTTTTTTTCCAGCCGCAGATGGTGGCACATATAGTGTTGATTTACTCTTCTTCTTCTTCTTCTTCTTCTTCTTCTTCTTCTTCTTCTTCTTCTTCTTCTTCTTCTTCTTCTTCTCTTTTGTTGTTGTTTGTTGCATTAATGCCCCCTTCTGGTCTGGAGTGTAGGTTTGTTTTCTCTCGCAGGTGTTTTGATGAGAATTTGGTCCATTCAGTTGGAGTGACAAGTCATGTGGCCTGTGTAATTAGTCCTTAAAAGTGTGATCCTAAGTCGTCATGAAACATCTGCTGAAGCCAGTCAGTTAGTGTATACTGCTAGTCTTTTCATAATCTGTTAGCATTGTGAAAGTCGTGTAGTGTATCCACAGCTTTAGTCTGTTCCACAAAACAACAAGGTCTTTTTTGACAGTTTTATGTTAGAACTTCCACTTGGTTATCGCTTTTTAATGCTTTAAATAAAACTGAACTGATCACATATCTAAAGTGATCACTTAGCCATGATTTTGAGAAATATGTAAACATGTTTGTTTTGTTAATCATTCCACTCATTCAGCGGCTGAATCATCTGCTTGTGACTGTAATTGTTTCTGAGCAATTTTACTTATTTGTTCTCCATGTGAAATCAATAAAGAGGCTCTGTCTCACTGAGCTCTGATGAACATCGACATGCTGCTGTATTAATGGGCACTTTTGGAGGCTTTGGTAAATATTGTCACATAAATGGATACTTGAATAATCACACATACTGTCACATACTGGCTTTTACATATGGATTAATTAGGAGGAATGTGTTGTCAATCAGTTCACAAGCTGGGAATGAGGATGACCTACAAGAGTATCTAGGATTTATATTTAAATATTACCAGAAAACACTCGTTTGATCTTCTGAGTGCAAGATATAGATGTCAAAAATCCGTTGACTGATGTTTTTGATTCATTTCTGCATGCTGTAAGAATCTGTTGAATGCAAATAAAGAGTGCACTACGTTTTTGTTACTTGTTAATTTCATGAAGTGTTTCTTAAACTTTCTGCCATGGTGAGCTGGAATTGTTTCCTCTCTGAGGTTAACATTGACTTTACTCATTGTCCAGGCAGCTCTGACTCTAAAAGACTTTTCATGGTCCATTGTTTAGTCCTTCTTAACTTCTGATTCACAGGAGAGCATAGAGGGCAAGTGCTGGTGAAAATAAAGCATCAAAGCTTTTCAGTGTGAACCTGAGTGTCTCAGTGAGACTGCAAGGCACCTCTGCTACTTATTATCTGCTCTAGTGCTTCACAGTTCAGGTGATGTAACTGGAGGATAATGACGAACTCTGGCTGCTTGTTGAACAGCTGATTCACGGTGCTTTTAAAAGGCTTAGAGAAGCAGGGACAGAAACACTTTGCCTTCATTTTAGAGAGAATTTGTTTCTGTCAGCTTAGCAGTGAAGAGCTGCCCCTGCCTTCACCCGTCTGATTACCACCTGAACCCTGATGTTGCTGTGAAGTGTTTCCTTTATTTACAGCAAATCAACTCAGTTAAAGCAACCCTCTTGTAAACTCAATGAAAATGAAATGTGTTCTGAAGTTGGGCCCACATTACATATAGACAAAGACTCTCTCATTCTCAAACTTTGTATGTCATCACATCAGACCAGTCGAGTCTGAGAAAACCTGATGAGGTGTTGCCATCCTCCAGCTGTCCCTTCACCATCAGGAAGATGCTTTTAGCCCAAATCAGAGGTGATTAGCTTAGCTTAGCAGAAAGACTGAAAGCAGGTGGAAACAGCTAGCTTGGCTCTGTCTAAAGTTCTAAAATACACCCAGAAAACACCTCTTAAGCTCACTAACATGTTGTATCCTATTTATTTAGTCAGTACAGAGTCGGAAATTCAAAAATGACAATTGTTGGTTTTTAATGTGGGCTGTATCATAAAGTCGTCCTGATGAAGGCGCACTCATAGCCTACAGATCACAGATCTCTGTCAGGCCTACAGATGGCGGCAATGGAAATAAAAACAAGGTTTTATTTAATTTTTATTATCCTTTTTCCAGTTTTGATGAATCATAACATCTCCAGTTTGAAATTTTTCTGCTCTAGTTATGGTTGACACTAAACTTTCTATCGGATATCAGATTTGAGGCCAAAATGTGGCCTACAGATGAGGTAAGTCTTTTTTCTTTTTTAGCCCAGCTGATGGCCAGAAAGGCCCTTTGTGTTGTAAAAATGGCAAAAGTTTAGGATTTATGGCAGTCTCATATAGAACCTAATATTTATTGGATTTACAACATAACTCCATCTCAAGGTACTTCTACTAGGTACTACTCAAGGTAATTCATCATGAATTAGTGCTCTCTGGCACTGATGCAAATCTGTCCCCAAAGGAGCAAGATTCCAAGTTGCAGCAGTTTTTGCTGAAACTAGTTTCTAAAAATTGGGAGGATTCAGCAGTATATAATAGTCTAAATAACATCTGATAGGCTATTTATATAACAGAGCAGTAGATTAGAAAATAAATAAATAAATTAAAACCGTGATTCAAAACAGCCACATCAAGTCCTTCAGTAAAATCACAAATGATTATGGAATTTATTGGATGTGTGCAAGATTACCTGCTGACAGATACACGCATACACACACACACACACACACACACACACACACAGAGATCATAATATACATGCATGAGATCAACAAATCCGGCCAAACTCATTCTTTAAACATGAAATTTCAAAAATTTAAATCTCAGTTTCGTCCAGTTATCAGTAACACGTTTACATCTTTTCTCTAATTTCATTAATGTGGTTATTACTGCGCTTGCACAAAACAAACTGATAAATAACTATAATGATGAAATCATGCTGACGAAAATTCAGCAGAGCTGCTTCCCTATGCGCATGTGTTTACATTTTATAACCCGCAGACGGGATTAAACAGATTATTATACAGATGCCTCATTTTAACTGGGCCTCTGCTGCAGGATGAACTAACAGGATATTGATTGTTGGGAGCCAGTAACGAGGCCCTTTTCAGTTTTATGAGGTAACGATGCAATGCTAAATGTCAGACAAAAGTCAAAGCCTTCTGGGTTTAGATTGAAAGCAAGGCTTAGAGGTCAGGCAGGAGTCAACCATTATTAAGGCACAGAATCTGTTGTGTCGACATTTCTCTGCTGAGTCGAAAGAGGCCAGTGTTTGGATATTTAGCACATTGTGGCAGATTTCTCATGAGGGCAGCTCAAGTCTCAAGCATGGACTTATTTATGAGTTCATATGTATTACAGAGTGAAACATAACCAGATAAAACACAAAGCTGACAGCAAAAGCAAAAGAAACCCGTCTTTTCATAACTACAATGTGCTGACAGCCTAATAATTGTCTAATAATACTGTACAACTTCATTATGTTTGAAGAAAATGTTGGTGAATCCACATTTATGAACAGTGCTGGAGCTGCGAGGATGTTGTCGGGTTGGATGGTGCACGTACAAAGAGCCCGGCTGTGAGAGGATGCGGGATCACATCCACACTCCAGTTTTTTATTTGATTCTGGAAATAGAGCGCAGTGATTAAGGTTAGTGAAAAATTGGGATTACGGTCCATTCTTAATAAAGAAACTGAAAAGAAGTCAATTCACCGTTGACCTCTTTTCTGTATTAAAAACAGACCATGATCTTTCCCTAAAGGTGCATACTATAATAAAAACCTGGGAGACAGTGACCCACAGAGAATGGTGAATTTAAACATTTTTTTAATGTTTTTATTCTACAACACAACAACAGACAATCAGTCAAGATGCAAGAACACTCACTGGGTAAATGCAAGAACCTGGGAGCTCATTGGAACTTGCATGATCAAATTTTGACGTCTTGAACAGGAGAGTGCAAATATTGCTACAATCTAAGTGACACAGTGAGCTTGCTGGGCGCTGCATTAAATTAATGTTGAATAAAGTTTAAGTTGGTAAAGTTAAAGAGATCTCTGCATTAAACTCATAGCCATAAAGTATCAGCAAAAGAATCATATTTGTACTAGAATCACCTTTCATGCTTTCTAATAAGAGATATCTTTTTTACTTGAACCTGACATATAAAGTCTGCTTAAACATTCCCACTGTGGTTCTGTGAAAGAACTTTGACACTTTCACAGCTCAGATTAAATATGAAGACAGCAGTCCTTCTTTGTCATTACAGAGGTTTGTACCAGCAGGTGCACTTTTGTGAGGATGGATGTTTGACAGTACAGCCTCCCATGTTTCACTGTAACAGCGTTAGTCCTCACAATGATGTCCAAATAACGGCATAGTAGAGAAGCCAGAAGGAGAAAAATGAAAAGAAAAAAAAGAAAAAAGAGTACATGTTCACAGTGAGCTGTAGGTTTTGTTGTTGTACTACCAGACTGCAGCTGAGCCTTTCTCCCTTCAGTGATGGGTGATGTATGGAAGAATTTTTAAAGCTGTTCACCGTCATGTGGCGATAATGTCCCAAAGCTGATCCTGGTGTTGTTGTAGATGTTTGAAAACTGTTCTGTCTTTCCCCATGGAGCAGCAGAGGCAGAGGAAGGAGTGTGCTGGAAAATGGATGACATAAATCACCTCAGTGGTGCGACCTCCATGCCCTGAAGCTGTATATCTGAGGAGAAGGCTGCTTGACACCGGCAACTTCTCTGTGTCGTCTGGTTAGTTTCATAATGGGAATATTCCTGAGTGCAGGCAGTAAATGTCAGGCTTAGGGAATTAACAATGGTCAAGGGCAAGGCAGTTGAAACCAAATTGGAACTGAAATCAAATGAAGGCACAAACAGAAAATGCAAATCATGTAATCAGAAACAGAGCAGTTTCTTTTATACTCATGGAGTTACTGAGAGCCTGCAGGCCAACAGAGAACTTCAGTCCATGAAAGCACATAATGATTCAGAGAAGTCTGTAGACGTACCTCACAGTCTCAGGAGGGTGTTCTTCCTGTCTGGCCTTTTCCTGACCTGTCAACTACAGCCGCCTCTGCACACAAGCCTCAGCTGAGGAAATGTTGTGCTTCTGTTTTTAGTGAGTATTTGAAGCTGCTTAAATGCAGAAAGAATAATCAGGAGTTTTCACAGCATAGACTCTACAGAGATATAAATGTATTAATCAAGACAAGCCTTCATGTTATACTTTGTATTGTGCATATTAGCAAATGTTAGCATGCTGTCACAACACTGTCTCTCTATTCACTGTCCACATTATCTCCAACTGACTGTCCTGTATGTCTGTCAGGCTAAGGGGTGGGCTAACCTAGAATGCTGAGGTGAATGGGATAAGGAGGAGCCGAGGTGATGAATGAGGAAGAATGTGAGAGTGATCAGCTGCGAGATGCCAAAGGGTGAGAGAACGAGTTGTCATGTGAGCTTCGGTGAGAGAGACTGTCAAAGAAACCCCACCCCCCTTCTGTTGCTTCGTGAAGTTTTGGATTTTTCTCTGGGTGTTAACCTCTTAACATCCACCTTTGCTATGGGGCCTATAAGGAATACCCAAATTTAAAGGCTGAAGAAAATATAACCCCAAAAATGTAGGTATGAGAGTTAGGGGAGAATCTAGCATTAAAAATAAACTGTATTTAACAAAATATAAAAATTTAAAGCATGTCCATATGGACTTAAATATATACATTTAAATCAATATGCACAGTGCTAAGAACACTCAGAACTAATACAGCCCATCAATGGGACTTGAGAATGGCAACAGGTTGATGTTTATAAAATGAACTAACAAGGGAGTTCAGGTGAAGGAAGACACCACTGTACAACAGATGAAACTGGTCAAGTTGACCAACAGAGCCGCTAGAATGATTAGACTCACTTTCCTTTCCTTTAGCCTGCAGTCAAGCCTAAACTAAATATATGCACGGGCAACCAAGCCTTGAAAGTTGTACACTGAAGCCAAGTCCTGGTGTTGTGGCGCCATGACAATGCCAGCATACAAAACTAAGATGATTCACATGACAAACACAGTACCTATTAAATATCAACATAAAAGCATTGTCAGTGCTATCATTCTAGCCTTTATATGTTAGCACTGGTCTCAGCTCTGCTTTAGTCAGACTGTTTTGACTCTCCTGAGTCACACAGTAGATGCTCTAATTGCTGCCTGAGGATCCACCGTTCGGACCACAAGAGGCTCAGGGTGAAACACTACTAATTCACTGATAGCCTGAGGACGAATCTGTTTGTGCTTTGCTCAGAATTGATGTTAGAATAGTAATGTAAGTAGTTTAGGTCTTAAAACTCCAACGTGCTAGCAAAAGCAGGACTAACATAAGTAAAAAGTGTACTTAGAAAATCTCTTGAGAGGATTAAGATCTCTTTCCAACACATAACTGAAAAACATACAAAACAAGGTCAGTCACACAAGAGAAAAACATCCACAAAGGTGAGAAAGGAAGAGTAAGTAGTGTTGTTTGTTGTTGTCTGTTAGATGGACAGCAGAGGATCTTACTGAAGTGTTTAAACTGTCTGTGCTCAATAATACATGAACATGTATGAGTGTGTTGGAGCTGCTAACCTGCTGCATTATGGGCTTTCTGGTCAAAGTATTGTAGCGTCTTTTGACTCTTTTGTGGTGAACATAAGCAAGGGTCAAACTGTTAATTCTAGCAGGGACGTGTTTAAACTCTACGTAACATGTCTGCTGCTGGCAGACATGTTACCTAGGGCCTCTCTATGTGTTGGAATGGATGGTAAACTGCTAACCGAACCTTCCTTCTGTGAGTGTAATCTTGTCCAACTGGAAAGGTAAAAACTGATAATCTAGATTTTTATTCTGACACTGATTAAATTTACTGTGTGGTACTAAATGCACATAATTCAGTTGCTGTTAAATGTCTTCCACTGGGAATGTTATCTGTATTTTTCTTCGTATAAATGCTTTATATTGTTTGTAATGTTTCTTTCAAAGTTGATATTTTACAGCACAACTGCATCATCCACTCGTGAATTGTTATTAATCTTTCATTGGCCTTTGAGCAGTGACTTATGGCCCATTCTGCCTCCATAAATCTTCTGGTCAGACAATTTAATGACCCGTGTGCATCTGCCGAAGATGCTGCTGCACTGACAACTGAGACAGTTCACACACTGCATCCTTTTTAATAATGCAACAAGGGCCTAAAATAGGAGGAAGAATACATCCTATTAACCTGTATGATACTATGAGAGACCAAACATTAAGCGATCAGAAGTCAGTTGAAGATTAAAGGGTTGCTTTTCTTCTCTTTGATGCAGGTAGACAAGTTTTAAGTGATGCTAAATATTTTTTTAACTCCTCTTCTGCTGAAAAAAGTGTTCTCACCACTCATAGTGTGTAACGGCTGGTGTTCAGCCTCTGACTACACGCAGCACTCTGGTAATTTGATATCCTTAAATCATTCTTCTCTTCCTCTCTCCTTTCTGTACATTCATCATGTAAAGCACATTCCCCTTCCAGTAAGCTTGTAAGTCAACAAAGAGAAACTAATTACAGTGCAGGTTGGCTTTTCTGTCTCGTTGAGGCAGACAGGTTAAAGTGAAAATAAATCCACTTTTGAGACTCAAAAGTTAATAAAAAATGAACTCAGAGCTCTCCTTCCTTTGGTAAACCAGCAGAAGGTGGTGTAACTTTTGAATCTTTATTCCTCTGGAGCTCTGTAGCATCAGCAGCTGTATGTCGGCATCCCAAAACACACAACGCTCTGCCAAGCCAAACCACCAGAATTAATGCTGAACATGATTGAATTTACTTGACTTTTACTCATTTAATTCAGTTCTTTAACTTGAACTTTGGTTTTAATTTATTATTACTTTATTTATAAATCTAAATGCATGAGACTTTTGTCCCAATGGAGAATTGACAGTTTTATTTAATAACCTGCAGGAACTGTTGACAGAAACAGGCGGCAGTTTAATAAAAGAGCTCTGTGATTTCTGCAGCGTGCTTCATGTTTTTAAATCACTTCCCTCTGTTCTGCAGTGTTTCCCTGTTTGTCCTCTTGTGTTAAAGTTTTACGGAGCTATTTCAGGTAAATTAATTTTTGAAAATCTATTGTTGGAGCTGCTGCTGCTTCCTCCCTCTCGCTGTCCCTGGGGTTCAGTGCTAGGTCAGGCATTGTTCATCATGCCAGCAGAGGAACAAGGTCATTAATAACAATCCAGGTAGGTGAAACCACAGCTGCTAACCTTGACTCTGATCCTTTTCAAACTGAACAGCAGGGCACCCACCAGGGGAGTTGTTACTAAGCAACAAGATGTCACTGTTATCTGTAACATTCCTTTGGAAAATCTCCTTGACAGTTGTTCATACAGTCAAGAAAACTGCGCTAGAGCCCAGACATTTGTGTCTTTTCATTTAGCAGATTTTTGATGGTAAGATGTAGCAAGATGGCGCCGCAAGATGGCGCACTCCGTTGAAGGGACGACCAGCTCCCATGTAAATATAAAAGGCTCAATGTAAGGCTTAAATAAATACTACGATTTGCTATCAAAAGTGTTTATACACTATTTATAACATTTTAATGATATTTATATTCCATGTTTATCAAAAGATCATCCTAATTTCTACACACTTAACCTTTAAATGAACACTCTTCAGTTTTTTTTATCACATCGTGATGTACATTTGCCACTGTTTATCCATCAGTACAAAATGTCTCACTAGCCTTTGACTTTGCACTCAGGACCTGCTCCAGAGGGCATCACCAACAAAATATTTGAGATCAGCAAAAGCCTTCAGGAGTATCACATCTGTCCAGAGCTGAAAGTGGATCTGTCCAAAATTGGCAAACAGACCTTTGAGGTGGACACTTTCAAGCCCTTCACAGGTAAAGTAGCATGACAACAGTGTCTTGATTTCACCTGTAAGAAAAATGTTTTTTTGGACAAGTCATTTACTTCTTTGCTGCAGAAAATTGATGCCTGTGATCTGCAACATTGTGGCAAACGTTGGTTTGCTTTGTTAACAGACAGCTGCTTTGCTGCCCTAAATCAGAGATTGAGCCATCATCAATGACTTGTGATATCCATCAAGTATGCATAAAACCAGTCTGACCAGTGTCCTCTCTGACAGTTAGCCTCCCAAAGTCTTTATCTGTACATCAACTCCTGTCTTACTTGTTCTCTATTTCCTGTCTGTTTGTCTCAGTGGAGATTGTGGACTCTGTGGAGGCCTATGCTGAGATGCTGAGGGGCATCTTTGACTTTGCTGCACTAAAGGAGCTTCTGTCTGGAGCCAAACACATTAACGTCCGCCTGGATGCCATGCACGGAGGTAGGAAACAGCACAAACACACTTCAGGCTTTAGAGAGAAAGAAATAAAGATCACAAAGACTGATCTTGGTTGTAAAATTGAGACAGTAAAAAAACTGGGTTTCTAAACAAAATAAAAAAAAAAACAAGCCAAGCTTAGTGTTTTGTATCACATTTTAGGGTTTTACATAGTTTATTGTTTAGCACTAAGCAAAATTGTAAAATTTTGGCAACTGTCCCTTTTTAAAGACTATCTCTTCTTCCAGTGGTTGGTCCTTATGTGAAGAAGATCGTCTGTGAGGAGCTGGGTTCTCCTGCCAACTCAGCCGTTAACTGTGTTCCCCAGGAGGACTTTGGGGGCCACCACCCTGACCCAAACTTGACTTATGCTGCAGACCTTGTCAACACCATGAAAGGTGGAGAATATGACTTTGGAGCCGCCTTTGATGGTGATGGTGTAAGTTTACTTTATTGATGAGTTTGCTCCTATTAACTCACACAGTATAATTGGGAGAAGTGAGAGCAGAGTTGTGAAGTTCTTGAACTGGATTTGAATCTTTAATGTCAGCTCACATAAAAATGAATATATTAGACTCTGGTCCATTAAGTTTTTAATCTTAAGTTTTACTTTTTAATGAACTAGTATCTGTACCCAAAGAAATGGGCCCGTGTCCTGGAGTGAGTACTTAACTCATTTTGACTTTGACACAGCTTTTAATGAGGACAGTGACTGTTTTCAGTTAGCTGTTTTTTCTCGAGCTTTCTACACAAATTATTCTCATGTTCTGTGAATGGGCCAAATTTTAATATACAACAGGACTGGTAATATGATAAGAAAATGTGCTGAAATTATTAAAGCCATACTTAGTTTATTTGTCAGTTTTTTACTACCTTTAAAGTGGATGATGAGACATGAGGCATGTTATAGCTTCTTTAGATACTTTCATCTTTGGGATTCTGTATCGTCCACAAGGAGACCTCAGCAGGGTTGTCACTAAGTTTTTCTGTTGCTAATTCCCAACTATTTACAGTACCATAGCAAAACATTTCTTAAATGTCACATACTCTGTTTACTATTGGTGACTGTTGACCCCTGTTGTTACCTGTTGTGTCCCTGTCTTCAGGACCGTAACATGGTGCTGGGCAAACACGGCTTTTTCGTGAACCCCTCAGACTCAGTGGCTGTGATTGCTGCCAACATTACCGGCATCCCCTACTTTCAAAAGACGGGTGTCAAAGGACTGGCCCGCAGTATGCCCACCAGTGGAGCCCTTGACAAGTAAGCGTCAAATAGCCTAACAGCAATCTGAAGTTTTCTTTCTTGGGTGAATTGGAAAAA
This sequence comes from Naso thynnoides, assembly GCA_029783665.1. Classification (NCBI taxonomy): domain Eukaryota; kingdom Metazoa; phylum Chordata; class Actinopteri; order Acanthuriformes; family Acanthuridae; genus Naso; species Naso thynnoides. The sequence continues at coordinate 8,289,549 of JAQLOL010000020.1, read as the reverse complement.
GTGCTCACCTGCTATCAGTTACAGATTGTTTTCTTATGTTATTTAATGTGTGTGCCAATTTATTCCAGTGTGGCTAAAGCTCTGCAGATGCAGCTGTACGAGACTCCAACTGGCTGGAAGTTCTTTGGAAATCTGATGGATGCTGGCAAACTTTCACTGTGTGGAGAGGAGAGCTTCGGCACAGGTGAGCCAATGTCATCTTATTAATGGTGCCAGAGCTCAAGTAAGTTAAAACAGCGCCCTGTATTTGCTCAGTCACTCACCCCACTTTTTCTCCATTGGCCAACCAATCAGGCTCGGATCACATCCGTGAGAAAGACGGCTTGTGGGCCGTGCTCGCATGGTTGTCAATCTTAGCCACCAGAAAACAGAGCGTGGAAGAGATCATGAAGGATCACTGGCAGAAGTTTGGCAGGAACTTCTTCACCAGGTCAGAAATTATCCCCGTAGAATGGTTTATGAAATGTGAGCTTGAGTCCCAAAAGAGGTATATTTTGAGTTGCCAGCGGTAAAAATGTTTTTTCCTGCTGGTGTAGTGCAAGGATGACATATGCTCAAAAGGCACTATGGCACCTTCTAGTGGTAACTTAGAGAACTGCAACACATGAAAGCCCTTTACAGTCCATTCACATTACTGTTTAAAGACTTTTAGTTTTAGGTTTTCTTTGATTATAGTGACTGAATCAACTTTTTTTCAGTTTTTTTTAAATTTTGCTGTTAAAATTAACTTTTGCCACTTAGGTTAAAGCTATTGTGACTGAAAATCACCAATGTCGAATGCCGGTTCTACACCAGGTCATATTTTTGTGTTAACAAAGTCCAACTTTATATCTAGGTACGACTATGAGGAGGTTGACTCTGATGCTGCCAACAAAATGATCAAGGATCTGGAGACAACAATGTTCGACCCGGCCTTCAAAGGAAAGAAGTTGTCTTCTGGAGATAAGACTTATGAGGTGGCTGTAGCAGACAACTTTGCCTACACGGACCCTGTGGACGCAAGTGTTTCCAAAAACCAGGTGAGAGATTGCAGCGGCAAAGCAGAGCCCCGTAAAAAAATATGTCCTGGTTTCTTTTTGTGTGTGTGCAGTTACACAAAGAAAAAAGCAAAGAATGTGAACCCATGATTTTTAATTATTTACTTTTTGAGTAATTGTTTTAGCTCTAATCTGTCAATTTAAAAAAACACCATTTTTCTCCAGACATTGACTTAAATGTACAACATGTAACATTTCAAAGTCGCATGTCTAAAGCAAACAATATGTTTGTTATAAATGTTGGTGAGTTGTGTTTTTACATTAAATGTCTTAAATGTTTCAACAATGTTCAAAATTTGAGAAATCATTAATTTTATCCAAGTTAAAGGTGAATTTAATTTTGTTGCTTGTCGCTGACCTTTGAGGTAACACTAGTCAGAGAGTGAGGAAAAAGTCGGCAAAACATAACATGAATAGAACTTGACTCAGTTAGATTTTTATCTGCAGTTGTTGAACAATAAAATAAACAAACCCCATGATTCCATTATACTTCATGACAACATCAAACTGAGTCTTTTGATTTGATTGACCTCTAGCAGCAGAAATCACATATTGTACGTTTAAAAAATAATGAAGTCCTATAAAAGAGGTCATGGCGATTGTTGACATTGTTGACATGTTTTGCACGTATTGTTCTTTTTAACTGTTCACAGTATCTTCACCGTGTTTGTCTGTTTTCTCACTCTCTCAGGGTCTCAGGATCATCTTCTCTGATGGTTCTAGGATTATTTTCCGTCTTAGTGGTACTGGCAGTGCGGGCGCAACCATCAGGCTCTACATAGACAGCTATGAGAAAGACCCCCAAAAGATTTACCAGGACCCACAGGTCAGTACAGTGAGAAGTAATTCCAGCAAGATAGATCCAGTGAGAGAGAGACTGGACTGTGAAGTCACAGGACAGAAAAATAAACAATCATTGAAGCAGCACCAGTTTTTCTTTTCTGCTCAATATTTTATGAAGAATCACAGAAAAAGACGAAGGATATGAAAATAGTCTCCCCATATGTTACTGCAGTCAAACGTGAACTGACATGAGCCCCAAAACCCTTCAGCCCAGCTACAATGAAGTGTAATCTGTTGGACAGCCAGCTTGCATTAGGTGGAGCTCTCCAAAAACAAGTTCCAGAGCTTGTATTCAACATGGGAGATGATGGAGATGTTTGGCCACGTCTTGAGTTATGGCAGCTTATCAGGGCCAATGTGAAGAGAGGGAAACATAGCTCGGGGGAAAAATAAAGAGAGAGTTCCAACTACACACTTCGTAAAGTTGGTTTGACTGATGTGGACAGGGATATGATGTAGAACAAGAAAGTGAGATGAGACTAAAAAAAGCAAATAAAAGTTTGACTCCAGCCCTTCATCTTCTTCGGTGCTTACACACCTTGAACGATCAGATAATCAAAATCATATTGCATCAGAATTTAACTTGACAGATAGATGGCTGGTAGGTTAATGGTTCAGTTGGCTGACTTTGGGTAGGTTTGATTTATACTTCAAGAATGTTTTTGCTCTGTAGATATAAGCAGGTTTTAAGAGAAAGAAGAAGCACTCTGCAACAAATATCTCACATTTCCACCACAGCAGTTGTTTGGTGAATCCAAAATATTCAGTTCTTTCCTGGTTTACTTCAGTCTGTGACATATGATCAGTATATTTGTGAAGTCTGTTGGAGTAAACCGTCTTAAAGTTGAGAGTCACTATCAGAAAGTTATTTTACTTTGTCAGATCTCATGTTAGGTCAGTGGATTTAACATTTTTCTTAGTTCTGCTTCATGTGATTGCATCATTTATATAAAGTGGTTTGCTAAAGCTCTTCATGTAGATATTCTGTAATATCAAAGGGATACTTTAGCACTTTGGGAAGTACACGTCTTTGCCTTCTTGCTACACAAGAAGATCAATTCTTCTCTTATGTATGTCAGAAAATATGAAGCTACTGCTCTTAGCCCTGTATCTTAGCTTAGTATAAGGACTGGAAACAAGTAAATAGCTTTTCTACCTTCCAACACCTCCAAAGCTCACTTACTTACGTGTTTTTGTTAGTTGGTGTAATATGCGTAAACCAGTACTTGAAGGTCCTATAGACAACTTCAAACCATCACCAGGGAGAATCTTGTTCACTGACGACACAGAGATACCAAGTGGTACCAAAGTCGTTGTACTGTTGGCTCACAAGCCTCTGGCCATCTTAGACAAATAAACAATCATTTTGTACCCAACAAAAAATTTAAAATAATAAATGCACAATTATCAAAAAATTGGGAAGAAAGCAATACTTCTATTTTGACCCCTTCTCTTTTCTTTTAACCAAATGAGAAATGTTACCTATTGAGCTAAAGTGTGTTGATGAGTGGATTTTGTCATCTTTTGATAGTTTCTAGTCCTTGTAATAAAGTGAGCTTACATGCTTTTGGCTTTATTTTCATAGTTAGCATATAGGCATGGAATTGGTATTAATCTTCCCATCTAATTCTCAGCAAGAAAGTTAATGAGTGTATTCCACAAAATGTCAACAGTTCATTTAAGTGTCAGTGTGGCAAAAAAAAGTCTAGTTAAAAAATTTACAACCAGGCAAGGCAGTATGAAAATGTATTCAAGGATGTGATGAGAGCAGCATGACCTGCACAGAGTCAAATGTTTTTGGTGTTTTGTTGGCTCTTTCTCCAGGTGATGCTGGCCCCTCTGGTAGACATCGCTCTAAAGGTCTCTCAGCTCCAAGAGAAGACTGGACGCACTGGCCCCACTGTGATCACATGATTCCTCTGCCACACTGCCTCCACTCGCCCACAGCAACTAGATACCTCCACACTCTCTGGGGGTGAAGCTGCCCTTTAATGCTGTTTTGGCTTCATCTCCTGACCCTGTTAGAAACAGAGCTGGATGAAAAACTGAAACTCAACATATAGGCTGACAAAATTGAGGAGGAGGTCATGATTTATCTTGAAGTTGTACACTGTTTTCTTAAAACAATGGACAAAGTCAGCCTGTATCTTAACACTTTCACTTCAAACGACCTGCCAGACATATGGACGTTTTCACACATTCTGTCACATCTGTAGAATATTTTACTAACACAAGGAAAATAAAATTTTAAGAATAAAACTAAACCGCAAAATTTAAAAGTGGGGGCAGAAAAATTAATGCATCTCAGTGTAATTTCTGGAATCATGTTTAACTATGTTCTTGTCCAGATCTGTTCCTGAACCATGTCAACAAAAAGAGAAACTGCCAAATTGACCTTAAATCAGCAATTAAGGGCAACCTCACCCCACATTTCTGTTTCTGACCTGGTGCCTTCCTCTCTCTCCCTTCTCCAAAACCACTAAAATCGCCTCTCAGCCTGAACCATAAACCACAGCTTGGGCCTTGAGAACCAATACATTCACCATTAATAAAATAACCTTACATAAAAGTCTGGTTATGTTGTAAATCTCTTTTTTCCCAGTTTTTATTTCTGGTTGCACAATATTTAATAATTCACACGCAGACATCTGTCATTGCACACAACCACACAATACTGCCAAGTAGTTATATATTCTGTACCTTTCCTGTAAGAAACCAACCGGTGCTCGGCTAAATGTTCGAGCCAGCTCTAATCGCCTTAGCAGACCTGGGTTTCTCACAAGAGACACTGAAACAAGAGTGTGTGGGCTCATATTAATGATAGCTTCTTCTCAGCCGGGAAATAATTCTAGATAAACGCAAAGATCCTGTCCTGCAGTGTGTGAGCCAAGTTGTCGGACAAGCCTCCAGGATAAAGTGCTTAGAAAAAGTCAGTGTCTCTCCAAAGACATTCCTGAGGCAAGCAGACGAGCATAAACTGATGAATTCTCTCCCTCCCTCACAAGTCTCCTTGTGTAATGAGCTAGTCACTGTAATCCTGATTAACGATTAGAGTTATAAAGTGTCAGAAGATCCCACAGGCTCTATCTGAAGACAAACAGACAAAATGCTTTTTTAAACGATTTGTAACGTAGTTTGTAACATGGGAAATAGGCAAATGATGCTTGAAGCAGCTGAGACTGTTTGAGAATCTACAGGTATTGGATTGGGGACAACTTCTGCTTACACCACTAGCATATCTGGATGTGAATTGGCTGCAATTTAGTTAATAGGAGTGAGGGTGGAAAATCAGGTGCAGCCACGCACAGCACAGGGAACGCTCCGTGTTTCTGAGTGACTGTGAAAGGGAAAATTGGTCTCAATCACACATGACACAATTTCCGCCAATTTCTGTCATGTATGTCAGTGTTATTCGTTCTGACCCACACAATCAGCTCTACATGTTAGCACTAATCCCCCTCTCCCTGAAACACATGGCAAATAGTTCCTGAGCTAGAACTAACTGATGATTCAACTTTCATTTTCTCGTAGATGTTTTAAAAGATTGATATACGAGAAAATGAACCTTTCCTGCAATTTTACTGACTCAATCATAGAGACACGTTTCGACTCATATTGTCAACTGTTAAGAGCTACACCCAATTGCATGTTAAAATCTTTTATCTGTTTATATTATGATAGTGGGTAGGGCTTTTAGGGCCTATTGCCTGCCTTCAAAGGTGCAGTCTGTGGCATTTGGGATGCCTAACTGCTCTAAACAGTTCCTCTCTATTCCCATAAGAGTCACAATAACAGGGTGGAAACTTTTTCATGCTGCATTGTTCAGACCCCATCAGACTGACACAGTGCAATACATAATGTGTTCCTCTTGTGCGGCTCGTAATGGCTTACAGACTGTATTTGGATTGGCTGTCATTACATCAGGTAATCACAATAAGGCTTACATTAAGCTGGCCTGGTTCGCTGCTATTAGATGTCCAAATGGCTTTCAGTGGAGCTGGCATGGAGCCTTGTGTTTTTAAAGCGGCCCGCTCACTGCTCTCCTTCAAGAAGAGGGCAACGTGGCAGACAAAGACATCATTCTCAAAGTCCTCAAATATGAACCAAGGGAAACTGTGGCTGCGCACTGTGCAATCAGGTTTTTGTGGTTCTGTCTGTTAGTCTTTTTCTTCGCTTTTTGCACAACTTTCTGTGTCAAGTGATACGGTATTAGAGTTAAGAAAAGAGAAGTTTCCACAACACCTGTCTATGGTAAATAGTTAGATCCCAGTCCTTCTCTTCAGAAACTAGTAATTCAATTCAGATTTAATGTCATCACTCAAGAACTTTAATGGACTTCATTTTATAGGTTGTTTTATTTTCACCAGTACTGCCAATGACTATATTAGGCTTCCGTGTTTGCAGTATTACAGCATTCTCTAGGAAATTATGATGGTTGTTGTGGGTGAGGTAACGTTCTTGAGCTGGTGTGGCCCCAGTTTTCAGTACAGTGTATAGAATATTAAATGTTATCTACTATGTTAGCACAGTATGAGCTGAAATAACGAAATTCTTAAAACTACTTTTGAGGGGGACCTGGCAAAGTTTCAGTTTACCAGATTTTTTGTAAATAAAAGTCGCTGACCCTGTGGCTCTGGCATGAGGGCCCCTGGCCAGTTGCCCACTTTGCTGATCGATAAACTAGCATTGATGGTGGGACCTGTTATTGGATGAGAAGCTTTGATTCCTAATTCCCCACATTCCCAACAGTTATTATTATCCATTTCAGAAGTACACACCATATCTTTCCTTCTTTAATTACTGAATAGTCCACTTTACAGACAGTCAACACAGAAAGCAGTTTGTTCCATCACTTACTATGGTTCAGTCCGACTCATTCAAAGGTGCCTTACAACAACATTTCTAAAGCCACAGAAATCCTAAATGTGATACTACATCATCATCATCATCATCATCATCATCATCATCATCATCATGAAGACAGGTTGTCCTGGGAACCCAGTAGTGCACCCAAAGCCTAGTTCTCTCAGCAAAGCTGCCACCTTCACCACACACCCGAGATTTACACTGGCAGACTTAGGATGCTGGAGGTAGGGGCGAAAATAGTAAAAAGGTGCATTTGTAAATGGTGGGGCACCGGAGCGCATAAATGACTAGGCACTTTACTACGTTTTTTTCCACTGGAGTGGCACCCTAAGGGGCATTCCATGTGTTATCTACTATAGGAGCACCCAAGAAGACACTTGTGCAGCGTTTTTTCAAACATTAGGGCACCAATGGGGGCATTTGCCCCCCTTGCCCCCCTGAGTCCACCAGTGCCCAAGAAAAACCACAAAACTTCTCTTGATGCTTCTTGGGAGTACTGGCAGCCAGCAAACCAATGAAGCATTGAAATGTTATCTAGACAACTTTGGGTTTATTGAAAGGCGCAGCAGCCTCCCAACCTTTAGTCTCTGCACCAAGCTATCCTGGACCAGTGAAAAGCCAAACCTGATGGGAGCCAACTCTCATTCACACATACAACGCTAAAGCTAACCATCCAAAAATTTTAAATAAGGGGATGGATTAGTAAATTAACGTAATTACTGGGTTTCAAATAGCAAAATTCGCTCTTCAATGAAGAACTAGTTACACTAGGCCCTTAGAATTATTAAATTTACAGTCAATAAATCCCTGCCCAGTAATGAGTCGTCACAGGATACAAAGTCTATGCCATGTGTGAAGTGCTTTAGCAGGATCTGTTAATACTGTGAGTTAATGGGCTACTTGCCTAAATGCATCATGTTGACTTCAGACAGGGCAAAATGTCATTGAAACTGAAGCTATGCTACACTTTCCCACCTTCTCTGCTTTCCCACAAAATGTTTGCGTTTCTACATGAACGAAACATGAAAACATTTGAAATCTTACACCAGCAAATTCAACTCCAGGTAAAATTACACAATGTGCTTGCTTGCTTCCCATGTCCTTTTTGCAAACTTAACGATGTTGAGCCAAAGCTTGAAAATATGGAATTTAAACTAGTCTGTCTTGCTAAAACAAGGTATCTTTTTGCTCACTGGAATACTAACAAGCTTGGATGGGGTGTGTGAGGTTAACAGAGTCTAAGACAATCTCAGGCACCCTGTCATTAATAGATGCCGAGGCTCCACATGAGTCATCACCATCTTAACGCTCTCAATTTTCTGGGTCTGGAGCCGGAGTGAGCAGGATGACGTGTGAGGTCATAAAAGCTGTTCAGCAATGGGACGAGATGAGTTTGGAACATTTCTGACCACACAGCTGAACCAAGAAGTGTGGAGTGGAGGCTGGCTTGTGTCTGCAGACCCCTCTGTACCCTCTCATCCATTCACATTGTGGCTCTCAGTCAGATGACAAACGTGCCAGGAAACATCACACTACTGTGACCTATTGTGCTCTTAAAGTGTGTGTTTGATGGAGAGGCTGTTTTGACTTTCTCTAGGATTTGAGATTGAAGATGAAGTGGATGCTGAAATTTTACTCGCTACCTGGGAGACTCAACATATTAAAATGTTTTTTAGGCAACAATGAATCGCAAGCCATCTTTTGAATTGTTCTAATCTTACTGGTTTAATTATAAATCAGACGATTTGAATAAACAATGAAAAAGTTGTTCCCTCGTAACATTCCTCACCCAAACGCCATATGTGCTGCACTGAAAACACAAGCAAAAGAAGGAAAATCAAACCCAGTGATGTACACAATGAAACCCAATGATGGACTGTGTTCAACTGCAAGCAATTATTGTTCTGCAGAAGAATATAAATTTGCCTTAGCAACAGTGCATACATTAACCAAATCTATTTGAAAAGGGGTTTCAGAAAGGTTTTTGAAAAATGCTAAATCTCAGCAAATTGCAAACTCTCTAGTTAGGGTTAAAACCATCTCTGTAAATCTGTAAATCTCTGAATGTTGCCTGTTTGTAGTGAGGATATTTTCCTTTAATGCAGAGAGAGTATAGCTCTGGCCTGGCCCTGCATTTGTTGTTTAGGTCTGACTTTATTCCAAAGACACCTCTTGGGAATACAGTAACAGAGCAACAAGCATCTAAAAAGTAAGCCAGTGAAGATTCTGATTTCGTCCCAAAGTTTGGGTTTTTTAGGCCCCGGTGGGGATGATGCAAAGGATGCAGTGAGTATATTATTGTCTGTCAGCAATTTTATATGTCTAATCAGGGATGGGAACTGTCTTGAGATATCCACTGATTGAAGAATGCAGAAAATGCATGTTTTCAAAAGCATATTTTCAGATGAAGGCAAAGAAAATCAGATTGAAGCAAACTTAATTAGAGTCATCTGAGGATGTAAAGGAAAAGAGACAGTGAGAAAGTTTTGAAGAAACATAACAAATACTTTTGTGGCAGATATTTGCTAGGGCCATCATCACCCTCATCCTTTCATTCTCTTTCATTGACTTTGACATCATTGCCAAACTTTTTAACAAAGGGCCTCCCTGTCCATGTGCTGTGGCCGCTGCAGAAAGCCTCAGGGATCTGCTCTTCAAAGAGACCTTCAAACCCCTCTAATCCACTGCACCATGAAAGTTAGATGACTTTCACTGTGCATGGTTGCAATTTTAATAATCATATCCTACTTTAGGCAAAATGAAGTCAATAGACATCAAGGAAGAAAAATAGGCCAGTGTCAGAAATGATCTCGCTACTTGATCGGCTCAGCAGTGAGGTCTTCCCTTCCTCTCCTGTGAGGGTCCCTATTACAGAGAAAACCAGATAAACACAGATTAGATTTAATTCATTTGGCTGCTTAAACCTAAAGGGTGCCTCAGTAAGAAACACAGCTGACATATATCGTGCATCACATCACACATTCCTCCAAACTGCAATCAGTCATGCCCAATTTCATTTGGTTTGACAGTATTCAGAGTTGTTTTGTTTGAATCTGCTCGCCATGTGATATCACTGGTGCACAAAAGCTCTTTGTTATGTTGATTGAAATGTTATGTGAAATCATGCACATGCCACGTCTGCACATGCAATCTCACACACTTTTGGTGTGCCGTTTATTTCTGCAGTCCAAAAGAAGCTCACCAGAAACTGGCACTCAAAGCACTTGAACTCCTTGAAGCTGCAGACTGCAGTTAAGTGTAGAGCTACGAGTCGACATATTTCAG
>JAQLOL010000020.1:8258616-8275213 GCA_029783665.1 Naso thynnoides | reverse complement strand
CAACTGAGAAAATGTGACAACCACCCCCCACAAAAAACAAACAAACAAACAAACAAACAAACAAACAAACAAACCCTGAAACGTGCGGCTGTCTGTCTTTATTTGCTGCTGTCTGGTTTACAGGTCAGTCTGCTTCCAGTCAAGAGGTCAGAGGTCACAGCTCTGTCACTGTGCGTCACATAACAGTGTTTCCAGGAACAATCAGTGTCTCCTCTGGCCAGTGGCCACAGCCTTCTTGTATGGCAAACTTAAAGCTGGGGTAGGCAATATATTGTTGGTGTCACTGGGCAAAAATTCCATAATAACCTTTCAGCATATTGTCATTCAGGAGGTCTGAAAGAATACTAGACTTCTGCACCTCTCCTTGGCTCTTTGTTCAGACCGTGATGGGCCATTTCGGCCAATCATGGCCCATTTCAGAGAATGCGTGTTCCTATTGGTTGCTCTATGCTGTGCTTCTTAGCAACAGGTGATGTTGCCACAAGCTAATTAACTGCTAAAACAAGCGAAGTTCCATTTTAAAACTGGGCGCAGATGACTTGACAAGCTGAGTTACAGGCAACACCGTCAGCCAGCTCAAATGGAGCTGAGACGGACCAGTTTACTCCGCTGCAACTTTTCCTGCAACCGTTTTGTCCTGTCTGTAATCTTCGGTGTAACCTGGCCTTAAAGGAAAGAGTGAATACAAACTAAATAAAAAACGAGTCAGGTGAAGGTTGGGTCAGAGCTATTGGGCAAAAACAGGGAGGGGAGGGCTCAGTGGACTTGCTGTGGGAGTCTCATGCTACAGCTAGCTTGATTTCCAGAACAAAGGATGCAAAAGGCAGCAGTAAAAACATAAATGCATGCATTTATATATTTTAAGTAGCTGAATGTACTCTCAGCTGCCTACTGCACCTTTTTGTAACACCAGCATGCTCTCAGAATTTTGATAAAAGCAAGTAATCAGGTCAAGGCAGTAAACTGAATAATGAGTTTGTACTTGTGTTAGAGTGATTACTCTAAAGCCAGAGTTTCGATGCACCTTTGTCTACCCTCAGAGTCTTCCTTTGCCTTGCCAAAAAACAGCTCAGGCATCAACATCCGTGTTAGGTGTTAATCTAAAAAAGAAATCAAGTAGAACAGATGATGAGATTATGCTCTCATTGCTCCATTTGCAAATCACAACTGTTCTCCACGAGGTTTCTTTCTTCTTTTTTTTTTTTACACACTTGCTCACAATTGGTTGCCATGACCTAGTATTTTTTTTTCAATTTAGCTTTGCCAACTGGGTTCATTCTTTATCAGTTTACCTGAAATTGAACCCATATTTGCAGCATGGAAATCAGATTGCTTCAGATAAACACTTTTTAAAAAAATGTAAACATAGACTGCATGTAGCATCTTCACAAAGTATTTACTGTCATTCTGTCTTTCAGCTCCTGCCCTTTAGCTCCAAAGTAATATTCTGTGACACGTTCATTAAAATAAATTGACAACAATGCTTTCCGACTGCATAAACAATATTAATGTACATCAACATAGGATGTTCACCTCTGAACATAAAAGGTCCTCCACTGGGCAGCAACTATGTGGAATCTGTTTAAAGTTGCATTTAGCCTTTTAATAACACTCAGGAAGGCTATAAATCATGCTGGGTGGAACTGCCTCGCTGCAGTTTTCAGCAGGACACACTGTTGACACTAAAGGCACTTCACCTCTTGAAAAAATCCTCAGTCCCACAGGCTAAGTGTGTAGGAGCACGTCCTGCTCTCCTTGCTACTGAGATGTCTATCTATACTGTTATTTCTTCTGGTATTTTCTTCATCTCATATCAAGGGAGCAGTTTACAAGGAGGTGAAGGAGATGTCAGAGTTTAAGCTCGGACTTTATTTATGCATCCTTGTAAAAACTGTGCAAATCAGCCACTCCCTCTAGTGATTTTATTCCGTTCGAGTCCTTTCATCTTTCCCGTTTTGCTATAATTTCTCCTTTATGTGTGACTATATTAGGTTTATCTATATTTTATCCAGAGGCTCTTGAAAATGGTGTTCTGCGTCATTTGAGTGGTACATCTCCTTTAGATAAACGACTCCGCTGTGTTTAAAACTTCACTCCCACCCTTGCACAGTGGGCGCCACACTAACTCAGGCATCACGGGGCGTGCATCCCTAAAAGCTTTTAGCAGACACAGAAGAATGTGTCAGGAAATGTATGTGTGAAACAGATGTATGGTCTTTTATCTGCGAGGAGGGGGTTGAGTTTTGTGTTTTATTATTTAATTTTTTTTTCATGCTCGGACACCATTTTTGGGTGTGTGAAATGGGAGGAAAGTCATGGAGATGAATTTAATCAGCCTGTAAGCCATAAATCATGCACTCAGACTCTGTTTAATGTTGCTAATTTAAAACATCGGTGTGTAAACCACGTCGTGCACTGGCAGTTACCTACTTCCCACTGGTTATTAAGCACATGTGTTTGTCACGGCTCAGTGTGCCATGGGGCAAACTGTTTGGAGAATATTGTGTGCTAATTGTTTAAGTGATGTTCAGTCGACGGGTGATTTGCTTTATCAAAATTTCAAATGAGTAATGTTCAGCATTGGTTTTCTGAGTTGTGTAGAATTTTTCATTTCGCCGTTATTGCGGTTGAATCATAAGTAGGACTACTACACTGATCACCGGAGATTTTGTAAGATTTTCAGTTCCCTCATGATGTGTGATGCCATTAAATCCTACAGTTGTTTTCTATCGAGTTGCAGGCTGGAATGTTCTGACAAATATGTCAGTGCTGGGTTAAAGGAGGAATTTTAGAAGAAGAGCCAGAGTTAGCTTTTCTCTCTTTGTAGATCTGCTCCCTGCCAAGCCGAGCAGAAGCCTTTCTGTAGATGCTAAGAGGTGTAACTTTCCTGCATTTGCGTAATATTGGCACAAAAATGCTCTCATTTCCACAAATCGGACTCTGTGGCGCATGCTTGGTTTTTAGTGGTCCGCGCCCCTCAGAGAGAGAGGCAGCTTTTAATCAAAGGCTAAGCACAGTTCACTAAGAGCCACGTCTTGGACGTTTGATAAAGTTTCTGCCACTACAAACTGTAGCCAAGCGTGAAAAACCCTTTTCCTGCAATTTACTGTCGGCACAGGAGGTCAGACTGTCAGTCTAAAGAAAGAGAAAAACCTCTGCAGGGTCCAGGGAAATGTAGAGCTGGATTAACAAAAGGAACAAAAACACCAGTTCAGGTTTTAGTGCAGTAGCTGAGGAGCGAGAGTATAAATGTGGCTCTTACATGATTTGAACAGAGGTACAGTCTGAGTAGGTAGCATTAATTTTTGACAAAAGCGTACGGTACATTAATAGGCTAAAATTAAATTCGCCCCTCTCCATCAATCGACCCGTTCTGTATGTCGAACTACAAATAATGTGGCTTTATATACCTTCCATTCAACACTTTCTGTGTTAATATCTTTCAACTGCTGTCTGGAAGACAAATTACGGCCGCCACATAAAAAATGTTCTCTGCTGTACTTTATACACACGATACAATGAGTCCTTTGCTGCAGTTGTAAGGCAAGCTGTGAGTGTGAGAGTGTGCTGATGACAAAGTGACACTTTAATGAGTCTAATGGAATAAGCCACACATGCTGCATATCAATTTTCCATATGGACTTGGCACAGTTTAATGTCGAGGACTGCAGGGAATAGCGCTGGCTTAAAGAGCTCTAAATTTTAGGCAGACCACTCTTTCAGTTTTATCAAATTACTGCTCTGCTAGCATCCTGGGTAGCTAGCTTTGCCCTGGCTTAATATGTGGAGATCACGCTGTGTTTTATTTAATTGGGAGTGGGATGAAACATGTATTTTTAAATTCTCCTGTATTTGTCAGAGTAAATCTTTTAAACCCTGCTTGCGTTGAATTAAGGACTTGAGGAACCTCGCTGCGTGCAGACGGGCAGATCTCCGTCCACCCACAATTAAGTCTTTGTATACCTCCACACTCCTCCCAAGGTATGAAATACCCCAAACTTTATGGGCGACTCCGCCAAAAAATATTTGTATTTATTCTTCAGAAAAAAGTGTTGCCTCTTAGTTAATGCAGGAATTTTTCACTTGATCAACTTCACTTTCCAAAGATGTTGTTGTCAAATTGTTGCTCAGCTTTTCTGCACTGACTTTTTGTAATGTTTGCAGCATGGACGTCTTTCTTACACATTCCCTAAGTTGGTACTTACTGCAGGTTGAGTAGTCATGTAAAGTAAAGTGTGATAAAGTGTGACCCGTGACCTTAACCTTTTAAACTGTATATTTCAAGTATCTGAAAAGCAGACGTACTAAAGTGCCGCTGGCATCACTTTCTAAAACAGTAGAATATCACTGACAGGTCAAAAACACTTATCAAATACTGCATTCCTTTCAAAAGTTGTATGTATTTATCCCTAAAAGTATGTTTTCAATAGTTCACAAAGACCTACTTTCTGCCAGCGAAAGGATCAGAGAACAGTCACCCCTCCGTCACCCCATCAACATCAGCATGACACAGAAACTCAGACACTCCTCTTATCAGGCTGGCATGACACAAACGCTGGCTCTCTCTCCTGTATTTTCTGCTTGCTCTCTTTTTGACTTTCTTGGCTGTATTTTGTATTTCACGCACACACACACACACACACACACACACACACACACACACAAAGCTGTCCCCTTCCTTCTCAGTCTGTACGGTTCATTTTGGCCGTCGAATGGCTCCTCCACTTGGCCCTTCTTGCCCGGCTGACTGACATACTGCTCTTGGCTACGCTGTGTGTGTTTATTCAACATTAACTGAAGATATGAATCCTTCATCCTTTTTGTTCATCCATCAGAGTGCTGTGATGGTTATGAAAAGGATGTTAGGTCAAAATTTGGCTTTTTCCATGTCGGTCCTGATCATGTCTTTGCAGTTCCGCGTCTGCTCTTCCGCTCACGTGATGCTGCGGTTATGCTGCAAAACCACTGGACCATCAGCTCCTCTGAGACATTTGTATAAACTTATCACTCTGCAGTTATTAATAGAACATCATCACATGGGTTTTTTCCCCAGTTGTGCGATTCCAAAATTATTCTTGGCCACTCCATCATTCAAATCTTTCTTCTCCTGTGTTTCTGTCTTTGTTTCTTTTTCACTTTTCCAACACGCTCTGTGCAATGTGGAAAGTGCTGAGAGTACAAACTTTACTCTGCTCACACAATTATTAAACCAGAGATGTTTGGACAGCAGGAAATTGAATTTTACGGGGCATCTTATGATTTGTGTTCAGTTTAAAGTGAACGTTCTTGAATGAGTAAGTGTCTTCATCTTTTGTGTTTTTGAGAGTGTGTGTGTTGCGCTGAATGTTCTAGTCAGGGCTCGGGGTGATCTGTGCTTCACCCTCTGATTTGTCATTCAGAAGATTTTCTGCTTAAATGACAATAAAGAGAGAGGCGGGGTTGCTTGTGTTTTTGTCTTTTGGTGCTTTGTAATTACAACCAGGTTACAATCAGAAGCTTTAGAAACTATAATCCTGTTGTGGACTAAAGTTGAGGAATTCTGTATTTTGAAGATTAGTTCCTGTTAATAGATTGTGGGTCAAATCTGCCAGCTAATGTGTCTACTTTGGCCACCAAATAAATTTGGGATCCACTGAATTAATAACAAGGCTGTAAATGTCTAAGCTCTTTTCCCTTCGTTGAATTCAGTGAGTAATCAAGGTTAAAGCCCATCTAAAGAACTGTCATCTTGTGTCGGTTGTAGCGGCACATTTGAACAAAAGTGATGAGTCAGAATTAAGTTTAGACTGCTTCATGATCAGTTAAAAATTCCTTGTTGGGACTTTAAGATGTTGATTGAGGACTGTTTTGAACCTACAAACTGAACTCCTGTATTTTGATTAAAGGCTGTCCCTTGTAGATAACTTCATTATATTTTTGTCCAAGTTACTGTGTATAGATGACGTTGTCTCATCAAAGATGTTGTTTGAATCTTCAGCGTTGCAGCTCTTAAATGTCTGTTTCCAGCACTCCAGCCGTCCATACATCTACAGATCTTAAGTCATTGTTTGTCCCTTTCCCGTCAGAGCAGTTGGAGGTTGTGGGTTCTGAATGTATGTTTCACAATATGTTTTTATATTCCACTGCAAAAGTTTGGCAGGCTTGTGTTGTTTGTGTTGCCACAATGAGTTGTTGTTTTATTGTATGGGCATTTATTGTAAGAAACATCCAATGGTCCCTCTGCCCTCATCTTCCCCTTTTGTGTTCTTGTTTTTCACTTTTAAGTTTTTCTTCTCATTCCTTTGTAATGTTTTTTAAAAAACACTTTGGCTAAAGAAAAACTCTCAAAGCATCAGTGTTTGCAACTGATATGTATGCTTGTGATGCTTGTGTCAGGTGTTGCTTGAATGACAAAATTAACCACAATTTTATGCTTGTTAAATCATTTAGACTGTGACAGCATGAACATATGTAGATCAGTGACAACAGTTATTCACTGTGATTGGTTTAGACAGAATTTAGAGTGAACCAAAGCTAAAAAGTTGTCATTTTAAGCACAAAATTTAGATGTAACAAACTTGTGTGAAAAGAAGGCCAAAAATAGAAAAAAAACATGCTTTTTTGTACACAGTTGGCTTAGTGCTGATTTTGTCTTACACAGTGTTTTAAAATGTAGCGTCATGCGTATGGATGTGGCCTTAACCTGTTTGTTTAACCAAAGGCTTTGTCACATTGTTCTCTAAGCGGCCTGTGTTTACTCAGCCTCTTCATTCACACACAAAAGACTTAAGAGGGGCTTCTGAGAACATGGGCTCCATCTTTCACATGGAGCAGTACTGCTTTTTATCCTGGTGACAGAACTAGTCAGCAACTAGAGCTGGAGGTAACTTTGCTCCACTAATTTGCCCACATGATTGCTAAAATCGATGTCTGTTTGAAAGTCCAGCATGACTGGAAATTGTGACAGTAATGTTTAGGAACAAAAACTCTGACGGGAACCAGTGAGACCATAAATGAAGCAGTGACTTAGCACAAATACAAAAGCCCAAAAGGCCTTAGACCTTTAACCTAAATGGAAATTCCCTTTCTATCTGTTCTTATCCTGCATTGGCCACACTGACCCAGGAATCTGGAGTGTAAGGACTCACTGGCTGTAATTTTGATGCTGCCTAACTTAGCACCAACTGAGGAAATCCTTGCCCCTGTGTAGGTTTAGAAGGGGTCAGAATTGTGTCATCAACTAGTCCAATTTGAATTTGTAAATTTCTAGCTTAGGATTTTTTAGAAATTTGTTTGTGGGTTGTCCGCCCCATTCTCATATATGCCTTCAGGGCATTTCTTCAGATTTAGCACAAACCTCCACTTGGACTCAACAATTAACAGATGAGGTCAGAAGAATTCATTTTTTTTAAAAATAAGAAAGTTCTAACATTTACATCCATATGTGGCCATACTTAACATTTTTACAGATCCTGAATGGTTAACATTAATCTTGGGTTTCCACCTTGAAACTGTGCTTCAAATTTGTTGCCTCTTCTAAGCAATGTCCTTATTTGACGCATTGCGGTCAACAACGTTTTTTTTTTTCTGATGTCATGCTTATAGGGCCCGACTGATATATTAACTTACCCAATTTATCGGCTAATATTGGCCTATTGCAGATATATCGGTATCAACATAGGTATCTCCAATATGGGCCAATATTTAAACTGTTCTAAAGGCCGTAAAAAATGCTTGGACAAGTGATTTAAAAAAGTGTAATCTCATAGTTCATCCAGCAGAAGGTGGCCCATTATTTAATAACTAATAAGTGAATTGTTTACTGTTCAGTGCACCGATGTTTGGAATAAAGTTAGTTAAAATGTAAGCTGTCCTGCATCCATTACATATCTTTGTCAGAAGTATTTGATAACCAATATATCGGATATCACAATTTTCTTGCTCCCTGATATCGGCATCAGCATCGGGCCCAACATTCCCATAGCAGTCAGGCCCTAGAGCTTTACAATAAAGTCTTTGCACTGAGATGTAATGAGGCTCTCTGTCAGTTCTCTGTACTCCTCTGTTAAATATAGACCCTACTGAAGACAGCATGTTTCTCTCTGGAGTCATACTCGTCCATATAGTGATAACTTCTATTTCAACAAAAAATACACTTAATGCCTTTTTATTAAACTCTTTGAAAGTCTTCACAACGTATTATGAGTGTGGTCAGACATGGATGTAAACTGCAGTTTGACTGGTTCGTGAAAGGAAGCACAACCACGAGGCGGTAATTCTAGTGTGTTCCATAAAACTAAAGCTGGGAGTACGAGAGTCTGCAGATCATGGTATTCTCGACACCCAAAGTTTTGGCAAACCCTCAAAGCTTTCTTCTCAGTCTTGGGGAAAAGCTGTTGCCGTACCCACACAGTCATTGGTAGCCACTTAAACCCATTCTGGCTTGATGGCCTCACCATACGGCAGCTTCTTTTAAGGCAAAGTTATTGCCTTTCTTTGTAGCCTAACTCTACAGATCGCGGGTCTGTATTTAACAGAAACAAGTGAGTGAAAAGAATAGCAGGATGGAAGGACACAGTCATTTTACGCTGCTGACTGTCCAGATGTGTTAACCAGAGGCTCGTAGAAACATTGTGTTTGATGTCTGAGTGGGTTTTCGTGGTAAAATCTGCAGGAATGGTAATAGAGGGGTATGGAATAGTCATAAGGCAGGAATCTGTCTTTGTGCGACTGTGACAGAATTTATGCTATCTGCTTCGTTATGGTCTCCCTCTCATTCGCGCAGAGTTTCACTCATGTAGGGACCTCTGTATTTAACTCGGGGCGGGCGGAAAGAAATCTTGTCAACTGGGACGCTCTTGACCAGGAATTCATACATTTCTCCTGTGGGATGCAGAATGCCGTCTGCCTTCAGCACAGTCTGTCTCTTTCGTAGGCAAATAAAGAAAAAAAAAACATGCAGAGTGTTGAGGGGAAAATTGAGTTTACCCATTAAGCTCCCCCCTTTCATATTTCCACTTTGAAGAGACATTTAATTTCCCGAAAGATGTTTATGAAAGCTGACACTGACTTGGAACTGACCTGTGTTTAAGTTTATTTACAGTGCGGTTATGTCCTGCGTGCCAACAATCCTCTCACACCTCACTCTTGTTTTCCTGTCTTTCTGTATAGCTGTCTCCGTCTCTCTCTCCGCTCCCCGACTTCTCTCAGAGAGCATTGATTTCAGCAGGGCAGGAAATGAAACTGCATTGCCCTGCGACTCCCAGCAGGAGAGGGGGACCTGGGGAGGGTAAGAGGAAGAGGTTCATCGAGTTAAAGAAGTCTATTACTATTTTTTTTCTTTTTTTTTTTTGTCAAGAGAGATGAAAAGATTGATAGTCTGAGGATGTGAGTGAGGACTGGGATGGGCCTTTGTGGCTCAGCGAAGAGAAAGCTGAGAGGGCTAAGAACGATATTGAGACGAGAAAATATTTTCATAGAGGCGTTTGACCGACAGCAGGCTTAAATTAACTCTCAGCAAGTTATATCAATCAAAGGACTGAAACATTTGACGCATTAAAATACCCATAGTGGAAAACTATACAGAAATAAACAGCCACTGAGCGACAATGTAAAGAGAAGAGGGTGGCATCAGTGGTCCCACTATCTTTGACAACTCCTGACCTTCATCCCTCTATCAGAAGTCAATGATCTTCTCCTCAGAGGGGCCTAAATAAGAGGCTTAGGCCCGCGTGATCCCTCTGCCTGTTTGCTTAACCTCTGCATGGCCGCCTCAGCACTGCTAAGCTTTACCCGCAAGAGCTCATTACCTCTCAGCCCTCCGTCTTTCTCACTATATCATCCAGCCGTTGCAGCAACTGGAACATTGGGTTTAAGAGCCTCTGATTATGTACACACTTAAGCTGTTCATACTAAAATATGATGTGAAATGTGAAAAATATGTGGGCTCTTGCAAAAGAAGTTAAGCTCGTGTCATGTCAACACGTATGCTTGCAAAATACGTATGCTGCATTTTTGGGATTAAATCTGGAATCGTTGAGCAATGCATGGAGGCCATTTACAGGCTATCCTACAGTGATCTTTAATGGAACATAAAACCTGTCATGTCTTTACTGCCATAATTGGAGTAAAGTAGAGATGGCATAGCTTTAGCGTCTTTCCAGACATTCAGCCACAGTTCCACTGCACTTGAATATAATATTTATTGTGTTTTTCATTAAGAGGAACAACTGTTTATACTGCTGCATGCATTGCGTAATGATGTTTTGCACAAAGGCAGGGGCCCGTCCCTGTGCATGTATGCAGCCTGAAGAGTCTTGCTACATTTAAATTGAATAAAAAAAAAAAAAAAGTGGGGGGGGGGGGTCTCTGCTATGGACATTGTGGCTTATTATTCCTGACATGCTCTGTTGAAGCCCTGATTCCAAATGGGCCAGTGCTGATAATTTGAAGTGAGACAGATCGCTGCGGCTGTGATTCATGACTGAGTGGGAGTTCAAACAATGGTGGAGTCGGTCCGAAGTTTCTCGGCTGGTACTGTTCAGCAGTTTGATCTACTGTCAATGCATGGTGAGGACTTGTGGTAGATTTTGGATCAGTGAGGGTTTGTCTGAGTTTTCCTTCTTTTAAGTTTCACTGATTTTTCCTTGCTGCCTTTGTCTGCACCTCCTCCTCCCCTCTCCTCCGCTTTCTCCTCATCCTTAGAACTTTTGTCTAAAGCAGAAGGTTTGTGTTTGTAATAAAAAAGGGGGTTTTATCCCCATAATTCAGTTATAACCTGGATCATGTTCTATTATTGTGACTTCCTTAAGAGTGTGTGTGTCCACAACCAGACAGCACTGACCCATTGTTCCCTGCTGGCCTTGCTTTGCACCCTAGGCTTTGTTAGTCCATTTGCTCTTTAATTTAAATTTAATTTAACTCCGTCCAGCTGGCTGGCTTAACCTTTCTCATGATGGCCCTCAGCAGGAGTGGACATTTCCTTTGTCCTGATAATTGTTGGTGTGTGTATGTGTAAAAATGTGCCTCTCTGAATATTTTTTGCTCCCTCAAATTAACTTCAAGCAAAGGTCTGAATTTCTAAAGTAGTGATTGCTCTCTGAGCAGATGCATTGACCGAAAGAGGCATCCTAGTGCACACTTATCTTTTTAAATATGCCCTAAGGTAGTTTTGTTTGTTGGGGTAGACATTTTTTTAGTAAGAAATGTTTCAAAAACCTGCACAGCTTGTAGGACAAAAAGGGGAAAACCTAGACATAGAAAATGTTAAATCCAGGTTTAATTTTTAATACGTATGCACTGTTCAGAGCACAAAGCTAGCTTCTTATCATCTCTAGAAACTGCCTGTTAAGGGTTTGATCGTACTTTTAATGTACAGTTTGTACAGTGTGAACTTAAACACAGAGTGGGAGAAAAGCTCTTTTAATCATGCTTTTAGAAACTGCCTCTACATTATCTGTAGGCCTGTGAGATTATATGTGAACAATTTTCTTTCCTACTACCTTCCGTGCATAGTTGGCACAAATAACCCATTGCTAATGAGTATACTGTAAACTTGTTAAATGTGTTTAGGAAGTCACACAAGCATTCTGCTGCTTAGTGAATGAATTACATCACTTGGTGGTTTACACAAGGTGTCTCCAGAAATATGTAGTGTGAAGCCTCCCTACGTTTAGTGTTACAACTGTGCTTTTTTTTTTTTAACACAAGTTATGTTGGTTTACCCTCACACGATGGTAATAAAACTTAAAGAAAACGGTAGCTAAGATGGTTCCAGACAATAGCAGAATGAAATGTTTTACTGCTGGTTACGCAGCAGATAGCAGCCTGCATGTTTGCCCTCGGTCTGTGCTGACTGCTTACACAGTAATGCAGCCACATTGTGATTGGTGGTATGCATTTGCAAATGTGCACACCCCGTGTCCCTGTGTTGGTGGTCTTGGAAAGCCACCAAGATCACCCAACTGCTCTGTAATGTGAAAGCAATTAGCAGCCAGTGGTTTTACACGGGGCCGATATGTGTGGAATAAGAAAAGGGAATGTAGGTCAGCAGCGAGCCATACGTACAAAGTGTGGCCATCGCATTTCTTTGAACTATGTGCGGTTATTTTAACCATCAAGACATTGAAGAAGTGACTTTACATGTTAATACATTGGTAGGTATTAAAATGCATATTGGTAGTTCATTTGGCTCTTTCCTGACTCTTCTTTGGTAAAAAATTTGTGTCCTATTGGCTCATAACATTTTTTTAATAATATGCTTATAATGATTAAATAGATCACTTATGAAAATGCTACTCAGAAATGTTACAAAAGGGTGTATCTAAATTGTAAAAATTTTGATGGAAAGTGATTTTTGGATTCCTTGTAGGCGGGGCAATAGTAAAATTCCTACATAAACGGGTTTGTAGTAAGTTTAAACCCTGATTTATTCAGCTCCCTGCAGAGCTCTTTGATGTCTTCACCCTCCGTTTACTTCATCTGACATTCATTTTAATGAGACAGACATTCCCTCTGATAAAAATCAGCCTTTGCCTTATGCAGGAATACAGTAAATCGGTGCCACACACATATTCACATTGGGTTGGATTGAGTTCCCTCTGTGACTGTTTTTGTTTTGTGTGTGTGTGTGCGTGTGTGCCTGTGTATGTGTGTGTGTGTTTACAGTGTGTGAGCAGGGTGCGTGCCCTCTGTCACATCTGGCAGCCTGCGGTTTTTTTCATGAACTGCTAAATGAGGGGAAAAATACTCCCAGCTGCCCTCGGGAAGGCTCACCTGGTGGATAGCCGTCTAAGTTCCTTGTTTTCCTTCTCGCACTTTCTGTTGCCCAAACTCTCCCTCTTTTACATTGTTCTCTGCAGAACGCACGCAGATATACGTGCACGCACTCACAGAAACACTCTGCTGTGTTTGCATTTTTCTCCGTCTCTCTTTCATTCCCTGTCAGAACATGTGTGCCTTTTGTAGCCCAGCTAAGGGTGCACAAGCCTGAAAACATGCAACATGGCCTCAAACATGAATATGCTCTTAAGTACGATATTCTTGTGTCCTGGCTTAACCCCAGAAATCAGATTAAGACAAGACAAGAAGGACAGTTTGGCAGGGCCTTATAAATAGCGGGAGCGCCCGCAGCCTCTTTACATGGTAAAACCATTTGCACCTCGGCCGCTTTGGGAAGAGGAGGCCAGGAACAACATCCACCCCTCCTACCCTTTGCCTCAAACCCCCAGCCAGCATATTTTGGCTATCTGAAGGGAGGCATCAGCCTTGAGAGCTGAAAAGCAGCTTTTGTCTCCAGCAGTCCTCCAAGACCTCTGCCTGCCTGCTCTATCAGCAAATCATAAACCATACGGCACAACTGGAAACGCAGGAGTTTACAACAGGAGGGAGAAAGACAGGGAGTAGAAAAGGGAGGGAAAAATCAACAAGATGAAAGACTCGTAATGCAAAGTAAACAAAGCCAAAATCATTGCCAGCTATAGATCAAACACACACAGTCATATAAATCTGCGCACTCTTGATAACAATGACCTTGACTAATGAGAGGGGTCGTCGGGGGGTTTGGCTGTACAGTAGGTTGGAGAGGGAGAGACAAAGTAAGACAAAGTTGTTTTGATGAAAAACTCATGTTGAATATAACATTTCAATCGTTCTCTTTCAAACTGTAGGTAAATCATGCACACTGAATACCGAGGTAAGATGCAGAGGCGTCTCTGCCTTCATTCTCACGAAAAGAGCTGTGATATGTTATCAGTTTAATGTCTTCGGCCTGGACTGTAACATTTAGCACTGACATCCAGAAATGGGAGCCTCCTTCAGCAGCTATCTGCACCCTTCAGCCTCTGCCTGCTCACTGAAAACAGTTCTCATTGGTAGCCACAGGTTCCCTTCTTTCTCCTTCTCCGTTCCCTTTTGTTCGATAAATCTCTAGCTTTTTTGCATTCTTTCTCTTTTTAATGTCTTGACAATCTTTTTCTCTGCTCACTGGGTTACCTGTGGAACAACTTTTCTTTCCTCTCCTGCTCTTCCTTTGTACAGAAATAAAGCTACCTTAGCCAGGGAGCATTTTTATGAACCATGTCTATCAAAGCAAGGCTCACAACTTAGGAGGCTTACAGCCTCCTGCTCTTAACCAGTCATTTCAGGGTTTCCAGGTTTCACACCAGCTGGTCAATGGACAACAAGGAAAGTGTTACCGCTGACACACTACAACTGCTTTCAGATGGGGTGTTTGGCAAGATTTAGACAACATGCACATCAACATTTTACTTACAGAATGTTTGCAAAACTCGTCTTAGCTTTAGACACCGTCAAAAAAATATTATTTTAAATTCAAGAGCACAGTTATGTTTGCTATGACAGTAGTATCCTGAAAATGAATACAGTGAAGATGTAATGTACAGCCGGCTCTTGAATGTTTACATGTAGACACACTCATTGAGCATATTAATCATCCATTTGACTGAAATAATGGACTTGAATAAATGGACGGTGTGACAGCTCCTCAAAAGTGAAGCCAAAACATCATAGTCGCCCTCGGGTGTCTGGTTGTAGCAGAGGTCAGAAATCGCGCCTCTCCATGTAAACACATCGGACAAGTGTCAAACTAAAAAAAAAAAAAAAAGCATGCCTTTAATAGACTGAGTACTTCTTGTCACACTGATGTATGTTCGAGTGTTAATTTTTCTGATAAGTTAATTAGGGCCCAACTAATATATCGGTTTGCTGATATTGGCCTATCGCAGATATTTCAGTATCGGCATATATGTTCTCCGATATATGCTGATATGAAAACAGTTTTTTAAAGCAGAAAAGAACGCATAGAGCAGTTCTTTAAAATGGTGTAAATACGTAGTTTGTAGTCTGTTACTTAATAACTAATAAGTGAACTGATACTGTTCAGTGTGCTGATGTTTGGAAAGGTTTGTTCAAATGCAGGATATCCTGCAATTACATAGCTTTCTCACAAGTATTTGATAACCACATTTATCTGTTATTATATGTGTGATATCGGCTTATATATCCAATATTGGAATGTTCTTGCTTCCTAATGTCGATATCGGCATCAGCCCCAGAAGTTGCATATTAGTCCGACCCCATTTGATGTGTTGAGTCTGCCAGCTGTATGGCTGAATCATACAGCGGCTCCATCTGTTGATCATGACTGCCAAGACTCTGTCTCTAAATAACATCACTAATGCAAGAAAGCAGCGCCCATATCAGAGTTATTTTGACACGTCGTGCATCTTTATTTATGTCAGTTACCAGAATCCAAATGGATTTAAATGCCATGCCTCACTTTACCTCTTGCAGTATTTCTTTTTCCGACTTTATGTTTAACTATGCTCATGTTGCCAAAGTTTCGGGCTCTGCAGGACACCAAAACAATCATGCTGGTTGTTGCTGTTTAGCTTTCTAACAAAAACGCTGCTTGCAGAGTTTTACCCTCATCACAGCATTGTCCTGTTGTTATTGAACCCTTTCCACAATGGCCACAAATCTGCTATAATCTTCTGCTCCAAACCATGTGCTTCACAAATGCTAGGGGCTGAAATTGAGTCATACAAGTAGCATAGATCATAAGTTATCAGGGTGGTGTACTTTAGAGAGCAGGAAAGCCCCAGTTTAACCACAGGGCCTGAGTTCAAGAGCTTGTGTTGGTGAACACCCACATTATTCAAGTGTCTTCTAAACAAGACAGCGAGTGTTCACAGACCCTTGGAGAGCTCTTCATTAACTAACCCTGCACTCTGCCGTCCCTGTAGACTGGGCAAAATGAAAAGAAAATGTTCCTTTTGGGATCTATAAAGTAGTCCATGCAAATCGGAACATTTCCTCACTGACTCAGCCGAGTCCCATCAGTGCCACTGGACCACCAAGCTTTTTGTCAGACCCGCCTCTTAACTAAACGCTGTGTAGAAGCTGTTGCTTTGCAGTGGAAATCCCGAGACTAGTCTCAGTTAACTCCTCACTTAAGTGTTAAATGCACTTACAGGAAAACTCCTTAAAGTCTTAGAGCCTAATTTTTTCTTGATATCTTCTGTAAATTTAATTATATTTTAACAGAACTGTGACCTACGTTTCAACTGTTTAGGTAAATACTTAGGAATTCAATTAACTTGTTACCTCTGTTCGGCTTAAAATAATGAAGCTTTGCAGGAAGGTGAACTAGGGCTATTTAAGGAGATGTTTGCAGTCAAAAGGCCAAGAAACAAAGGCAACTATTGTTTCATTAAATCTAAAATTTGCCAACACTAATTGTTGTCCACGTCATCCTGTTGTGTGTATTCGGCTTAAATGAGCTGTCAGGCGACCTCAATTACCTTCTGTCAGAGCCAATTTCAACCAAATCAGGTGTTGCAGCAAAAACACAAAACAACCAAAACGAAGCTGCTCTGTTATAGAAAGTTGAAGCAAAGTCAACCTTTGGAAGAATGCAACCCAATGTCACGAAGCAATGGCAGTCAGATGGAGCAACGTACAACGACGTAATTCCATTTGTAAATGGGCCGACACTCCCACACCGCCGTGACTGCAGCAACATTTAACTTGGTCCGAACCTCCCCATAGACTGACCGATTCGCTGTGCTTGCAATCAATAAACAGCTATGCTTTAACT
>JAQLOL010000020.1:8193120-8218419 GCA_029783665.1 Naso thynnoides | reverse complement strand
CCGTTATTTTACTGTAAGTCATAGTAAGCATCTTTTACTTTGTTTGTTTTCCATTACTTACATTACATTACATTTTTATTAACTAATAAGTGAAGTGTTGACTGTTCAGTGCACTGATACTTGGAATTAAGTTTGTCAAAATGTAACATATCCTGCCTCTATTACATGTGTTAGTTGTAAGTATCTGATAACCACATTAAGCTGATATTATATAGGCCATGAATATTGGCAGATATATCAGATTTTCCTTGCTTCCTAGTGTCGGCTTTGCCCCCAAAAATCTCTCTTTAGTTGCACCCTAAACATAATTTTCTTTTAAATGAGGACTGTAATGGAAGTGATCGGCCTCTGCTTTAAACCCCTGACCCAGACTATAGCAGGTTGACAGGAGAGGGAGGCTCCGCCGCGCTCGTTGGCCCTGGACTTATATGGAAATGTCCATACATCGTTTCAATCGTGGATTCATCCAACCAGCTGCATGCACAACTGAACATTGTACTTTGAAACTGTCCAATGAAGATCTCAATAATGGAGGGGGGAAAAAAAACACATTTCTTTCCCAAGGGAAACCTTATGTACTCCTCCATCCTTCTCAGTTCATTCAGCGCAGCCTGTTTCTTTCACCACTTGACTCTCCCCTCGCAGCTTACTCACATCCTCCTGCTTTTCCTCAACCCTCACAGGTTGGCCAGAGAGAGATCCGGCAATGATTAACCTTTAATTAATTAAACGTCAATGCTGCGTCCAAATGTTCTGAGGGCTTGTTTTTCTGCCTGCTTGCAACCAGATGCTTGGTGAGCGGAGCCAGCAGCAAAGCATGGGCCTCATTGACCCACGTGGTCTTGAAGACTTTGTCCAGCCAAATGATGCTCTCAGTGACCCGTGTTTGAACCTGTGACATGCTTAAATAGATCCTTACATTATGTGTCCATGCATGCTGTTTTCTTTTAGCTTGTAACTGGTACTGTAATTGTTTTGACGTGGTATTTTGGTACTCATCAGGGCATGTTAGTGGGTTCAGATTTAATTCAGAGGTGAAAATCCACATGAGGAAGCCTTTTGGCTGTAAGCTGTGCAGCACTATAGTTTTTGACTCAGTGCAGTGCATCAGCATACTACAACTTTTCATATGTTATCGAGAATTCAAACAAAATAGTAGAGAATAAATTTATTTTTCTTCTCTTTCCTTTGAGATTGAGCACTGATAATTCCAACTCACTTGTGTACACTCACACACTAACACATATGACCCTACTGAGATAAAAGGCCTGGCCTCTGCTGATGTGTTCTAGCCTGGTCTTATCTGTCTCCCTTAAACCCCTTTAGACTTACCTCACAGGTATTCATTTTCTGTGTCGTTGAACCGGTCATGCCGAAGAAGCAGTAGCTGCTGTTAAAGCACATGTGATTATCTTCATAGATATCTTTGCTCAATATGACTCAGCACATAAGACATGCAATGTGGAATGTTGAAATTATGGATGTCAACTGGGGTCCATTATATTGGGCCAGCTGACAAGGAGAAAGATTTAAAAGTTGATGTAAAGGTGAAGAAGTACGAAGAGCATCCCAGACATACAAAGCCTTTTCTGTATGACTGAAAGTCAGGAAACAAGACGATGCATACAGGAATTGAAAGTTTGCTCTTTTAACATGTATGCACACAAAAAGACAAAAGCACTAAGTTAGTGAGTCATAATTACCAAATTGTTTTCTATGTACATAATCAGGGTTGTTTGATAGCTGAAAAACTCATTGTTTCTCATAATTTCAAAGAATATGTTATCTTGCCAAACGTTGCATTAGGTTGATCAGTGGGAGAGTTGTGAGTATCATTGTGGCTATTTTGAGAAAACACTGGAGAAATTGAGCCGTAGGCTCCTTGTTTGAAACTCAGACTGAAGCTCAAACATGCTTGGGACTCTGATAAGAAGTCTGTTGTGCTTCAAAATGGGTTCCTAACAGATGTATCATAATGATAAGCATCTTTTATTTATGTTGTTCATTAGCTTGTTAGCTTGTAATTAGCGGTGTCTGATACAGCATTAGTGGGTGTGCAAATGCAAATTCTCACCCTCTGTACTGACATATCTGCTCTGCACTGGGTGTTAAAATTTAAGATTTTACCGAAGTGCACAGACAACCTCCCCCTTCAGAAGAGAATTATGAAAACACTAGTGTGACAAACTTTGCTCTGATACAAGTCAATACCATCAAGGTTGAACATTTTAGCCGACATCAATAGAAGGAAAACACATTTTTGGCTGAAGGAGGGCCTTTTAAATTGACCATTGTTATCAATACCAGTAGGCTAAATTGCAACAACCCTATACCTATGTACCATAATACAAGAATTTTTTAGTATTGCACCCAGAGGCACAAAAACAATAAATTCTCCTCAAGGCTCATTTATGCTCCCTTCATGCACAAAAACAGATCTGTACGTTTTAAATGATACAACTGTCACTGCCCTTATACTTCTTGTGTACCGTACGATGAGATCGATGTTATGGAAAACATCCAGTAGAGGGCGCCTCTCAGCGTAAAAAAATTATTTATTTTTTTGGGCTCAAACAAACTGGTCTCGCACTGACCTCCACTTATCCTTTGCTGCCATACAGCTGACATTCATTTCCCATTCGATCTCTTCCCAGCTGCTCTGTTAGAGTTGTCTGTCCCCGTGCCCGGGCGAGGTAACATCATCATAAATATGTCTGTAAGTCCATAACAACTTACACGGCCCTTTCAAAAAGAACTGCCATTTTTCCGACATATTTTTCTCTTACTGTGTTTTGCTGGTCGTCCTTGAACTGTAGGCTACACCCCCCAACACTTCCACAATTTTTCAGTTGTACTGCTATGTTTTTGTCCGTATTTGTAAGCTTCCAGGAGACAGACAGAAATACTGATGTAATTAATTCAGAGTACCGACAGAAGGCTCCCTCCATGTCCATATCTAATGTATAAATCATAAATTAGCCTTTTCGTAGCACTCACATTCAAAAGAGGAGCCAAGAATTGAGGAGAAGCTAGCAGAGTGACCACATGGCACAAGGTTGTGACTGTGCCTCTGTTTGTTTATTGTGAGCAAATTAAACCAGTGAAGAGCCTCTCGATATGAGGTTTTTTTGGCTTTATTCTAGGAAAGTAGCCCTGCTGTCAAAATGAGCAGTTTCCTGTGGAGATTCCAGCTGTCCATCTCTTCACCTTCCTCTTCATATTTCTGCTCCGTCCTCTCCATATTTACCCCACAGCGTCCTCCCTACATCCACCTTGTTTTCTGGACTCGTAATTTGCCATAGCTCTCTTTGTGCTGGCCAAATGCTTCACCTGCACCAAGTCTTGTTATGAGCTCCCTGCTGCTTTCACCAGAGCATCACTCATTCACGCTCCACTAGTACAAAGAGAGGACATGGGAGGGAACAATGAGACAGAGGGCATCCTGTGGTGCAGCGAGCCAAAGCAAATAACGTATTTCATGTGTGTTTCTGGTTGGCCTTTAACCCAGGTGACATAATAGCCTCTATCACCCACCTGTTTTATTAATCTCTGTTCCGTCCTGTTAAACAGAACTGTCTGCGTGTATTCTAGTTATTACAAGGGTGATTGAGAAGTTTTTGGCCTAAGGTAGAGGGAGATGACTTATACTGCTCTAGTAACATTCAAAAGCCATGCAACTCTTTGACTTGTTATGCAGAAAGTCTGAAGTCAATAACCCTTGTGCTGTTTCTGTTTCAGGTAGGTGAAAATTGCGAGTCAGCACTGAGAAAATAAATGTTGGCCTTCGTACAGTCATGCGCCACCTCTGTCTCAAGGGCACACCTAAGGGGGATCACAAGGACACGTAGGCAACACAAGAGGAGGGTTCTCTTTCTTATAGCATGGTGAAGGAGTGGAACGCTGAATTCAAACTTGGCAGAGAGAGAAGACTGCACAAATGCCGATGTTGTCTATTCTATCAGACAGAGCTGACTTGCTTTTTTCAACTACCCATAACAGGAACATCACAAAAATTAATCTCAAACATTCTGCAAAATCACTCAAATAATTGAACTTGCATATAGATGTGACAAAAGCGAGCATAACTCATCTTCTTCCTTTGGCAACGTCCCTATCGATCACACCCTGTAGTGTTAAAACAGGGAGCAACAGCAAGCTTTGCTTTGAAGTTAAAGTACTCTCAAGCACACAAGTATATATGTCTTCTAATAGCATCTTTCTGTGAAAGAACGTTTGTTACATTCTGCTGTGTTATATAATGTCTTTCTTGACATATATAAAAGAAATGACATGCCATGCAATGTAAGTTATTCATGTCTTAAAGCAGAGCGAGGTAGATGAAGCATTTTTGGACTCCTTCTCTGGCAAAACATGCGATTCAAAGCAAAATCTGTTCTCATTATTCAAAAAAATTCCAGTCGTAGTCCATACAAGGATCACATGAACATTCATGCAGACTTAATAGAAATATATCTCCTGTCAAATCTTGGCAAAGCGACGTGGATGAGCATAGCACTCCCTCTAGAAGCATACATAGGGTTGTGTTTCTGTGTGAGTCTCTCTGCGGATCCCAAATCTGGGAGTAATTTACAAAGTCGGAAGAACAGGGCCAGTCCAGGAAAGATGGTAAACGCAGCATGGCTCAAAATTACCCACCTACCACACACATGCTGTACATACGCACATGCAGCCACCTACTGGAAGTCATACAGTGCGACACGGGCATCATACTTGTGTACAACCCTATAGACTACTCCTGTGATCATTATTATTGTTCCATTACTATGTTTTTCCATAACAATCAGAGGTGGCTGTGGTCTCCTTAATGAGGTGTGCATATAGTTACTGCTTCCTCTTTCACCTGACCTTTAATATCTGTGTGTATTAGTGTAGTAAAAGCGGAAGCAGTGCAGTGCCTGTGGAGCCTAATAGCTCTCTGAGAATAAACCTCCAAACACACACTGCTGTGACAGCCCCCACCCAGTCCATGCCCATCTGCCCGAGGTTGACCTATTAGGAGTGACCTTTTCGACTGACTGGATGCATGGATGCAGTCGGCTGTTTTATTAGAACGTATCGATGTCACGATCTCACACAAACAGCCTCGGGAGCTGCTATCGAATGTCCAGTTTCATGAAGATTTTGGACGTGGCTGTGTGCTCTCTCTGTCAGGCAGCTCCAGCTTGCCTTTATTATGAAGAGCTGTTACCACACTGCATTCAATAGACCCTTTGTCTTGTGTGTGTGTGTGTGTGTGTGTGTCTGTATGCATCAGTGTGTTTGATAGAATGAAACATTGTTATCTGCATGTGGTGTGTTTGTGCCCTAAAGATATGAAAGATGATCAATTAGTCTGAGATTATTTTTTTTATTACAGTTAATCAATTAGCAGAACATTAATTATCAAATGGCAAACAAGTGATGAATTAATTTTTCAAGAAAATGGTTCCTCAAATATCAAAACTGCTAGTTTTTCCAGTGAACATTCATAGTAAATTAGGCATAAGATACTATAATGCACATTTTTCACGGATGATTCATTGAATGTGTATGAAAAAATGTTCTGCAGTCACTGGAAACAAAAATGATTGTTAGTTGCAGCAGTGGGATTGCTACTCAAGCTATGTGAAGTATCTGAACTATCTGTTTCCTCCATCAGCGTTTAATGCAAGCAGGAGACACATCATGACAGAGTCTGAAGAATGATTGTTCTGACACTAAGTGAGTCTACAGGCCGAGTCGCTTGGAATCTGATGATTCACCCGCTGGACATCGGCTTAACTTAATTACGTTGACGTCACAAAAATTGAATTTGTAATCTTTGGGCTGCAGTCAACATCATCTCCAGTCCTGCTGTCACCAGTCTCCCTGTGTGTGCTGCTAAAGAAGGCCCATTGTTTTCCCCCACTGTGAAAAACTGTCTCTCTCCCAGATGTGAAACATCATCTTGTTTTTGTACATTTTTCCTGTGTCAAGAAGAAACAGAAAACCCCGATTGACAATTAATAATAAGATGCTGTGCCAAGAAAAAGATGGGAGAAGCATAAACAGCCAGATAATAAAAGGGTGTGTGTGATTTCCACTGCATCTGTAACCTATGTTTGTGTGTGTGTGTGTGTGTGTGTGTGTGTGTGTGTGTGTGTGTGTGTGTGTGTGTGTGTGTGTGTGTGTGTGTGTGTGAGGCAAGCTTAACGAAAATGACAGAGGCTTAATTTGAAAGCAGCTGGATACTGAGCTATTAGTTGAGAGAAGGTTGTAAAACAAGCAGGAATGTTGCTGCTGGGTCCTTTGAGGTTTTCATTTAAGTGGGAGGTGTAATGACAGCACAGGGGTTCCCCTTCAGGAGAAAGAAAGAGAGGGAAGACCTGAAATGAAGATGGGTCAATAGGTGGAAAATGTGCAGATTAGATATATCAGATATGAGGGAATTCCACGACATAGATCATCACGCCACCACACAGTCAAAGGTTTGAATGCTGATGCGCTAACAGACAACAGGTCTCATCAGGATGTCTTTGATTGAAACTCTTTAACTAGAAATGAGATTGAGAGTTGTGAAAATAAAAAGTAGTAGAGGAAAATCCAGAGCTCTGAGACGCAGCTTGCCCTGTCATTTGTAAAGATGGTGAGTTGAGCAGAGATGTTGAAGATAAAAGAGGAATCCAGTGATATCTCCTCTACCTCACTTATCAGCAGCAGCAGGGAGTGGCTGGGAGAAGCTCAGCAAGGCAGTAAATAACTGTCTGAAAGGTTTTTCGTCTCTCAGTCTCTTTTGTCAGCAAAGTGGTTGTTGCAAGATGTCTAGACATTGTCAGACAGTGGGGGAATAAAACACAATGGCTTTTATGATTTTTTAAATTTTATTACGAACATTAATTAAGATTTATCATGCACAAGTCAAATAAAACAGTTCAGTTTTTATGACCAACATTTTTGGGATATTTAGTCATCTAAGTAGTTGAATTTCCCTGTAGTGCTCACACGAGGTTCAGAGCACAAACAGAAAACACTGGGAGGTGATGGAGATGTCCAGAGCTAACTCAGAGTTAGCCCAGATTTTGGATCGAATTGGTGAAAACATAAGGCTGCCAATTCCATAAAATCTCTTTTGAACTCATTTTAATTCTGATGTTTAGGGGAAAATGTGAACTCACCTGGCCCAGAAGTTACTTACCACAAAGAACTGAGACAGTAAGATCAAAATAAACACAGAAACCACCACACGTGCAGCATGCAGCCCCTGAAAAGCAGACAGACGGCAGAGCTTTGCCAAATTAGCCACATG
The DNA here is from genome assembly GCA_029783665.1 of Naso thynnoides. NCBI lineage: Eukaryota > Metazoa > Chordata > Actinopteri > Acanthuriformes > Acanthuridae > Naso > Naso thynnoides. Next base: position 8,211,134 of record JAQLOL010000020.1, on the reverse strand, counting down.
CCAACCAGAACTGCCCTGAGGGGGAGTGGGGCGAAAGCGTGCAGAAGGCAGAGGTAAAATGAACTTTCCAGCTGTTACCGTATCATATTTGACATCAGTGTCCTGTCCTCTACCCACCAAAGAGCCCTCTGATTGACACACACCACCAACAGATGCACACACACATTTATTGGGCCCAAATTGCTCAGAGGGTTTTTCTTTTCTTTTTATTTCCCTAAAGTTGCCTCTATCTCAAAAGGCATAAGCATAAACAGCTACATGCAGCCTAAATTTTACTTTCCGTCTGTCTTACTCTTTATCTCCTTCACACATACAATCCACATCAATCCATAATGCTTCTCTTTAGGAGTTCAAAATGGCAGGCTAATCAAGAAAGAGTTCTGCTGAATCAGCATTTTCAAAATGTGAATATATCCAGAACACACTGTTTTCTTAATGTACGCCTGAATACAACTCACACACATACACACACGTTAAACATGTCTTGTCTCACTGTGAAACGCTAATTAGTTTGCACTTCCCTTCCCTTAAATACCACACAAGTCGCCATCCGCCCTCTCAAAATATACTTACCCGGACACACCTGCCGAAACACACACAAACACCACTACAAGTGACAGCATATGCAGCCCACAGATATCTGCTTTACTATTCCTGCTCGTCGTTTCCATTTCCTCATTTGTTGTTCTTTTATGCACGCAGGCTTTTGTGTGACACATCGTCACCAAACACCCTTTCATAGGAGTGCTAAAACTGACATGTTTTTGCATTACTTTGGATTACTTGTGCCAAGGAGTGGACTTGCTTCCCCGCTCCCTCCCTCCCTTGATCACATTATAGCCTGAGTAGGGTCGTGTGCTGCAGCGTGACGTTGGCGCCTTGAGGCCTTCGCTCCTGCCCCCTTTACTCACCCGCTTCTCAGCTCTGCCACAGCAGCTTGTAAAAGTCACGACCAGCGTGAAAATTAAAGAGATGCATGCTGTTTTTATGAGCTTTCTTTGACTTTTTCCTCTCTCTTTTGGGTCTCTGCCCTCCCCTCCCTGCCATGTGAGGGTGAAAGTGCTTTGTGACACATAGTTTGGTTTGATTAGTCATTGCAATCCTTTCTGCGCTGCATCCCTTTTCTTCCTTTAAGCTTCTTTTCTTCCCTCCCATTCTTTTCACCTCTCCTTTGGTCTTTCCTGATATGTATTTTGTAGAGACGTCTCTGTCTCAATTGTCTCATTCCATTTTCAACGGGCCATTAAGCTGAGATGATTCACTTTATGGTACACGATGTTCAGTACACGTGACCTTTGACAAGCTGCTCTAAATGACGTGAAAAGCTTTCATCAAAGAGTTACACAGTTACTGATTTTATCCCAGAGACTGAAAAAGACACAGACAGCCAACGTGTTGATCAGCCAGGAAAATATAATCTTAAATAGGGATATATGATCACTCTCAGATGGCACACACTGTCAACCACCATTCATAAATCACCACAGGAATGACCAAACGTTCTCGGTTATTCCCGCTTATTATTTGCAGTTATTCCAGGGCACGGCATTGCAGCCGGGGATAATGACAATGTTAGTAACATGCGTAAACCCTGCAATCGGATCTGGCTCCATGCTGCCCAGCATTGCCAGGCTGTATGTCTGTGCAGACGGATTGAGAGCAATGCCAAATCTGTTAGACAGCAGTCTGAAAGACAGTTCTTTTCCCCGAGCCAGGCGACTCAAACCAGCGATTATGCGTCTGCTTTTTATAGCAGTTCTACCGGAGTGACACATTTTCAATCATTATTACCAGTCAACAGGGACTCAAGTGTAAAGTCGCCTCTTGTGTTGCATCATCCAAGTTAATACTCATATGTATGTGCAGCATGCTTGAACTGTAGGAGGTGCTGCACAAACCTCATGTCACTTAATGCTTTGTTGAAGGCATTTTTTCCACATTTTGTGGAGTTATTGAGGCAAACTTATAGGATCACTTCTCTTAGCTGAGTCAGGTACTATCCTTCAACCTGTCCTGTTCAACAAGATACCAGGGGAGTATTAAAAAAAATATATTTTTTTGACTCAGCGTCTTAAAACATCTGCCTGTTGCAGTTATGTGGATATTTTGTAAAGAGGTCAGCTGGATATTTTCCTAAATAATCCTTTTTGTTAATGTTTTTTTTTTCATACTAAATGCAAAGACAGTGTAATGACAGATGACAATGTTATATTTTCGTTTACGTTTACGTTTAGGTATGGTTTTATTTGAGTCATGATTTCAAGTCTTTCGTAGCTAGCCTGATCTCCACAGCGCTGTGTTACTGCTGAGACAACATGTGTGTATTTCCATAAGCTAATCACAACCATCTTGGGCTGTGCTAAGCCCTGAATGCAATGAAAGCATCCCTGTAAAATTGTAGCAGGCAGAAAGTGGAAGAGGAGGAGAATATACCCACAGTCTTCATCCTATCAGTCTGATAAAATTTCAAGTAAACAACTGAAGTTTATTTGCAAAAACAGATATCTACATTTGTATTTTTTTCAATTTATGAATTTTTTTTTATAGGCTATATTAATTAATTTATTGTTTTTTTATATACATATATAGATGTGTTTATTTAGCCTGGCAAAATTTTTATTATACTATTTTTTTTTTTGTCCCCATGTGTGCAATCCAAGCAGTTTCAGCAAAGAAGTTATATTTATTTCATTTTTAGAATGGCTTTTATCTGTTTTTGCAAAGGAACTCTTCAAATGTGAATTTCTTTGATCCCAAAATGACCACATACATTACTGACAGCTAATATTACAATAAAATGCCTGGTTGTACATTACTGCTTGATAAACTGGCTTTCCAACTTTCAGTTTGGTCCAATGGCTGCCAAAGTCATGACTGAAATTGCTTCATAGCATTTTTATAAACCTGACTGTGCTTATTTGGGCTGCTGCTGGAAGCAAGGTTGTTGTCAGCCTGTAAAAGTTTAGGAGACCTCTCTTTATGGGACTGCACTGAGAAGTGAGACTGTCGCTGTTGGATGCAGCAGTCAGAGGCTGTTGCTGTCACACCTCTGCATGAGGAAAATGGAAAATGAGAAGGCTCTTATGTCACTAAAGCAGGAACAACCATTTGATTTTATAGTTGCATAAAAAAGGCATATTTTCAGATAAAACAAAAGGCATTCATTTTCACACACCCAGAATGATGTGTATGAATTGTAATCTATCTGCCAGTAGCACCAGAAAATATCCAGTGCACCATCTGAAAGGGCAAAAGGGTAGAATGGTCCTTTGAGCAACATTAACAGCCCACAATATGCTCCAAAGGCCCAGACTCTGATGTTTAGACCATTTTACAGCCTAACTACCTGTGTTTGCCAGCCACAAATCCATATTACCCAACATTATATAGGAAGCCAAAGCATTTTTTTAGGACCTTGGAACATCTGGCAGTGGCAAAGATACATAAATAGTGGGATCAGGGGTTAGCTTTTAAATGGTTTAGGTCTTCTAATGTTACTGGATGAAGAGTTATGGGTGGGTGAATGATTGGGTGTAGATTACACCAGCACCCTCATTATGTTTCCGCTGCTCACTGCACTGTACATAGGCCTACAGAAGCAGCATTAGTTGATCCATGTCTGGATACTTTCTCTCAAGTTTTGGACTTTTGCCTGTCTCTTTGTTTTGTCTTGAAGTTGCCTTGGTCTCAGCCACCACTGCATACTAACTACACTGTGCTCTACATTTCTGTTTTATTATTTCTTTGCCTGGTCCAGTATTGTGGGGTTTTTTTTTGTAAACCCAAGAAGAAAATGAAGGTTACATTAGGATGTGATATCTGTGGCCAAATATGATCGATTAGACAAAGGATTCATTGATTGATGTTCAGGGATACAGTCAGGAGCACTCACAGAGAGGTCTGCCTTTTGGTTTTAAATCTGTTGAGGAGCTGAACTCTGTTTACGTTCTTTGTTGTACAGCTTATTTTGCTTTGGTCTTGGTTTTGATTTGTTGGAAATGGTCTGTAGTGCAATTTTAGAAGAACGTTTTAAAATTACATTTTCTTTCTGTATTTCCTCCTTTGTCACTCTCTGTCAAGCTTAGACTTAAGCATTCTTATCTTTCAGCAGAATAGCATATAATTTAATGCACAGGTTGTCAAAGTGGGATTCAGGGACCCTCAGGGGTTCTTTAGGAGGGGTCCAAGGGGGTCCTAAGCAAAAAAGGGGAAAATGTATTTTCTCTTCAATTTTATCCATAAGTACAACACTGACATAATGTATGAGTACTTCGGTAATGGGTTTCATACACTTTCCGTCAGATAACATCTTAAGGCATAAAATTCTTAGATGGGGGTCCCTTGGACAAAATCTCCTCCAGTGGGGGTCCATGGTCTAATTTGTGTCAGGGTACTTGACATGAGAAGTTTGAGAATAACTGATTTAATGCACACTAATTAGATCAATACATAGACAACTGGAATCTGATAAATACTGGTGAACCCATGTCACTCTGTTAGGACAAAATGTTTTAAGGAAGTTATGATTTGGTCACACTCTCAACAGGGTTGAGCAGGTATAGATGATATGAATGTTTTTGTTTTAGACCCTCATGAGCACTGAGGCACCTAAGTTAGTCAAGAAGATTATGTCGTTGATAGGACAGATTGCAGTGTCAGGGAGAGAATAGACAGAAGATGTAGAATCATTTCAGCACAGATGCTTGATGTGGAACAATGTCTCTCACTGTAATAGGAACAATAAGGCTTTGCGGTCGAGCACATCAAATTAAATAAATGAAGCAGCGATTACTGTGGACTCGGCCAGTGCAAAGGGCAGATGCCAAGGCTGACTACTTTATAATAACGCTGGCTAAACTCCTCAAAGACAAGTTTGTGTTTGTTAAACTTTCTCTCAACAGTAAACTATTTGCAAAGCTCTAACTGTTTCAGAATGTACTGGTACTGTTCGCTTAAGAGGGAAAAAGTAAGTGGGAGTTTGTAAGCATCGTTCTGGCTTCTATGCCTCAACATAAACATTTAGTTTAAAATGAAATAAAAGCTGAAGTATAAACTGAATCGCAGGAGGATTGTCTTTCAAGACACTGGATTAGCGTTGTGCTGCTGCACAGCCAAAAGAACAACAAAGAGCCAGATTTGGCAGCACAGATAGCCATCAAAGATAATGAAAAGTAATAAAGTATGTGTGTGTGTAATGGAAAGCTTGGGCTGAATGTTTGAGATATTTTATGTGTCTGCGTACGTGGAGAAGATGAAATTCATGCCTGAACCTCAGCTGTTGTGTTTAGTCTTTCATATTCCCTTAAAATTCAGAACCGTGGCTCCTGTCTTCATGTTGGACCACCATCATGAAGTAGAGCTTTGCTTCTCCAGAATTTCAAGTAGGTGATGAAATGCACAAGTGTCGAGCGAAATGTCCGAATATAATGGAAGGAAAATAATGAAAAAGAACACATTCCTCCTAAGTAGATTACTGCACTGAGAGGGATGAAGCACAGCAGACACACAAATAACATCTGAGATCAGGCGTGAAAGTTGTTTGGGGAATCCTGTGACACAACTTAATTGTAATTTGTCGTAACAGCCATTTTTTTGGCCATCAGCTGCTCTATGTCAACTTCCATTTTATTGTCAGGTTTGAAAACAGATTTGAGCTTCGTTAATATGGACTCCTCCACACAAAACAAACATTAAACTTCTTTTGAGATATTTCCCATCTTTAAATCCCTTCAGAAAGTTATTTCAACGCTCAATTTGTCATGATGAAAGAACAAATCTAAGAAGGGGAAACTTGGCTGTATACTTTCACAGTTTAAATAAATATGCAGAGAGATGTTTAATTGCCATGAAACAGTGCAGTCAATGAGCACTACAAGATAAGTTTGATTTAAATATGTGATTAAATAAACTTAAAGTTTGATGTATCAGCCTGATAAGAGTGACACAAATGTTATTCTTGGGAAGGATATGACTAGAGTGAGCCAGAGGTGTATCGCATGAGTTTTATGTTGTAGAAAGAAAGAAAGCGATGAGATCTCCTGCGGTCAACTAGATTTAGATTCTGTTGTGTTCAACCTTTGCACATAGATTGCTATCATTTTTAATGCATTTGCATTCATTATTTTAGGGAGTGTGTGATGGAAAGTTTGATATCAAGTTTGTCTAGCATTTTCACCTGTTGATTATAGGGCACAACCGATATGAAATTTTTTGAGCCGATGTCGTTACTAATATTAAGGAGCAAGAAAATTCCAACATCCAATACATCAGTAGATATTATGTAATGTTTTATCAAATACCTGTGGCAAAGATATGTGATGGAGGCAGGATATCCTGCATTTAAACAAACTTTATTCCAAACATCAGTGCACTGAACAGTAAACCCTTTATTTATTGAAGATCAGATCACCCTCTGCTGGAAAAACTATGAAATTCTGCCATTTTAAATCACAAGTCCAAGCATTTTTACAGCCTTAAATAACAGTTTAAAAATCAGTGAATATGAGAGACCATATATGCTGGTAATGTCTATCAGAGATAGGCAGATATCGGCCAATATATAATATAGGTAAACCCAAAGACTGGTCAGGTTTTCGTTGACTATAGTAGAAGAAGCTGTGTTTGAGGGCAAAGACAGAATAGGACCAGATAGTGCCAGATACAACAGGATGAGAGGTTTCATGGTCAAGGTGACGGTTATGTGATCTCACAAGTAGCTAATGGGGATACAGTTTCTTAAAACCTCCTGATAAAAGTTGCTGAGTCCAAGGATCACATTTTTATCAGTAAATAAAGCTGAGCTCAATTCTTTAGCTTTTTCCTACTTGTCTCTCTGTAAAATCTTTTCCTTGTTTGGTCCTTTTTGTTGTCCGCTCTTGCTCTTTGGCTGCTTTGGTCGTCTTCTCAGTCGTCCCCAACTGTTGGAGAGCTTCAAAGACATGGAGGGCATCAAAGGCTTTGGCCCCGAGTGGCCTCCTCCTCACATCCGGGTGCTCTCCTTCTTCTGTCTTTTAGTCTCTGCTGTTCCAGCTTTGTTGTTCCTCCCCTCATGTGCAAGTGATTAGACGACAGGGCCAAAGGAAAACACAAGCTTTGTTTTTTAGGGAGCGGGCAAGTGCAGAATTCCATTGGATTTACAGCAGTGAGGATCCCTCAGATCCTAACTGGTTAAATGGGACTGTGGAGAACCTTCTTGCTATCTGCAAATACCACCCAGGTCACTCTTTTTCTTAGTCCTGCTTCTTACTGGTCACCCTTTTTCTTCTCTTCTTTCAACTTTTGTCTCCTTCTTCCTGGTTTTTTCCCTTTCATTTTTTCCTAGTCATCATCTTCCTCTCCTCTCCCTTCTTCCAGACAGAGGCGATGATACAAAGGTCTATTCATAGTCTGAGTGACTGTTCATTTTCTCCTCTCTGCCCAGCTGTCTTGTCTCACTGTCACTCTGGTTCTAATGAAAGGTCAGGTAGCCACAGATGGTACACTTGCTGCTATTGTTTTTTTGTAGGCAGACAGCTAGGTCTGCTGTTCTGTCATCTGCTCTGAAAGCTAAAACAGAGCACCAGGAGTTTTAACATGTAATGGTTTGTCCTTGCAGTGACCTTGACTAGTGGTGGATTCTCAGTCCAGCTGGATGGCTCAGGGGCTGTTGCAGGGGTGCCATGGGGCCCACCAACTGAATGGAGTTGAATGCTCTTCTCTGACATACGCAGTAGTACTACAAGGAAGCAAGCTGTAATCCATGTAAGGGTTGGGTGATTGGACGGATATATTAAAAACCAGCAATGGGCTTAATCCATCATTGGTTAGTTTATTGGAGCCGATATTTTGGTCTATTTTTGACATTTTATTTTGCTGAATGAATGGTCCTTGTCCTTGAAGATTTCACTCAATAAATAATTAACCCTTAAGCTGTTATTTAAAACACTTAAAGAGGAGCAGAAGTGACCAGTGCAAAGAAATGCTGGCAGACTACCTGCGGAGCGGGACTATGTGTGCAAGTTACCTGAGCAAGTTGATGAGCAGTGCAGTTCTGCATTTGGCACTGCAGAGCTGAGAATAATAATAATTATATGCAGTGATTATACGTGAGTCCAAAAACGGTTGAACTGCTGAAAAAAGCGACGTGCAGCATTGTGTATCCACATTTTTTCAGGTACAAATCCATTTTATCCTTGCTCACTAAGGAGCACCGGCATACAGCACTTTTCTGGTGTGAGTAAAAAATGCTACATGATTAAACACTCAGTGAATTTGTCAGTGTATAAACAGTGGTGACCACCCACTGCATGTGCTGGCACACACCTGCACGAATATAGCAGCAGTCGCCAGTTGATGGGCTGACAGTGGCTGATTGGAAAAATTTTAACCTAACGCCCAAACCCAATCCATATGCTTTGCTCTCTATTCTAATGCAAAATATTTTGAATATTGCATGTTTTTGTAGATACGTGCCATGTTAGTGTGTTTATGAACGTAGAGCCATATGTGCAGCATTTAAAGGCTAATGTTAGCATGCTAACATGCTCACAATAGCTCTCTTCACACATGCAAAGCTACCATTATAGTTTGCTGACATTGCTCAGGTAAACTGTGAGTGAAAGCAAATGCCTGAATAGTATGGCTCTGATTTTAGTCTATCAGCTCCACTTTAGTCAGTGCAACATGTGATTCTGTCCATAGTGATTGGAGAGGGTGATTGTCTGACAAAGTTATTTTACTGATGTTGTCATGCTGCACCTTTCTCTCTCCGGTGGGATCTAAAGGACCGAAAATGCAGCTGCATCATACTCTTTTTTTGCTCGCCTTTTCACTTTTATTTGTTGATATTACAGATACATGCAGCATTGCTATCAATACAAAAATATTCATAATTAAAAAACAAGTCAGTATCATCAGCCATCATCGGTATGCTGTAAATAAAACACACATCATGCCTTGTGCACGTTCTACCCAAGTGCCACCAGTCACATAAACCTGAGTGTTTCCATATGTGAGAGCACGTCTGACAGTCCCCGGTTGTGTGCTACACATGTAAAGGGCAGTATCACAATGTCTGGTGCTGATTCTGCAGACACTGAACAGAGCTCCTATGTGAAATGTATGCGTTGTTTATCAGGTATAATTATTACCATGTTCAGAGTTCTGGTTTAGCAGTTTAGCATTAGCTCATCAGCATGGCTGAGGCAGGCCTGATCACCAAAGTTGCAATTCGTTCTGAGGTCTTTAGTATGCGCACCAAATGTTGGAAAATTTCACTCGAGAACTCTAATCTGAACCTCTTGATGGTGCTTGTGGGAGTGTGTGGCAATCACCTGTCTTTAGTAAGCAAACATGGAATTAATGTTATTGCGGCACTGTATGCATATCTATCCAGGAGAAGATGTATTACCACAGATAAGCACAATTATTGTCTTGCCGGTGGCTCTAGAGGAAAGGTCAGGGGATGAGTAAAGTTAGTGGAATTCATCCTCTGGCGACCATCAGTGTCTGCACAAAATTTCATGGCCATCCATCCATATGTGTCGCAGTATTTCAGGTGCACGACATGAAGTGCTGTTGAAAATGCGAAAAATACCACATCACTGGAACAACACTTCAGCATAACATCCTTGAAAGAAATAGTCTTTTAGGTTAAACCCTTAAAAAAAGGAAAAGAAACCCCTTCAATTTAATTTGAAAATACAAACATCACAAAAATCTGAGAGGGTTTTTAATCATGCAACAGTGAAAAGCTTCAGAACAGACCACCACGTATACTGACATTCCCGCACAGCAGATCCCAGGCGTGCTACATCAATAGCAGAATGCCAGCCAGAATAGTTATTTCTCCCAAAAACAATCAAAGTAAGTGAAGTGTGGATCATAGAGTCCCTCTGGCACGCCTGTGTGTTGACTGGAGAGTAATGAAAGAATGTTAAAGCGCCCGAGCTCAAATCACGTTCCAGTCAAACAAAGGAGGAGGAAAAAGGCATCCTGAAAGCAGGAAAACTCTGAGCCTGCAAGTCATTTAAACCAGGGGGCTATGTGCATGCATGTGTTTGTGCTCATAGTTGTTAATGCGGTTGTATGCAATGCAAGCAGATGTAAAAAAGGATGTGTTAATAAATTTGTGTTACCAACCTCATGTGTGTTTGTATCGCTGGGTATGTTCGTTTCACAGTCATTCACTGCATTATATTAGATGACAAGTGGCACGATGGTTCAGTGGTTAGGACCATTGCCTTAAAGCATGAAGGTCCTGGTTCCTGGTAATGCATGAATAAAAAGAATATTAAACAACTTTTCATTAAATCATTATATGGTTTCTTAGACTTGGTTTTTTACAGTGTGAGGACACAAACATGCAAAAATTAAAACACACACACACACAAACACTCACACTTTCTTCTAACTGTGTAAAATTGTAGCTGGAATACTTGGCTGGTGAATCTGACAAATAAACTGTTTTCAGATTTCGGTTTTATTCTGTTCAGCTTTATCTTTTCACATGAGGATGTAATAATGTGATTTACCGGGTGTCTTGCAGAAAACTGGCACTATGCTGACTTCACTCTATCTCACTTTTGCCATTACAATTAGAGGGATGTTTAATTCATCAGCCTACAGCGAAGTCAATAGCAATGTGTTTTTGTGAAGCAAATTGCGGTTAAATGTACTGTCTTAAAGTTTTTAGAGGCAGTGTTGTATCTTTTTCTTTCCCTCGTAGGTTACAGCAGATTTTTCTGGGTTTTTCAGTGTCTTGTGTGTCATATGTGATGGCAGGTTAGTGTGCGCTTACGTGAGTGAAGAACGGGACTTAAGTAAGGATGGTTAAAAAAAAAGCTTTAAGAGGTAGTTCACGCAAAAATGAAAAATCAGTCATTATCTACTCACGCTAATGCTGATGAAAGGTCGGGTGAAGTTTTTTAGTCTGCAAACACTCCTGGAGTTTCACAGGAAAAAGGGGTTGCACTAACTTCCCAAACAAATGAAGCAAATGGTGATCAAGTTTCAGATGAAAAAAATACATAATAAACCGGAACAACTTGGCATGTCGAAGCTTCGGAACACTTGGATTAATATGGAAGCATTTCAATTGGTCACCATTCGCTTCAGCTGTTTGGGAAATTACTGAAACATCTTTTCCCTGTGAAACTCCAGCAGTGTTTTGTGAACTAAAAAACTTCCCCCGTCCTTCAGTCGGCATGAGGTTGAGTAGGTAATGGCTGAATTTTTATTTTTTGGTAAACTATCCCTTTAAGATTGAGGTAACTTTGATTGCTATTTAACTTTGAGCTCCATTAAACTGCATAAAAGTGATAAAGCACAGCAGAACTAAATCAGGAGCTTTGACTCTACCATGGCCTGTGTTAAGGTTTTCTTTGTTTTGTTTTGTTTTTTTAAGATTCTAAGTTTTATTTCAGATCTTTGAAAATCATCCTATTAAGATTTAACAATTAATATAATGAATAGACAGTGAATTTCTCATCTAATGTGACATCTAAAGATTATGTCAGTAGTAGTTCACTGCCATTGAAGAGTTAAAGTTCAGTACACAAGATCAAAGTCAAACCCACTTTTGCAAAGCAGTGAATATCAGTGAATATCATCATATATCTTAATTAAAATTATCAGTTTGTAGCTTAATCCTGAAATTAGCTTGTTTTCTAAAAATGTATTTTAGCTTCTCACCAGAAATATAAAGCAGCTTGTTTCTACTGTCTATAAGTGTGTGTGTGTGTGTGTGTGTGTGTGTGTGTGTGTGTGTGTGTGTGTGTGTGTGTGTGTGTTTAATCAGAAAAAAATGTAAAACTGTCATGTTTGATTAATGAGCAGGTAATGTAACAGCTCACTCTCATACATGGCTGCAGGATTTTATCACACACCTGCTTTTTCACATTGTCCTTCCTGGTAAACCCTAAAATGAACACACTAAGCAGTGCACAGGGGAACAGAGTGAAGTTCTTCGACTTTTGTTGGTGATGTGTTGTTCCTACTTTGGTTTGGTCTCCCAAACAGGCCAAGTGCGACTGTAAAAGTCATCAGGACTGGCGAATCTCTCCCGTTCTCTGCATAGCTTGGCTCAGCTGGGTAATGTCAAAGCTCTCTTGAATTGTATTATGTAAAACAAAATTGATAACCAGTTTAGTTTCTGTATTTAAAGCTGTGGAAGGCAGTTTTATTGGTATCATCAGTCAGAAAATACATAATAAGCTTTCAGCATATTGCAATTCAGGTGGTCTGAAAGAACTCTAGACTTCTGTTCCTCTCCTTGGCTCTGTATTCAGACTGTGACAGAACTTTCAACCAATCCTGTTGGCTGCTTTATGCTGCTCTATGCTGCTCTTCTTATGGACAGCTGATTGGCTGCTGAAACAAGTGACATGCCTTCCACTCTAAAACTCACTTCTGCGAACAATAGTCTCTGCAGGCAACACTGTCAGCTAAATTGAGTCGAACTGAGATGGACCTGTTTACTCTGCTGCAACTTTCCCTGCAACCGTTTTGTCTTGTTGTGAATTTTAGGTGTAAACTGGCCTTAAAAGAGAGTTACACCCTTAAAGCATAGGATATGTTTGTATTGTCCCAACCCTAAATCCTGTGATAGATTCATCCAACAAATAAGTGAAGTCTGTGAAGCCAAAGACTGATATTTAGTCCCCAAAGTGATTTAAAACATGTAAATGAGGCACGTTGTTCCACTGGCTGCACATAAAGGCCAGCAAACTCATGAAATTCTCATTTTTGGTGAATCTCTCAGTGTGGTTTTAAACTTAACTTCTCAAATTCTTCATCAGTAACAGGAACAAGTCTTTGAACTTTCACTTGTGGGATTTAAAGTCATTGAAAGAAAAGGCTGAACTGACTCATAGTAGAAACAGCAGGAAGAGCTCAAAGTCTCTGTATTTTTCATCATGCTGGCCGCCAGTGAACCACCCAGTAACAGCACATTTAGTTTCCCACTGTGAGAAACTTATGAAGGCCTTATGTATATCGAAATGTGCTGAGGCACTTCATCAAAATTTCAAGGCCATTCCATACGAAGTGATGACAGGTGCACATTAAAAAATAGTTGTTGGGTACAGCTGGCGCACAGGTTTTTGTTCTCGCCCTGCCTCAGAATTTCTCTACACTTCAGTCCAATATTGTTGTTTTGCTGTTTTTGGCTTCAAGGATAATGAACACCAAGCTCTTTTCTCCTTCTCCTCTATCTCCATTTGTATTTTCAGAAAACTGCTGATTGTCATCCCCAATACAGTGAGCAAATGCTCCTGCAGCTTTCTTCTTCTTTCCCTTAACTACACCTGGCTGTCACTTTTTCTGACGTTAAAGGAAAATGAACATACTGTGCTGTCTCTTCACAGCGCAATAACACTTAGAGAGGAACGACTGCGCCTGTCTCCTTTTTTTAAAATCAGGGGATGACCCGGTGTGTTGGAGTCTGGTGATTGTCAGCAGTGGCTGCTCAGTTCAAAGGCTTCATGCTATATAATAATAATAGACAGACAGACGGAGCTAACAGAGCCCATCCACCAGATGTGGAGTCTGACACACTCCAGTGTCTGTGCTGTCTGTCTGCAATCTGCCGCTATACAATACACACACTGACAAGCAGGCGACATGCATACACATACAGACATGAAACGGTAGAATTAATAGGAAATCTCTGCTTCATCATGCAAAGATTAGTTCCTCGTTGCTCATCTTTTCTGTCTCTTTTTCTGCATTTTTTTCTGTCTTACTCACTCCCTCACTTACTCACTCGATCCCCACTGACCATCTCACAATCTACCAACCCAATATCAGGGTCTGGGTTCAGTTTAAACCTAAAGAGTTTCCTCCATCTTAGACATGATTTTTACGCCTTTCATAAAACAGCTAAGAAACCTGTGAAATCATTCTGACGTTGCAGAGCAGTGTGCGTCATTAGGCTCAGACTGTATTTTCAAAGACTTGGATGGAACTGGGAAAATTCCTTCATCTCTGTCCTTAACTCATGATAAAATGTTTTGCTTGCTTGCTAACTATACAGTTTGCTTTGATCCAAACTATTTTTGTGTCCACATTTGTCAGTGGGGATCTCAGACGAGTGGACGTTCAGTAGCCTAGCAGCCCATTTCTCAACCTCTGTCTCTCTCTGCCTTTGAGGAGGAGGAGGATTGTTTATGTTAGCTTGAACCAGACCGGAGCCCATCGTGGCTTTATTGCTTTGAGGAGGACCCAGGGCATCTTGAATTTTGCACAGAGATGAGGCACTGTTGCAGTAAATGCTGGTTGGACAGACTTGGAGAAAAAGGGGATTCCTGCAAAGGTAATGAAGTAAAACTATTCATGGGTGGGATTCTTTTGCACGGTGAAGAGAGGAGAGAAGGATACATGATACTGCATTTTGGTGAGGAGTTCGGATTCACCAAATGAAGCGCCATGATAACATCAGGGCCCAGCAGTATTACTGTAAACATATTCCATATGCCTTAAGTGGCTCCACCTCCATCTCCTTCCCTTATCCACTCTCCGTGTCTCGCCCCATGTCTTTTGATTTCCTCTCTTTTTCTCACTCCTCGTCTCTTGTCCCGCCCCTCTCCTGCCCGCTTGTTGTTTTATTGAGAAATTCTCGACTGAGAAGAGCATTTGATCTCAGTGCTGCTTTGACCCAAAGATGGAGGAAGGGAGGAGGGGTTTAAGGCTGCATGTGTCCCCAATTACACCGCTGAGATGGCAGCAAAATTCACTGCTTCACTCAGCGGCCGGTGGACGGGAAAAAGAGGCCTAATCAAGGCCAGAGTACCCAAACCTAATGCCAATTCTAACACGTACAAAGACACTGCACATGCACGACTCTAATACACACATGCACATGCAGCCTCCACATGGCTCACCACATATGAAAGCTGATATTGTACACTGTTTTTAGGTACACAATTGTCTTCACAATTCTACGTTCTCATACAAATCTTACAAATACACCATGTCAGTAACACATAAATCATAATCAGAAATCACAATCTGTCTGATTGAATGATTGTTGTTTGTTTACCACAATTTGCACGTGGTAACAGAATCAAAGACTTGAAGCTACAGACAGCTTCTCCCATATCTGTTGAAGATATCAGCAAATATCTTTTGAGCGATACAAGAATCCCCTTAAAACTTAACATGTTTCCTCTTTCTGTTGACTGTTGTGTGTACAACCATAGTAACAGCGCACACAGGAGTGGATCGTGCCTAATGTAGCGTAGCTTCCCCATATGAGATCCTCCTCTATCAATTTACAGTCATGTAAGCAAAAATGCAAAAATAACCAACTAAAGCCATCTTTGCACTCAAAGGTCTGGCCCATTGATGACACTAACACATGAGGGTGCACAGCAGGCTGTGGGATCCTGAACTCAGAGGGATCTTACAAATCACCATCTCTGCAACCTGCAGATTCTGAACAGGAAATGAGCTAACACAAAAGAGATCTTTGTGCCTGTAGTCACTCCTTAACACCTCTTTCTCCTCTGCACCACCATCTGCCTATCCTCCTTTCCATCATCTGGGGTGGAGGTGGATCATGTGTGTTTGGGAGAGCAGGGTTTACGGGAGGTGAGGTGAGACTGTGTTTGGAGAAGCAAGCTGGGATGCTTTACAAGGTGTGCTTAGTCAGCCCCTGCACAAGTCATCTGGTGAAAGAAGATGGAAATTACAGCAAGCTTCGGTAATGTGAGAGCTGTGATTGTCTTTGTCTCTCGTCCTTGCTTTTTTTCTGCACTTTGCCCACTTGAATATGATCCAGGCTTTCTGACACCCCTCAGTTTTCCTCAGCCCTTCTGCTTGTTTAGTTTACACAGATAACTCTTTTGGAAATGTTTTCATAATCAGCACATGGTTGCAGCAAATGGAAAACTACGTCACACAAAGTGAGATCAGGCATGATGTTCCACCCAGCATTATGTTTTCTTTTGAACTGTCTGTGAGACTTCATGTATCATTAATTATCAGCATAATAAATTGTTCTCAGTGCAAATTACAAATGACAAGGCAAACTTTACCTTTTCTAAAGTAAGATTATATCCACTGGGTTTAAGTTAAAAAAAATCACAATGGATGTAAACCAAATAAATAATGATCACACCATTTATCTTCTTTTGTGTCTTATAGACGGTTGGGCAAGTTAAAACATGCACTCCCCACATATTTTAGGGAGGTGAAACCAGATTCAAGCGCATTTTAAACTTTTTTTTTTCCTTTTTCGCCCCTTATTTTCTCCTTTTATGGTATTCAGCTCACTGGGTGTCTTCTTCTTGCTGGGTTTGTTCCTCACGAAATCTGTCTGCCCTCTTCCTGCTTCACTGCTTTTCACGAGTCACATATCATTCTTCTCCTCCTCACACACTAATGATTCCCAACACGCAGTTTAAAAATCACTCTGTTTTTGTGCAGCCGGTTTCCCTCAATGTCAAGTTTACCTCATGTCATCTCAGCATTTTTTCCTCTGTTTCTCTCTGTCTTTAACATTTTGCTACGCTCTTTTTTTCTTTTTCTTTTCTTTTCTTTCTTTTTTTTTCCAAAACTGAGGCAGATTCAGAGCAGGTGTCCTCCCTCATCTTCCTTCATTCCCCTCCCTCTTCCTGACTTTAGAGATGGGTTGCAGGGGATTTGAAAATCTAAGGGTCTTTCTCTACAACACACACATTGTGGATACACATACAAACCCTTTTCATCCATCTGGTTTGTCACTTGTGAGGGCAGAAGGTAAATGTCATTATAAGGGAATCCCTTTTGACAAATCCTTCCCATTAAGGGAGCCCTTTGGGCCACTGAATCACCGAAATCCTACCTCACACGTGTGAAAAGCAATGTTCTTTTTTCCATTTTTGCTGCCTATTTGTGTTTAATTTACTATTTTACTGTCATCAGGAAATGAGATGATTGTGCGCTGCTGTGAAAAATTCAGCAGTTGAATAATACATTTTTCTGCAAGCTAAAACTGGATTTTTAAAGTCAACTCATGAGGGCATATAAATGTAGATTTGATTGAAAAAAGAACTGACAGACAGAGCTGCACTCTTGACAGTCAAAATTACATTATGTTTCCACCAAGAAAATTTTAAACATATTTTCCTCGGTTTATAGTGGAAACATATTGTCTGAGTGATTTTTTTCTAATGGCATTACTGTTCAAGTGTTTTGTTTTGTTTTGTTTTGTTTGTTTTTTGTTTTTATTTAAATATATATTACAAGCTAAATGTTGAGTCAAAATGCTGGTATTATACCAGTATGCAGCTTTTGCAGAAATGGGGCAGGCCATTAAAAGAGTGGAGATCAACACTTTAACGTGCACCAGACAATTTTTATGAGAGAACCAGAAAATGCCATCTGAACTGTAGACGTTTTTATTAACTTGTATTATTTTTACATGATTGCATCTTTTTTTTTTATAGATGCCAGTGTTGTGTGTAGTAACTGTATGGTCAACTGGTCAGATTTGACGGAATTGTTTACTTTTGTCTGTTGATGTAACATTACATTGACTTTATTTTTTCATGAAACCTAGATTTCACCACCTGTTTTTTTTTTTTCACACAATGGCAATGACTCATTGTATGTTGCTGACCAATAATGCAGAAGAATCGCAAGCTTTAATAATTTACGCTTAGGAGAATCTCTTTACAGTTGCTCTGGTTCTTACAATCATTGACATATTTTCTTTTTAACAACATTAACTTAACCACAGGAGATGGTTTGTTACACAGAATTATCCTGAAAGTTGGCCATAAATACTGCCTAAGAAAGGGCGGGCACTTTAGAAAGAAATACTTGGCGGGTGATTGGATGAACCATCAGTCTGTCACTGTCACTTGCTGACTTCAACCGATCAGGCCAACAAACCTTATACTGTAACTCAGTCGGAGGGATCTACCAGCAGAGCCAGCTGGTAAATCAAACTGCAAAAGGCAGTCATAGAGAAAACATGTTTTCCATTGAGGAAAGCCTTCAGTGCTGTTTTTTTTTTTTTTTTTTTTTTTTTTTTTTTTGGGTCTTTTTTTAAT
>JAQLOL010000020.1:8175040-8188446 GCA_029783665.1 Naso thynnoides | reverse complement strand
CAAGTCACTGAACACATCACTTAGGTTCCTGCAAACACACACACACACACACACAGACACAGGTGCAGCCGTACAAGCCAGCAAACACACACACACACACACACACATATGCACAGGTTTGCATCAGCTACTTTCAAAGTAATTTCTTTTGTTGCTTTAGATCAGCGTTGAAAGTACTTTTGAAAGTAACTTGTTACACTCCAACATTACTGCCAATAAAAGTAATTTGTTATGTTACAGCGTTATATACTGATAAAAGTAAGAGTACTCTTGGGTTACCAAAACAAAAACCCCTTTGTAATTTCTTGCACAAATGCTGCTTATATTAACCACAGGATGCGTTTTTTCCTTAAAATGTATTGATTCTCCCAATACTGAATGGCAAAATTCTAAGACCCATAATCTGTATCTCTGCAGGTTTACAACAGGAATGACAGACTGCAATATTGCTTTCACAACACTTTGTTCATGCTTCATGTTTACTAAGTAAACCATCAAGTGATTACAGGAGCGCTGTCTCCTCTGCCATCATACCACCTCACTCGCTGCAGTGATACAACCGCAGCTCACAACCCGGTGCCTGCCTGCCAAAAAGTATGAGAGAAGCAGAAACATCGAAAATTCATGGTGGATTTTCTCATCTTGTGGCAAAAAGGTACAGGAATAAACGTAAAAAAAATTGTAACAGATTACTTTTTTTTAAAAAAAGGTAACTAAGTGCATAAATTGCAAAACTAATATAGGTTGCCTGTCACATCAAAAAAGTAATTCAAATACTCTAATGCGTTACTTTGAAATGCATTACCCCATTACTACAGCTACCAATTTTGGGCAACCTCCTATATCAATATTACTAAATGTTCTTTTTTTTTGTTTGTTTGTTTTTTGTTTTTTTTAACTCCCCCAGGTTTAGTTGGGAGTACAAGCAAAAGTAAGTAAGGCTGTTGTTTTTAATGACAAATCTGTCATCATGTTTTTCATCTACAGTAGTTTACAGATTGTGCTTCCATGTCCAGTTTTTGTGTATTTTACTTGGCCTAGTCGTGAAGGCAAAAAAAAGTTTCCGGTGCAATAAAAGAAAGTAGCTACAGTTTCAGGTGCCCTAACTTTCTATCTCAGCGTTGAATTAAGTGTTTTAAGATAATTTGGCTGAATGCTTGGCTTGTTTACAAAAGTCAGATCAGGTAACCACTTTTATTTCTTACTAAAGTTTACTTGTTTTAAGTGGTGTTGCTGTTTCTCAGCGATTATTTTTGACAACTACAACATATCAGATGTTATAGACATGTCCAAAACTCAGAAAATAGACCCAAGCTATAATAAATCAGAGTTTCATTCACTGGAATTAACATCTAACTCTTCCTGTCTCCTCCTTCCCTGCGGCTGGCCATCAGTCCTTTGACTCCGTGATGCCCATGTGTGACCATGTGAAAGCTATTTACATCTGACACAGTGACAGTGAATAAACTCTCCAGCCAACACAAACCTGCACTCTGCCTGGTGGGACATGAGCCCACATCTTAAAAAGCAGATTTTACGAGCTCCCTCACTCTGGTTTTATTATGAAGTTTCTCTTTTTTTACTTTCTCTCTCGCTGTCTTTTTTTCTGCGCTCCCACATTTTCCAAATCTTCTTCCCTCCATTTATCTCCAAGTTCTCTCCTCTCCCCTCTCCTTCTCTGCTCTTCACCACTCCTTTTTTCCCTCTTCATCCTGACATGAAAAATCTTTACTTTCTCAAATCCTCATTCTTTAGCCAAGACCGTAACTTTCCGCTGGTTTCCGCAATCTGAAGCTTAATTGTGCTAATAATTCATTAAGGCAGCTTGAGCCCTATGTGGTGCTTAGTCTGGTTCTGGATGCAGCCCATCGTAGGACATTTGCCTCTTATTTCCCTCTCCTCATCATCTATAACTGCACAGTTGGGTATTTAAGATGAATAGATGTTCAAATAAATACTATAACTACTTCCTTGAGATTAACATGCAGTAGGAAAGCAAGACGAGACAGTGGTTTGCATAGAAAATCAAAGCGGGGGAAGGACTGGGAGGAGATCCTTTTCAGCAGAAGCGCTTACATTAAAAAAAAAATAAAAAGGGGAAAAGGCACAAAAAGAAAGAGAGTAGCTAAACGGAAAGAAATCTGATGAGGATAAAATGAAGAAGGAAATGATTATGATTCCTGAATTTTCCTCATCTACACACGTCTCTCCTTCACCTCTTTAAGACAGAAATATGACATGGCTATATTGTGAAAATGGCGGGTTTGCGTTTCTTCCAGATAACCTCAGAGTTAGGTCAGCTTTCCAGCTAATAGGGAAGGAAGAGGACCTTGGGAGAGGCTCTAATAACAGAGTGGGAGAGCGCATACATCAGTCTCACTCACCACACCAACCAGCCTGGCTCCAAACACAGCCCCCAAGACCATATAACAGCATATTAGTTGCAAGGCATAACCGCTCAAATTGAACATTTCTGATTTGGTTCAGCTTTACCCTCTGAGGCTCCCTCTTTCTCACTTTCTCCTCTGCTTTTCTGTACTTGACTGCAGACTTATCCCCCATTCCCATGCCTTGAAGTTTAAAGTTCTGCACTAAATCCCATATGCTGCTGTCACAGTAAAGTCACACCAAATTCTCAGAGCTTTATCGAGGTTAAGCTCATGTCCCTGTGTGATTTTTATCATCACAAGCCAAAAGCAGCTGGATGAGGATCACAGGCCGCTCTCATGGAACTTTTTGTGTGGAGATTTGATGTGTTGACTTCTAAAAGGCACCCTCCTGTTAACCATTTACTGTATATTTTGCCACTAGGATGGCAATTGAGTGGCACTCAACTTCAAATTAAAGCAGAGCTTCAAAAACTTTCAGTTGCATGAAATATGCAAGCAAAGAGTGAAAAGTAGCACTATAGTAAAGATTGTCCAGGCCATACCAAAATTACCTCCTAAGTTTAAACATATCACTACTGACGTGCAAGGAAAATATGTGCATGATGGTCCAGGTTAAATGGCTTTTCTTTGAAGGTATTTGAATAGAAATTACAGAAAAATTCGGGTTTTTTACAGTTGAGATAATCATTATTTTTAGAAAAATGCCAATAAGCAGAGATGATATCTATCAGCAAATAATTCTGGGGAGCTGACTTGTGGTGGTTCAAACACTGAAGGGATGTAAAATGGTTTAGCAGCTAGAAGCAACTAAAAAGTAGTTTTCTACTTGACTGGAGAGTTAACTTGAAACAGGGTTAGACCTATGCTGATAAATTCTTTTTTAAAAAAGCATGAAATGTGGACTTCAGGAGAAGCTGTGGGTGTAAACCACAAATACATGAAGTGTGAACAGGCTAAATTTAAAATACCGTAATAGATTTAAATGTATGCAGGACTATATGCTTTGAATGTTCAATAAATTTATATACGTACATTAATTTAACAAGAACAACTTAGTGCCTGATGACCATGTCAGGAGGAAGACAGTCTAAAAAAAAAAAAGCTCATATTTAACAACAAAATCGATGGTTTTACAATTTCCTTTCAAACAACCCATAATACTGTTACAGAAACAATTCATGTGGCTGTTTTCTGATCTGCAAACTCAAAAGTTAAGTTTTAATAAAGCTGAGGCTCAAAAACTGATTGGATAAGATTTGATAATTGTTAAAATAGACCAATGATAACTGTATGAATAACTAAATGGAACATTTTGGATTTTTGTTGTTTCAAATCAAAGTCAATTTGCAATCGCCCAGACTCTCCACTTTGAAAGCGCATGGACTGCACATGCTCTTTCGCATGTGTGAATAGAGCAACATTTTGAATTAACTAGTTTTACTGTAGATAAACTGATTCATGGTAACATTTCAAACTGAAAGATTTCTCATCTCGCTCAACGACAACAATAATAACAAAAAAGAATATAATAGCCTACATCCCACAGAGTGCTCCCCTTCATGTCTGCAGAACCTTTATGTTTTTTTCTTCTGTTGTTTCTGCATGGATAACACGTATTTAGTCATAGCTGCAACATTAGTAATGTCAGTGTGGCTAAAAATGATAAAAGAAAATAAGTACAGCCCCTGAAACTTCTGTTATCTTTTGTTTATTCTGCTGCAGTCTGTGAACAGTATAAACTTACGGCCAGACTGGCACAGACCTTTGTTTTAGTATGAATGAAATCACTTTCCCAGTCCACGTGAGTGGACAAGTCCGCGGACGTCCACAGATGTGCAATGCAGAAAGTATGTTCGGGCCTTTACAAGATGCGCTCAAGTTAATATATGAGCTGCTGTCATAGTCAGAATCGTGATCCAATCAGGGACCAGAACCTTATTTGTAAGACCCATTGATCTAAACTGACACAGGTTCTTTGATGCTGCCTGTTTTTAGGCCCTATTTTCAAAATGGGTGTAACACAATTGCTTCCCTCTGTTACTGTCCCTCTGTTACTGAGAAACATTAAGAACACTAATCTCAAAATGGGTCTCAATCATCCGAGATATTCCAGATGATTGCCTAGATGAAAGAGAACCAACAGATGTGAGCTAAATAGAGGAGATTTAAGTGGATGAGAATAAGAGGAGGAAAATGAGTGAATAACCTTGTGTCTATTTGGACAATTGTCTTATCTGTATAAGTGCTGCTGTTTTTTCCTGGAAAAATGTTTGAGTTTTTTTCTAAATATGAGCCTGAAATTTCAATTTTAAAAAAATATAACTTCCTCAAAACAACACAGTTTCTTCTTAAACTTACACAGTGATGCCTCAAAATGTTTTTTATAAACTTGCTCATGGTACACTTTCCCATCCCTCCTCCTCCTCCTCCTTCCCTCCTTGTATTCCCATGTCCAGCACCTCTATTGAACTCTCACCTGGCTGCACTTGGCTAGCTTTGTGCTAGTGTATCAAGCTAGTGAGCTGCAACGTCCCTGCTCCTCTGTCCTTTGTAAACCACAGAGCTCTGTGTTTCTTTAAGCCTGTCCACCCAGAACATCCAGAGAGGTTTGACTCACCATGGGAGCGAGACTCTAATACACTTTAATACACTGTCATGTGGGGAACCTGCAGGAACAAACCAGCAACTCATTTTGGATCTCATATCCCATCTCAGAAGCTTTTAAAAGCAAAGGATTACATATTCTCAGTGTCTGAAAAGAAAAGTTTGTTTAATAAAGAGATAATGTCATGAACACACACTTATCTTCTCCCTGCAGCGTTGCCACATATCTGTAACAATTCTTGGCCATAACTCATTAGCTGCTTGTTGAGAGCCCGTTGCAGACCCTCCTGACTCTTTCGCTAACAGGTGCAGAGGCCCACAGCGCTGCTCATTAACACAACTCATTTCACAAGCGCCAGCTCACAGTCGTTACCATCCTGACACAGCACGTGTGAAACAACACATTATCACCCAATTAGCATGACCCCGTGTCAGGCGCCCAGTACTGTTCCACTGCAGACTTTCTCTCCTCACGCTCCCCCGACTGTCACCCTGCATGCCGCACGCATCACAGCAATGTTTCAAGCTGTAAAATTGTGAACAAGCTTTTATGAAGTTCCTTTTAAATATGTCGCAGGAACATGTGCAAGCGACAGTATGCATGAGGAAGGTTGGGTTGCATGTGTTTGTGAACAGTAGATGCATGCACTCAGTTGGCTGGCAGCCATTTGCTCATTCATTGTGTTAAACTATCCCAGCCTGCACTAAGACACACACGCACACACACACATACACACAGGGTTGCTGGAGAACAGTACTTATTGTTATCGTGGGATAAAGAAGGTGCACTGAGTATTGGTCAGTTGCCTTGTGTTCAAAGAATCAGCAAAGATAAAATAGTTTCAGGTCCCATCCTTGTCAAAGTTCAGTACAGGCTTTTTCACTTGTCAGGAATCGCCTCCTGACCTGTGGCAGGGCACACTGAAGCCTATTTTCCATCTCCTCTCTCCCGTAATGAAAAGCAGAGGGCTGCTCTGTCGTCAGCTGGTAATAACGCAGCATTAGGTCCACATGGCTCGCTGATGGGCTCCCTGTTATACATTCAAACCTTTGATCCACACCAGCAAACCTACAGCACTATCGTCAGTGCTGATTTGTAATCAAGATGGAGAATCTTAAAGCTCAATGTGTGTCTGTTGGCAGTCTTGAAAAGCAACCAAACTGAAATATTGTGATTGTTCATTTCATATAAAATATCATTAAAGCCGCTTCCTCGTGTTTTTACCTTGTTATTTAGCTTTGTTTTACTTAAAGGAAAGACAATAGCCCTTCTATTGTTGATGTGTGAAATTCAGGCGATATTCAGACAAATCTGGCGTTGTAGTGATCACCACAGCCTAATTACAAAGGGAAATCAACATGTTTGTACTTCCTGATGGCAGGGCTGTTCATCTGTGCTCGGTTTAGACCGTTTAGTCTTGACGGTACATGAGGTCCAAACAAGGGCAATGTGTCTGTTGTTGATCAAGAGCAATCAAAATAATTTTTCACCATTTTTATATCAGAGAACATTTGAATGAAGTTTAGCCTTTCTCAGCTTTCTCAATTAGGGTCACTGGGCCACTTTTGCTTCTTTGGACAGCAGTAGGTGATGGCAGCTTGTTTTTCAAGGTTGAATTCAGACTGAGTTGCGTCCTGCAGTGTTTAGGTCTGTTTGCGAAGATGGTTGAAGCTCAAAGCATGTAATTTTTTTTTCTTTCGATCTTTCACATTTATTCTAATTGCAGGGCTCACAATCCATCTTGGTAAAGAGCAGTCAAAAATGGGAGATCCCAACAGCCAGAAACATGCTAATAGTTTTCTCCGTTTCCTCTGCTTACAGGGTCTGAGTTTCCCCACAACCCCAGTGTGCTAGCTACCACTTCTTGGAACACCTCAAATGATGGTAAATGCACACACATAAACACAAACACACACACAAAGCAGGACCCGAGTTCATCAAATCCTGCACAAAACTCTTGCCAGCGGAACTGTATTAGCTTTCAACATATTCGTTACAAGCGATATATGATGACATGTTCACCGTGCAGTTAACATCGTGTGCTAAGCTGAACCCCACGTGCTGTCTGAGATCGCATTCGATATATTATAACATTTGACCAACAGTAGTGGATGGAAACACGTGTGCACTATATTTAAATGTAAATGCCACTGTCAATGAAACAAATAACACATGTTGGAAAACAGCCTAATTTCCTTTGACCTATTTTTGTTCTTTCTTAAGCAAAATCGATCAATGGAGCCTAAAAATGTCGCCAGTATTTGTCTAAACCTTTTCACCATATATTCATCAAAGTATGATTCAGCTCAACTTCTGTGGTGACCGCCTTATTTCATCAACTGGCTCAGTTTGTCTCCATCTCGGCCAACATCTCCATCATATTTAGTAGAAATACAGAAACTACAAAGTGTCTTGATGTAAAGTAAAAAACCCAGATTTGTTTGCTGTGGCACTGCAGGAGCAAATCACATTACAGAGATTGTAATGGAGGAGCAGAATTTTTTCAAAGGAGATAAGGCACTCGTCTGGTCTTCTATTCCAGGTAGAATTCTTTGCTTCAGAGTCATAACAATATAACAAAACAATAACAATTATACTGCAAGACAAATTCATTTGCCTCTCTGGCATGAATGTGCATGAATCTCTTAGATAAACAAGTATGCACTGTAAGCATTAATTACACACATTACCCTTCCCTTTGGAGAGTCTGTAACATTGCATACCACTGACATCACATGTATCATCACATGCACAATGATTGCTTTCAGCCTCCCAACAGTGATTTATGTCACCGTCACTGCGACTCCCATTCTAAACAAAGAAATCAGCGCGGCAGATTTTGCCATCATGCATGAGGAAAGGATGGACGCTTTTTCTTCATTTGTTAAGTTTTCTTCTAGTGGGCATAAAGTGATGTGCCTGGTGCATCTTTATAGTTATCTGGATGGAAAGGTAGATTTTAAGAGTAAGGGGGTTCTACACACTGTACCGTTACCATGTTAAAAACAGATTTGGTGACATAATAATAAATAGTGAGAAATTCAAGAGAAACGGGAAACCGAGAGGAAACCGTAAGAGGGCAGTGAAAATCTGGAGTCTCCTGGGAAAATCGGGAGGGTTGGCAAGTATGTTTTTCCACCAGATTCACTCTGGTGTTTGAACTGGTTCTGTCCAGAATTCTTGGAACTTTGGTGCTCTCTAGCAAACCAACCCACATTTCCAAACCTTGGGAGTGAGTCACTGTAATTAGGAATACATCATCAACATAGGGCATGGCATAATGCACAATAACCTGGAGAATTTGAAACACATATTTTACTTTCCAAAGAAACCTTCTATTTCAGGTTTTGTTTTTTGTTTTTTTTTGGGGGGGGGTGTTCAGAAATTTTCCAAATTGTTCAAAATCAGGTGTGCAAACTGGAACAAAAAAGAGGTAATAGTGACTTCTGCGAGTGATAATATTTAATCGATTAAAGATCCATTTTGCCATTTTGTTGAACATAATGTAATGCTTTGTTCTTATGTGTGCTCTGCAGCATCAGCTGAGTCAGAGCCACAAAGTTTTCTAGGTTTATTGTTCACACAATTGTCCAGAGTTATCAGTCAAATCTCACTCCCTCTTCTGGGTTTCCCCTTGGCTTTGAGATCCAACATCCGCCAAATCCCCCACGAAGTTACCCTGACTTTGAGGCTCCTCAAAATGAGACTTTATTGAACTTGACCTTTATTTTTGCTCTCTCATTTTGTCTGGTTTGTTTAATTCATCTCTTGCAAAGCCAAGTCTCCCACAACATCCGTCCCACAGCAGACTGTGTGTGCACAAAAACAGACATTGTTAAACACACACAGACACGAGCGAAGGCAGTAGTTTTCTGGACATGATGGAGGAGTTTAGTCAAGATAATGATTATGGTGACCAATCAAGGATGTTTAAAAAGTCATGAATACAATGAGGAGTGGTTCCAAACAAATCATAGAAACAGCTTTATTTTTCCACAACAACATGAGATATAAAAACCTACAGAGGCGTGTGCGCAGCCGTGTGTTCATCACAGCCAAGTGTCTGTGTGTGTGTCATTTTGAGCTCAGCTCCATAACTAACATCTGTTTCTTATCTGATGATGATTGCACCACTTGTTTTGTCTGCAGGCAGGGAATGGTTTTGATTGACCAAGCAGACAGTATTCAGGTAGCATGGCTCTATCAGTATGCATCAGTAGCAGGAAGTTGTCATGCTGAAAGAGGCTCATTATTTGGCTGAAATCAAAGGTGATGATAGTTTACTGAACTCATTTTACTGAGGCTTCTTTTCTTTTTCTTTGTTTCGTTTGACCCATTTTACTTCCCTCACCCCCTTTCCTCTTTCTCTCTCCCTGTCAGAGAGTGACCCGACTTTAATGAAATTCACCTTTAGCCATAGCTGGCAATACTACAGTCGCAGCTCCACAGTGTGTCCACAGAATGTGTTTAGATAGCTGTGCAGCCACTCAGGTTTCTGTGCCTGCATCTTGCTGAGAGCAACCTGCCCGGCAAAGCTTCGCTCTCATGCCTGTTACTGAATATAGACACGAATTCACACGTAGGATTCAGTGTTGCACGTAAAAGGAAGAGATGTTGTGTAAGCTGTGTAGGAACATGTATAGTTTGTGTGCATTGCGGTGATGTGGGCGTGCGTGTGTTTACATCTGTGTGCCTGCATGGGGGTGTTTGATTGTACAAAACCACTGTTAGAAAATGCAGGCTGATGACAGGGCGCCGTTTAGTCGAGTGCCACATTAAAGGGACAGTTCGCTGCAATGGTTTGAGTTTCACAGCACTCCTGATCCCAAATCCCACAACACTCACCACGAGACAATAATGTTCAAAGTGGCTTTGTTACGCAGACATCAGCAGGACCTCCGTCTCTTCTTTCTCTCTCTCCTCTTCACCTCTCATCCTGTCGTCTCCTCGCTCCCTTCCTCTGCTCCCCACTGCTTTATTGTCTGTTATTATAACAGCTAATGAAGTGTGCAGGCACACAGCTCCAAAGACCATTTTGTTTTCCATCAACTCAACTAATGAGAAGGTGATAAAGTGAACTTCTTGCCTTTAGGTGAAACACTCATGTCTTTAAGAAGCGAATCTGTTCTTATTAAAAGTATAAAGTGCTTTTTGTTTTTACATAATATTGTCTGCAAGTGTTGCAGCAGCACAGAAGCAAGATCCCGTCGAATACATTCAGTGCAAAGGCTGATTCCCAGCATATCCCTCGTGATTTTATGTTGATTGAATGGAAGTGAAATGAAAACACACACCCACACACACAGAAGTAAGCATGCACGGACAGATACACTGTCACACAAACCCTCATAAAAACAAATGTGTAACCATGTAGTAGCAATGACTTCAGGGTCTACCAGTGTGTGTATATTTCACACTCTCTGTCATTGGTGTCAGTACTATGTATTGAGTGTGCTTCTTTGTTTTGTGTGTTTAAGTGTGGTTGTGAGAGGTGATGACATGTGACCATAGGGAGTCGAGCATTACTTTCAGAACTTGTCTGATGTGATTCTTACATAACACACGGCCAAAGTCGACCTGAAACCACGTATCTCCAAGTTTGCTGGTTTTTACTTTTTTCAGATATCATGCTTCTATATTAGTTCTGTGCTTTACTGAAGCTGCTTTGCAGTTTGCCTCTCACACACTTTTGACCATCAGGAGCAATTAGAGGTTCAATGTTTTGCCCAAAGGACGGTCTAACATGTGGACAGTAGTAGCTGGTATCCATCCGCCAACCCTGTGATTAGTCATTAGACTACTCACTTTTCCTGCAGGTAGAACTGAGCTGAGGGTTTGTTATTACAAAGGAACATGACAACCTAAACTCAACTTTTTTTTTTTTTTTAATTTTTTACACTGAACATTAATAAGAAACTCTTTCACACTGAAATGATGGGCACATTTTGAGAGAAATGGTTTTACAGAGCAAAATGCTTTGGCCTAATGCTTCATACAGCTGTCTTGCCTTCCACGGTGGTTTTCTTGCACTTGTCTCATGACATATAAAGTCATTACAGATGGTAACATAATCAGACGTGACAGAGTCTTTAGAAAAATTAAACAAAACACAAAGTTGCAAGATGTCTGAGTAACGAGTGGCATAACCAAGTAAACAAGTTATGAAAAGAATTGAGCCGCACAAATTAACTGCAGAAGCTGCTGCTCACAATATTTTCTTTCATTCAGCCTTTTCAGTACGCTCACACACACTGTACATTTGTGCTTTTGCATTCCCTTCTGTCAGAGCAGGCCTCTCAGGTTGTAATCATATCAGCTTTGGACCTGCTATCAGCTCTGTGCAACCCCCTGCAACAACGACTGCATTTTTTATTATTAGATTTTGCTCTCATAATCAATTTTCAAGGATATTTAAAGCAAACTGGGGGCACAGGACTCAGTGTCAGTGCATTACATGTCCTGTGTGTGTGTGTGTGTGTGTGTGTGTGTGTGTGTGTGTGTGTGGGTGCATACATGTGTTGCTGGCCGCATAAAATGTTGAAATTCTTTTTCAGACTTTGCAGGAGAGCAATAATTCAAGAATAAATGGTGTGACTTACACATAGTGTTTATATAGTGTGATGCAAGAGTACCCCTCACACACACACACACACACTCATGCACCTAAGTGAGATATGTATTTTTACGTCTGAAACTGTAGCGCACACATGGACAGCAGAGCGGAGGAGTAAGTAGATAAGAAGAGACAGGAAAGTGGAAGAACACAAGAGTAGGAGATGATTTTACTTTGCAGTAAAGTGCGTCATCATTAGTAAGAGCATAAGTTGATATTCTCCCAATGTTTTGATTCATATCGGCTTTCCTGACAACGCCATCAGCGATTTGCTGGAGGTTTTGTTCTGGCTGCAATACGAAGAGACAGGACTGTACAATAAGGGAGATTGTTGTGTATGTAGGGAGAGGAGGACAGATAAAAAGTGGGTGAGAAGGGCGAGAGGTGGTGTGTTTGATGGTGGGAGTCTCCTCATATCGTCACACACTTGTTAGTGCCACATTGCTGTGTTAAGCCTGGAGCTTTAGATAGGACAGTGTGAGTGTGAAGCTGCATGCCAAGACAAATGTGCCCTCTTCTCTTTTTTTAAAAACAGGTCGGAGGCTTTAGTTTCATACCCCCCATGATGATATACCAGATGATTTGTACATACAGCACAAAGGGTTGCTGTGGCAACAGAGAGCACCAAGTCAGGGCGCCAGCATGCTCCTACCAAAGCTGTTTTCTCCAGTAACAGGACAGATTAGGTTTATTTGAACAAGCTGTCCTCAGCAATGCTGACACAAGAGAGAAAAAGGCAGTGGTGTTTGGTGAAATTTCACTGTAATGGAATGTAAAAATAGAACTATAAACCTGCAGATAATGATCAGATGAAATGATCCAACTGTCGTGCAGCAAAGTTCTGTTTTATATCACGGCTCAGTCTTTGCCAAGAATTTGGTAATTTTGATACTGATACTAATATCAATACTAATGGCAGTGTCAGTATCAGCCTCTGCCTAAAATGCCGCATCGGGTATTGGCAAGTCTACGAGTTTATGCATCTGATACCATGTAATTTTTATTTATTTATTTATTTTTCAAAACAAGACCCTAGATTTGCAGAGCTAGATGGATGGAACAATTTATAATCTTTGAGTTCTAGCAACATGTTGCTTCTGCCGTCTTGCCTCTGTTTCCGTTGCATTACCACACCTAAATATACTGTACACCTTAATAAACAACAGATAATCGGATGTATGAGGAGAGAGCAAGACAGAGAGCAGCTTTGGAGTGGACAGCAATGCCCTTGTAAGGAAAACCCTTGTTGAGAAGCAAGACCTGGCTACTGTGAAATGTTTTTGTTAGAGTTAGGTGTTAATCTTCCAACAACTGTCTACTTCTAACTTTCCTGGATGGCAATGTGACAAACACGTCTCTTAAATCCCAAATCGCCTTGCTATGTATTTTTTTTCTGAGAACAAATGTTGTGTATCCAGTGCAGAGATGCTCTAACTAATGAATTTACATGGTGTAAGTAAAGAGTTGACTGTGTAAATAAGTGTTTTCACTCCTCAGCCTCTCTGTTCACACAAATTTAAGTTTGTCTGACTCGTATTTGTGATTCCCCTGTAGGTGTTTTTCCTCCTTTGTTTGTTTTGGCCTGTTTGTATGACCAGGAGCATTTTTGCATACCTAACATGGCTTTTTGGGTTTGAGGAAACTTTCCAGAGGTTTTTCTTGACATTAACACCAATGTTTTGCCTGCACATTAAACTCTTAGGTGGCCCTCAAGATTGTTTTTTTCTGACCACTTTGAGGAAAACAGTGGTGCTGTTGTGTAATCATGCAAAGATGTTTGCATTTAGTCTTTTCTGAC
>JAQLOL010000020.1:8151110-8175000 GCA_029783665.1 Naso thynnoides | reverse complement strand
GGTTCTGGTAACATCATGTTCACTCCTAGAGTTTGTTCTTTGAAGTTCAAAGTTTTTTCCCACAGCACAGGTGATGTTGCGTCATAAATTCACACACAGGCTGTGGAAAAGCCTCTGGCATCAACGTACAGCCATGATGAAAAACTAAATTAGATGTCACCGCAGTGGCAACCACAAAATAACTTACAAAACCAGGCTTTGAATATGTGTGTCTGAAAACACTGAGATGTTTTTCCCACTATTTTTTTACACAGCAGGATATTTTTATATCTGGCTCTGATGTTGTGCAGTAAGTGTTATTTGATTTATGTCCTCTTGTTCTTGTGTTCTTGGCTTTGTGTAAAACAATGTTTTCTCTTTGTTTTTGTCTTTGTCTATAAATCATTTCACTCCTAAAATTTCCCTTCACTTGGCCACCTTTTTATAAATTGTTTCCTAATTCTGACCTCCTCTTCTTTATCTCCTTCTGATTTCTACCTTTCATCTCTGCTATGTCTCATGTCTTTCAGGGCCCTTCTTCATCCGTCTCGAAGCCCCCATGAACAACATCACCACCTCTCTGGGCCACATGGCAGAGCTTTTCTGTCGCGTATCCGGCAACCCGCCACCCACCGTGCGCTGGCTGAAGAACGATGCCCCGGTGGTGCAGGAGCCGCGACGAGTCTCGTACCGATCCACACCTTACGGATCACGCCTCCGCATCCGCAACCTGGACACTACAGACACAGGCTACTTCCAGTGCGTGGCCACCAACACTCAGGGCACCGTGTCCACAACAGGCGTGCTGTTTGTCAAATTCGGTACGTTTAGAATGGTGACAGAAGCATTAGTGCATCTAAATCAGCTTGCTAAGCATTTTACAACATACAGATGTCACAGTGAAGTGCCTCTATGACGAGTGTTTTGTGCACTTACTGTGACAAACACTAATATTTTTTCCTACTAGAGATGTTATTGCTTTTAGCAACAGGGATCCCAACTGACTTCTGCTTGGAACTGGCAGTTTTTGCAGAGAAAAATCTGGGAGCAATATTGTTTATCCTGTTGTAAAAAATCCCCCTGTCTTCTTTTCCAGATCCACTCCCTACACCTCTGCCAGGAAGGCCAACGTAAGTTGCTTTTCCTCTATCCATTTTTCTCTCTGTCAGTCTGTCTGTGCTGTGCTTGCCAGAATGAGGTACAGGGGACAGTTTTATAAGTGTTTTGTGAGTGATACTCACATGCAAACAGTGGCAGTGTCAGATTCCAAAACTTGAAAATCACCGATAGATTTGCGAGTCCTACAGAGGTCATGCATGCTCAGTAGCTGGCTCGAAAGTAAGTTATTTAGTTTTGATGACTGATATGTGTCAAAATCGCAGCTTGCTGGTGGATATTTTGGCAAAATGCATCCCTGAATCAAACAATGGAAAAGAATAATACAAACTGATTTTAATTTGCTATTTATAGCAAACATTTAGAAAATGTCTGCAACGGAAAAATGACTTGATACTCTACAGAGTTAGTTCAGTTAAATTGGATTAAACAGCTTTTCACAATGTTTCAAGCATAATCTGAAACCCAGAAAAATGCAACATATTTTTCAGCTTTGTACTCCTCGTAGTAATTTGTTGCCTTGTTGCACTGAGCCACCGTTAAAGTCTTATGCAGCATATTCACTGAATAAGCACTCATAGCAAAACAAGGCTTAAGTCTGTAATTTTCCATTTTATTGCTACAGGTTTCACTGTGGCTAAATGAATATTTAATACAAGCCTTTAAAATCCCAAACTTCTGATGTTCTGCGTTGCTGTTTCTTCCCAACCATCACAGCTCACATGGTTCACATTTGAATATGGTCTGTGTACACTCAGCCGTGGGCCACAGCTGGAATGTGGACCATGTGGACTGTTGGGTGGGAACAGGACTATTTGGCAATCACAACCTGGTGCTTAAAGCAGATGTGGATGTCTGTAATAATACTATATAGCGCCCATAATATACTAATCCACATAGCATTGGGGAGATGGGGTTCATTTACTCTTAGCCAACTAAACTCAAAACCTGTGCTATTCATTTATTTAATGAGACATTCATCTGATTTCAAGGCTATAATGAAGTTTTTACCATTAAGGGTAAATGTCCTGAGTCAACTAGTGAGTTTAGCTGATTAACTGAAGTCTCCCTAATATATTGGCGCCTGAAATGAGCAGTATAGAGAAAAGCCACATCTGACTCTGTGGTTTCTCTTATATAACCTTTTATAGTCACCCAATTAGCTGCCAGCTGTCTGAGTGCACAGCAAAACGAAACCGCCGTCCTGATCTCTTAACATGAACATGCGCATCACATTAAAAAGGATCCTGGGCAGCAAATAAAACCAATGATGCAAAATGTATTTAGAAAGTATAAAAAACATTTTCATGTTGTTGGTAATAGTCATACATACTGCTGGCCAAATCAGAATTTGGAGTCTGGCAGGCAGCCTTTGCTTTGTTTCGACATCTCCCCAGTGTTTTGGGATAAGATTCTAAAAAACTTTTTCAGTTCGTTTGATTCTCACAGGATCAAAGTGGTTAAGCTGGATGATTTTCCCCAATGACATTATGGCAAGGCTCACTGCCATGTTCCATGCAGCGTTGTGTGAATCAACACTCCTGGCACAGAGTGGAAATCACACACTTACTAAATCCACTCCCACACAATAAGACGACTACATACTCATACAAACACATGAATGCAGGCTCCTTTTGCAACATCTGTTTCTATTAAGCCTTTGTTTACATGTTTTTGTTTTTTTTCCCACCCGATGTAAATTCAGCTTGTTTAAGAAAGGAGACAGTTGGCTGGCAAAGAAATCCCAATGTCATTTTCTTGAGGGAGTTATCAATAAAAAAGGAATAATCATAGACGACAGCAATGTGAATACACTGGAAATAAACTAAAGTGGAAAAATAAATGCGGATTAGAACATGTTGCTGCAAGCGATTATCCAGATAAACTTGCCAGACTGGTGTGATTTATGATCATAAAAATTTTGTAATCCAATTTCTGACATTGGAGTAACAATTTTCAAGAAATCTGATAATAACCATATTTAGATGAGTGAGTATGAACCTTAAGACTATCGGCTGGACATTTTGAGGTCTGTGTGTGCTTTTGTAAAGTATGTAAACATTTACCCTTTGCGTCTTTTCAGGAATAACAAAGTTTTCTGCTCTTGACCATGATTCATTTTAGGTCATATTAAGGCTATAAAGAATCAAAAGGGCTTACCTGGTGACAAAATTAGCTATTTTCATGAAAGAGTTGTTTCTTGAAAGTTTCAAAGTGGTATGTTTTCATTAATATATAATCACCTAGACAAGACTTTTTAACCCTTTCTTAAGTTTTGCAGCCACCATAGGTTCTGGAAGTAAGTGT
Organism: Naso thynnoides; assembly: GCA_029783665.1. Classification (NCBI taxonomy): domain Eukaryota; kingdom Metazoa; phylum Chordata; class Actinopteri; order Acanthuriformes; family Acanthuridae; genus Naso; species Naso thynnoides. Next base: position 8,171,598 of record JAQLOL010000020.1, on the reverse strand, counting down.
GATTTTCATTTGGACCTGACTGATATACCAGTTTGCCGATATTATCAGCCTCCAATGACATATTGCAGATGTATAGGTAACAGCGTATATGTTCTGTGATATGCGCTGATATTAAAACAGTTCACAAGGCCATAAAAAATGCTTGGACTAGAGATTTAAAATGGTGTTTTTGTGTAGTTTGTCAAGCAGGTGGCGCTCAGTTATTTAACAACTATTAAGTGTTTATTGTTCAGTGCACTGATGTTTGGAATCAAGTTTGTTAAAATGTAAGATATCTTGCCTCCATTATATATCTTTGTCACAAGTTGATAACCACAACCAGCCAATGAAATATGTAAATTATCTTCCAATGTATCAGATGTTGGATTTTTTTTGCTCCCTAACATTGGTATCGCCCCCAAAAATTCCATATCTGTCAGGCTCCAGTAGTTTGACGTAATCTGCAACTTCGACGTTTGATGCTTTGAAATCCAACACAGTGGACCTTCAACTGGAGATGACATTAATGCATATCTGTGTAAGGCAAATGTGTAATGTTCCAGCTGATTTAATCTTGCAAAGGTTTGTCACCTAGTTTTAAGGACCATCTTAACTAAAGCATCTGAAAGATATAAACAGCTTTGCGCATCGGACACCACATTACACCTGGCAAGTACAAGTTAATTCTAACATGGAGTCAAATTGTTCTGTGTTTTCTATGCCAACTTATGAAGGAGAAGTGTTGCAGTCATCCAAAGACCAACTTACTATCTCGAGAATCATTACAGTCATTACTCAGACTTCATTTAAAAGGACAGGGGCCTCCTTAAACATCAGTGCAGCTGCGGGTGGCGAGCTGATCGTCACCGCTGCTCATCATTAGTGCCACAGCCAAGTCATTAGCTGTAAAGTCGGGTGGCAGGCCGTCAAGAAGACAGGGTCAACTAATGATGACACACGACGACCTGCAGCTGCTTACCTCATGCCGCAGCTGTTCAAACGTCAAAACTTGCTGCTGCTTGATTCAGTGTTTTTGGAAAGACATCTGGTCCAGAAGCTGTCAGTTTAGGTGAAATGTATGAATTTGCACGTTTGTTTTTTTTTCTTTTTTCTTTTTTCTTTTTGTGCCTACCATCATCTCACAGCAGACAGCGTTACAGAGAGTGCGGTAACTTCCGTTTTCTTAGCCACAAATGTTGCTCAGAAATTTGGAGGAAAGTTTCTTGCCACCCACCCTGTTGAACCTGAACATAACATGGACTTCATGTCCTCAGTGTTGTCTTTGCTTCGGTCTGGGCTCTAATTTCCATCTCCTCCAAGTTGGGCTTAAGTATACACTCTGTGGTGTGTGGGATATTACTCTGTGAGTGTGTGTGTGTGTGTATGTATGTATGTATGTATCCTCAGGGTTGGGTTTTTTTTGCCTGTGGCTAAAAAACCCAACCCTGACAGGCCAGAGGTTTCAACTACAATTCGGGCAGCTTGTGCTCAGTGTGGCTTCCTAAGATCAGAGCAGAAAACTACAGCAGAGCAGATCAGAACGATGGGAAACAGAAGGATAAGGACAAGAGCGTGAAGTTTTCCTCAGGCATAGACATTTTTAGATTCCCTCTAGAGCTGTTTGTCCTTAAAAACCTGTCCAACTAAAGACTTCATTCATTCATTTATAAATTGGGTGTCAAGTCTGTCAGAGTAAAAGTGGAGCTGAGTTACAAGTTTATTTAAGCATATTACAAGTGAAGAAGAAAGTCTTGACTGTCAAAATAACACAGCAGATATTTCCTTTCAAGGCATGTGTCAATGGTGTTTTATAACATAGTTGAGACCAAGTCCTTTCAATACAGAGACCTAATAAGGCGTGCAAGGCCTGTCTGTTGCTCGAGGATTTTTTATGATCAAAACTTGAAGATTTTCTGTCCGACAATAAAGCAAAAGCATTCCTGTCAACATAGCTTTGGCAGTTATGCTTATTCACGCTCTTGCAGAGAGTTAGATGAGAAAAACAGGACCACTCTCATATCTGAATGGTGTGAAGGCTAAATATAAAAACAAATCTGCAGCTAGTTAGCTTAGCTCAAATTAAGACTGGAAATGGGGGGCAGCTGACGCGGCTCTGTTCAAAGTTCACAAACTCCATCTGCTAACACTTCTAAAGTTCACCGTAAGACTTGTTTGTTTGATACCAATACAAAGATGAAAGTTTCTCTACTGCCGCTGTCTAATAACAGTAAAGATGAAAAAGAACACGGCACTGAAATACTTCGCCAAGTCAGAGCATGGGCCAAGAAATAGACCTAGAAGTATGTTTCCCAAATTGTTGAACTATTCATTTAAATTAAGTCTCACAGCGGTGAGGTCAAGTCTTGAGTCCTTACTTTTGTGACTTCCGTTTGCGTCTAGGGTCTTACATCTAAAACTCTATGAGTTCACCAGTATGCCACTGCTTATCACAGTGCATCTCCTTCATTCTGCGGTTATGCTCCTCCTTCTATACCCCCCTTCCTTTCCTCTCCTCCGCTCCTTGGAGCTGTTTTAATAGAGCCAGCCCAGAACAAACACATGGTGAGGGGAAAAAGTCTCGCCTGCCAAAACTAGACCCCCAACTTTCTCCACTTCTCTCTGTGTGCGTGTCTGTGTGTGTTTTTTTATGTGTGTGTGTGTGTGTGTGTGTGTGTGTGTGCTGCACACTTCCTTCAAAAAAAGGAGTGTGATGGAGACGCGAGAGAGTGAAGGGAGTGAAAGAAAAACACTGTTAGCAGGGTAGTAGGAGGAGGAGGATGGTACCATTAACACCCGGGGTTGCCTGTTGCTCTTTGATTCCAGGGTTCTGCGGGGTCGGCAGCGTTTAGGTATGATTAGCTGTGTGGAGGCGACAGGAGGTTTAGCTGTAAGCTCAGATCAGAGGCAGTTAATAACTCCAAACTGAGGCCTGCATGCAAACTGCCCACACTTTAACCAAACAGGCTAAAACTGTCCATGATGCAATTACACACTCTCTTCATTTCGTTTTTTTCAGTCTATTTTTTGTTCTCAGAGTCCTTTTTGCACCTAAAGTAATCTCAGGGATTGTCTAGATGATCTTTTTTAAACACATGATATAAGGCAGGCAGGACTGAAACTTAACTATAGGCAGAAAATACTTTGTGTTGTAATGAAATGATCAAAATTTAATGAGACTGACTTGAAAAAGGAACATGTTTTCTGAGCCGACATTTTCAGCTTAGATCACCATATTCATAAAAAACTTTATTGTAGCACTCAAGTGAGGCATTATACACATGTGCATCATTAATGTTGTTAAAGCAGATATAATCAGTCTCAAAATGAAGATGGATAAAATGACTTTGTGTAATGTGATCATATATTACACACAATGCACATTTTATACCCACCAAGCATTACCTCACCACACACACACTCACACACACACACACACACACACACACACACACACACATTGTTCAGCTTTGGTTCTATGGTGTCCACATCCTTACTAGAGACGTTCCAATACCATTTTTTCCTTCCAGATACCGATACTGAACTGGCGTAGCGGCTGATAGCGAGAACTGAACCGATACCATTAAAACAAAATAAAAAATTGTTTAAAATGTAAGGTGTACTCATAAATTAGTAAAAATAAAAAGACTTTAAATACCATAAAACAGTATTGCAACAGCAACTTAAAAACCAAAATCTAGGAAAAGCTAATTCCTTACACGTCGCCTTTTTACTGGTGGATGGACTTTCCATTGTAAAATATTGCCAAATGTAGACACATTGCTAGCTCTGTCGCTCTTTTCACTGCTCTTAAAAATAGTAGGCTAGTTGGCAGTAGCAGCACAGGGCATCTTCCTGTGTACTGTTTTAGAGCAGCAAAGAAAAATTGATTTCAGCTAGGCTATTTCAGGATTTTAACATCAGTCAGAGCCTACTACACCAACTGATAAGTAGCAGGTATCGTTTTGCTGCTAATGAATCACATGGCATCACATCGGTGCACAGACTGGTGCACTCACCAACATCGATGCTAGCATTTTTTTTGTCGGCCGTATCAGAGGCATTTTCTGGTACTTACACCCATATCGGAACAACTTTAATCTTGACTGCTGTTTCCTACAGAAAAGGTCTGATAAACCTGCTGTAAACTACCCCCCACCCCACACCCAGCACCATAAAGCTGTCGTGAAAACTTAGCAGTTAGCTGGGGCCAAAGTGGAACATCGAGCAGCTGCCGTCACGAACTGATGGGGATCAAAAGCCTCAAGAAGAGTGAATACTGAACCTACATTCATCAGGTGGCCAGAACACGAGTGAATGACTGCTAATGTCGCTCCATAACTGCTGAATGTGTAAATGGGAAATATCAAAATAACAGGTGCTTATATGTCAGTCATGTGTGTCATCTGCTGATCCCAGTTGGCCAAAAATTGATTTATTAACTTGTTTGTTCACAGATAATTCCCAAACACAAACACACACGACGTTGCTCCTATATTTCTGTAAATGTTGACTTACTGGATATCTCGGTTTTTTAATCGGACTCTGATAAACAGAGTGTACGCAGCGTGGCAGCTGATCTCAGAATCTCTGTCTGTGTTTATAATAGAGGGGTTTTCTCCCTGTTTGAAAAGATTAATACCACTACACCCTGGCTGTCAAGGCTGTTTAAATTTCTCAAAACTTTCCCCACCACTTTTCTCTCAGCACTGGCAAAAAAAGCAATTACAAAAATAGCTGCTTTCTTTTTCTTTTCTTTTTTTTCCTTTTCCCTCCACCATGCCTCTTGTGCTCTCTCTTCTGTCTCCTCTGCACTTGAGAATAAAAGGCATGGGTTTAACAAAGGAAAGATTCTTACCGCCCTGTTTTTTGTGGCTTCTTTTTTTCTCTGCTCAAACTTTTTTGCTCATTGCTCATCTTTAATCTTCTTGTCGTTCGTTTCAGCATACCTCCTTTTTTTAAAAAAGTGATAGTTGACAGTGTTTAGTAGAAGGTGTGCTCTGTGGGACTTCTCTTCATTATTCTCCTAATTTAAACAATATTTAACTGGCATATGTCAATTTAAATCACTGTTGACAGTCAATCCAATAATCACAAATGTCTGAAAGTGCTGGTTTGTAAATGATGTTCTTCTTATGTTTATGTTTATATGTGTATGCATCGCTACACCTGCGATTATGTCAGGCCTCTATTTACTTTTTGTAAGTTTGCAATTAATCTGCCAGTTGAGATTTTGTTTGGGTGTAACGAGATGACTCAGAATGATTTCTCTAATCAGGTGTGTTTACCTGTGATACAGTATAAACACACATTCAACTGAATCTTCCCTGCAACTTGTGTTCTGTGTTTATACTTTGTGTATCTGTGTGTGTGTGTGTGTGTGTGTGTGTGTGTGTGTGTGTGTGTGTGTGTGTGTGTGTGTATGTGGCAAGAAACCAGCCAACACACAGTGGATGTCTCTATAATTAGCCAGCTGTCAACACACCAGATTAAATTGACCTCAGAGGTGACATGACAAAGACTGCTCTCCCATCAGCCCACTGGCTCTCCAGTTTTACATTAAAAGCATCAAAGATTTAAAAACGAAGGGGTGATTTGACTCTGCATAGGCAGGACCGTAGCGTGTTTGTCTAGACCACAGGGGTGCACAGGTTGATTGACAAATTAATTTAAGGAAGTAGTTTCCAAACAGTGTAATGACTTGAAGATGTCACATTAGGTGGATTGTGAAGCTTGCACAGGCTTGCTTAAAGGTATTAAGTGTTAGAATATGTGTGTATGGTAAACACAGTAGATTGATTGATACCTTAAACCTCTTTTCTTTTCTCCTTTCTGCTCTACAGCAACTGTTGTGAAAGGCTTGTACTTACAATGTCTGCGTAATTAATATCTGATTTATTAGGTCGGCAGGTAATTTGACAAGCGGTGCCGTCTAGGTGTGGTGGAGTGTGGGAGGATAAAAGGAGGCCGTTGGGGGGTTTTATCTGGTAAAGATCAGCAAGGCATTCAAAATGCTCTTTAATGAAGCAACAACATGTCAAAGTATTTACTCATGCTGCAATTAAAGTCTTTGCTGTGATAATTATTTATGGAATTTATTAAAGATATTTTGCCCTCGGCTATCTTTGCGTCATTGATCTCTTTTAAGGCCTAGACTGTCGGGTTGAGACTGACTGATCAACCAGCTGATGTTAGCATTCACATACCTCCCTGCCTGTGTGGCACAAATACAAGTTGCCGCAAGGTCTTATCCACATAGCGTGGATGCCACAGCGCATTAGCTTATCCAGAAATAACACATTTAAGTTTAATGAGTGCTCAGGCACCACCCCTGTCCTCCTTCTCCCTGCCCAAACAATATCAGTTATTACCAGATATTGGGTTTGTGATTTATTTGCTATTTGTCATATTAAGTACAAGCTCATCTTGGTGGCGCCTTCACAGCACACAAAAATGTGGAGATACAATCTATAGTTTGCATAAAACCTCAGTGCCAGCAAACAGTCAGTCGCATGATGCAAAACATGTTTAGCAGCTGACTTTTGCCAACCAATGAGCAGATGAGTCTGGATGCAGGGACAATGAGGTTAAGCTTAACATTGTTAATTTGCACGTCACCCAGTGAGTGTCTCTTTAATATACTTGCACGTTTTAATCACCTGCTTTTTTAGTGAGTGACAGTTTTCCACACAAACCTGACTCTTGCAAGTTTCTAGTATCTTAGTAAATCCACAGGAATGTGCAATCTGTCATTTATTGGGTTTCTAATCTGAATGCTAACAGCCAAGCTAACCGGCTGCTTACAGCAATGTTGTCATGAAAGCACTTTATGAGCACTGTTCATCGAACGTGCTCATGTTTTTGGTGAACTGAACGTACCCCTTTGCAGCTGCTAATCGTGGCAGGAGGGAGTTAACGACGCTCCCGCGCTAGTAAATGTGGCCTCGACTGCACTATGACACGCCACTGTGTCACACCCATCGCACGTGGCTGCGCAGGGCCGTGAAGGCAAGTCAGACGCAGCCACCAGGAATTTATATGAATATTTGAAGGAGTTTTATAAAAGGATAAGTAACATCACTCACAGCACATCTTTCAGCCAGTAACTATAGAATCAGTAGCGGACCCTGCCCTGTACCAGCTCACTTTGAAGCATATGACTATATTTTATGTTTTTGAACTGCTGTATAACAATAATATATATAATAATCATGCAGGCTAAGTAAAATTTCCATTGCATCTACAGTATATTTGCTGCAACTCTTTTTTACTTTCTGCATAATGTAACACTATTGACACATTTTTAAGTGGTAAAACATTTGCTCACATTGTTTTTTTCTTGGCTTTGTTTTGAAAGCAATCTCTGTGATTCTAGAGTGGACAGTGGCAGTGATTGGGTGCTTTGGATAGATAGGAGTAGATTCTGTTGAAAAAAAAGTTGCTCGGAGCAGCTCATTAAAAAAAAACAAATGAACATGAACTAGTTCATTTTTAGACTGTGAACTTAGTTCAGAATTGTAAATTGTGAACTTGAACTAGTTTATATCTGTGTGAACTGAACTTTGAGCTAGCTGTTGTAAAGTGTGAACTTGCACATCACTGGCTCACTTTAGCTTTAAGGGTAGAGATATGACAGTTTGAATAGAAGAAGAATATTGACGTGGTGCCCTGGTAGCTCAGGTGGTAGAGCCAGCGTCCCATACAGAGGTTGTGTCCTCGCTGCAGTGCCTTGGGTTTTGATTCCACCTAAAATATCTAAAAAACAGCAACAAACATATTGCCCAGCACAATGAACTATTGTGTTAAATACATGTACAATTCACTGATAACAGCTTGGATGACAAGCTGCAGTAGAGTTGTTGTGCCTGTTGTAACACGCCTCTCCCTACTGTAGCTGAAGAATCTGAAATGAGGCACAACTGTTTCATGTGGTGCTCAGTGTCCTACTCAAGGACTCTTTAGCCAGAGAGATATGCTGGTTTATACACATCTCCACCACCTAACAGCCAGTCTCTCCTCTGCGCCTGCCCTCAGCACACAGTATGTGCTGTTTTTGGTCACAATAGGTTCTTAGCTCACACTGTGAACTTGTGTGTGCCTTATTGAGAAACGCTGGATTTTGGTTTCACTTCTCTTCACCTCAGTGCCAGTGTCAACACTGCTGTGGTTCTTATACTGTACGCTGGCCAGCATTGATGATGATTTGCTCCACACCACAAGCATCACACCCATTCAGACTGGAGGGGATGACAGGCTCACTCAAGTTTTGGATACACTGCGCCTGTGCCACTTCAGCACTTCACCTCAGACTAACGCAGGCAGTTCGGCTTGACTTATTTCAATTTGGGATCCAGTCAAAAAAATAAGTATTTAACCCTGGAACTCTGAGACACTGTTCGGATCTGCCAACAGCAAGCTCTGTACCAGTGAAGTTTTCTCAACCCAGAGTATAACCAAGAGCTGCTGCAGTATTCCCAACTTGCACGGTTGTCCTGTTAACTGCCAAACGTGGAAACTGGATCTTGGCTGAAAGGAAAAAGGGGAATTCTGTCTGTGGTTTACCTTCACTTTGGAAGAGGGTTTCAATTGTTGTGTATACATTACCACTTTTGGCATTTAGCTACGCTGATAAGCAAAGAAAAAAAAGGCATCCTACTGAGACTTTCTTCACCTCTGTCCTCTATTCCTCCGTCACATATATGCTCGCTTGCAGTTCTACTTAAAACACGGAGTCAAAGTACTGCTCGCGCAGTTACTCTCACAAACCCTATCTCTCACACATGTTTAGTTAGGTCCTCCATGGGGCTTAATTGCCGTATTGTTGTGGATTCTTTTTAGCGCAGTGCTGATTGATTGGGGATCAGGGCCCTAATATGACCCATTGGGGACAGGACCTTTGACATGGCAAGGTCCCAGGGCGCCGGCACTGTTTGAAACCAGAGATCTTACCACAGCCCCCTTCCATGAGCCTGGATGCCTCCCTGCTAAACGCTGCCCAGGTCAGGGAGCATTACACACATGCTGGCGGACACATGTGAGCACACACAGATGGGGACAATCAAGATATGTAGCTGATATTAACCATTGAAGCAATTTACATTATAGAGTGATAGCTAGTGTGCAAGTTTGTCTTTACCTGCTTAACCGCACACCGCAAGTTTCATACACAACTCGTTATGAACACAACTTTCACACTCAGCTTGGACAGGACCCACTTCCTGTTTTCTGTTTCCCAGAATCCCCTGTGTCTGTCTGTTGGTGATCCTGTTGACAGGTCTGGTCAAGGTCAGGTCTGGTAAAGTCTGTGCTTTAAGAAACTGTGTGTATATGTATGTTTTTATGAATAACGGTTCCTCCCTGAGGGTTACAAGGCCTAGATGGGTTATGTGGGGTTTCCTTGAACTTTGCCCTAAACCTCCCATGAACAAACACACACGCACACACAGTCCTGTACAGAAAAAGAAACACATACATGCAGACATGTATGCACAAAAAGTGCTCTTTCTCTTACCTTAGCAGTCGCGCTGGAGTGTGTGAGAGACACAGAGCAAGGCACAGTGTTACCTTGAGGAAAAAAGAGACTTTTGTTTGCAGTTTGGACCTGTGACTTGTGAGCTGAGGCCAGAGCATGTGTAGTCATTTGTAGAGCTTAACAGGATCAGTGCAATTTAAGGAAGGAGTTAAAAGTCAGTAAGCAATGGAACAAATGTATAAAAATCTCCAAACCACCTCAGCACCTCAGCAAGGTGTTGTTATTTTTGGTGTCATCGGGCAAAAAATCCATAATAACTCTTGATAATAACCCTTTTCATTCTGGTGGTCTGAAAGAACACTAGACTTCTGCACCTTTCCATGGCTCTGTATTCAGGCTTTAATCAATTAAGATCATGGCAGACACTTTTCAGCCATTCATGGGCCATTTCAGAGAGCGTGTGTTACTGTTAGCTGCTCTATATTGTGCGTCTTAGTAATAGGTGACATCACTACAAGGTGATTGGCTGTGAAAACAAGTAATGTGACTTATGCACCAAAACTAGCCTCTGGCGATTTGACAAGCTGAGTTGCAGCCATCAGCCACTTGAGTCAAAGGAGTTTCTTAGGAGTCTCGTGCTATGGCTAGCTTGATTTCCAGACATTGCCGACTGAAAAATCAAACAACAAGATCAAATAATACTACTAATAATACTAATACTACTACCTCTGAAACAACTAAGAAGAGAAAGAAACATGGCTTATATAAATGAAGACACTACCATAGAAATTGATGAAATGTATCATATCTATCAGTAAATGTCATTTGAGACTTGAACTTAACTGGATTCACATTATTAAGTTTTGTGTTGAGACAAATTGGCAGACTGTAATCAGTGTGTCCCAACTTTACATACTTTATATACGTTTGTCACCAGTCCACCCCTGATTGTGAGCCCCTTTTAAAACCCTTAGTAACAGACAAATGTATCCATAACAGAATCAGTTTACTTTATCTGCATGGAGGCATCCCAGGGGCTCAGTCAGCTGTACCATGTACTGTACTTAGAATGTTTGTAGTGTCAACACGATGTTGAACTTTGTTGTGAGTCATTTCCCCTCTTTGTCGAATCTAATAACGTCTAAGGAATAAGCCAAAATAGTCTTACAATGGCCTGAAAGTGAACTGTGTGGTTGGGGCAGGGTTCAGTATGAGCAGGCTCAGGCTGCCAGATGTCGCTGACAACACATATAATTCATAAAAAGGAGCAAATTTCATATAGGCATTGTGGACGTTTATATGCACTTTCTATTTTTTTCTGATGTTTTTTTTAAATACAGTAATTTTCATATGCAAAAAAAATCTGTTGTGAATGCAACCTGAATTGGTTCCTCGAGGACAGCATGTGTGTGGGCTGTCCTGGTTAGCCAAACTGTTGACAGATCAAATGATGGAGATAAAGGATGAGATAAGGAAGATGACTTGTAAGTGTGTGTGAACTAAGGCTAATATAATATTGATGGAAATATTTTTTTCAGTTTGCTTCGCTCTTCTATGTTTCTCTTCCCATCATAAGAGTGCCGTCGCCTCCAGGCAGGGAGTTCATATGAACACACAGGAGAGCACATGTCACCTGAGCACATCCGCATAGACCATGTACAAATATGGTGACAACTCTGTGTGTGTGTGTGTGTGTGTGTGTGGCCCATAAGCCAACTGAATAATGTGCCGGTTAGTCTCCTTTGTTTTTAAAAGGGCAAGAGCCTGTAAATTATCCACTACAGTAAGACCAGAAGCTGTGTCCTTACATACAGTTTTAAACCAGCTGTGTGTGTGTGTGTGTGTGTGTGTGTGTGTGTGTGGTCAGTATGTTATTGTATCCATTTGTTGATAACTGTCAACAAATGGATACAATACGGTGTGTGTTTAAGTCACAGGGAAGATAAATGCATAATATGTAACCCTTAAAAATATCACTTTGTTTAACTCCATTTTAGCTCAGTTTCCCTTAATGTCCAGAAACCTCAGTCAACATGACTGAACTCTCCGAATGTCAGATATGGGTTTTACTTGAAGGCAGAGAAAGATTACATATAACTGTAATGATATATAAAGAGGACGAAGACATTTTATAGTCCAGAAAAAGACCGTGATGTAAAAGTCATGAGCAGTCGGTGTTGGAAGGTTACTTTCGAAATGTAATAGGTCACAGATCACTAGTTAGCCTATTAAAAAGGTAATTATTAGTATAAATATCAAAATTACTTCATCAAAGTAATTTTTACTTATTACATTACATTATTACATTATAGTTTTTATGTTACTGATGATAGTTAGATTAACTTTCCACAGATGTTTCTTCTGGTTTGACGTCCAGGCACATTTACAGCATTTTCACTGCTGGTAAACAGACTTTACACTGTGCAGTCGTGTTCAAGCGCTTTTCTGATTTCACAAGGAAAATATTTTCAACTTTCCAGCACTGAAAACGTTCTTGTCTGAGAACATGGCCACCCGCTATGAAATGGTTGGCTGGCTGCTATAGTGTGGCAAATTCCAGCTACCTTGAGCAATGTTCATTAATTTGATTGGCAGACGAGAGTTTGTGCACATACAAACAAGGGAACCAATCCAAAACAACAAGGTCAAAGTCAAGTTTATTTATAGAGCACATTCAAGAACAACCGGAGTTGACCAAAGTGCTGTACAAGATAAAGCAGCAAGAGCAGTACAATTTAAAAAATACAACAATACAAGCAGAAAAAAGAAAATAAAAAGTGTGCCATGCACATAAAAAGAAAACAGCTTAATCAGGATGTATAGCTCAGCATGAATTGAAGACCAGTGAAAAGAGGTGAGTTTTCAACAGTGATCTTAAAAGAAAGCAAATCTAACATGCAGTTGTAAATTGTTCCACAACTTTGGGGTGTGCAGCTACAGCAAAGACTTGGTCGCCTTTAGTCTTGAGCCTAAATTTGGGGACACCCAGAAGCAGCTGACTTGTTTACCTGCGTGCTCTAGCTGTTATGTAAACATGAAGGAGTTCAGCTAGGTACAGAGGTTCAAGACCATTCAATATCTTAAATACAAATGGCAAAATTTTAAAACACTTAAATTTAAAGACATTCTGCCCAACGAATGGAACCTATCTAGATATAGAAAGAGCTTCTTATAAATCATCTTATACTTAAAGGCAAGGTTGGCATTATTATCCAGATACACTGTTTGTTATATTGGTTAAAACTGTCTTTACACTGCAACAGTGATCAATAAATCACGTGCTCTGAAAAAGGACAGAGAAAGATCCATCATTTGTAGTTGCTGTAATCCTGTAAAAACTCAGACCAATCACTGCCATGAGGTCTGGATGGAATGAATCAGTTAAATGCCTTTCTGAACATCCTCTGCTCCTAGCATGCACCAGCCTGCACTGAAGGCATCGGTATAGCTTTTCACCGATGGTGACAGCTAAAGGAGTTGAAGGGCCTGTAAAGTGATAAGGACATAAGAACATAAGGAAGTTTGTTTGCCGTTGTATTACTACAACAAAATTTGTGATGACTCTCTCATAAAAACAGTAATACACAAAATTCTAACACACCAACAGATGACAAAAGAAAACAGGTAGACAGGAACTAGACAGAATGAGACAAACAAGATAATGAGATAAAATGACAGAATATACTGCTAAAAGTGCTGACAGTAATAAATAGGCTAATAAAAAGAAAAGATGCAGCATGATTGCTGTTTTTCTGGTGCCACATTCATTTTTTTAATCTTAATTATGATGATGTTTGGTGTTCTGATGCCGCTGATTGAGACATGAGGTGACGTAGTTGATTAAAGTTGATGTTGATGTGCTGTGGCTCTCTCCGCTCTGTTACTGAGCAGTTGAGCATGTGTGTGGGGTGCACAGCTTTTGAATTAGCCCAGAAGGGAGAGGGTGCATTCAGACTGAGCCCTGAGGAGATGCTGCTTTTCAAATCTTGCTAGCTTTCCAGAATTAATTACCCTACCTTTAATGGTGTACAATCAAATTTATCCAAACAGCTTTGCTGACCTAAACTGTCCTGAAATAAATTCCTGCACAGCAAAGAGATGCAAAGCAACAGCAGAATGTCAACTCTACCTAAAAGCTTTTTACTGAAAAGTATATTTGGATGTTACTTCTTTGTAATCACTAACATTTTAATTGAATATTTTTTCTCAAAAATTTTAACTGATTACAGTTACATTTATCTTGTACTTCAATTATGTAACTCTGTTCCGTGTTGCTAGTTACTCCTCGACTGTGTAAGTATGCAGTCACTAGCAAGTCATCGGTCTTGCGGCTGCTTTGCATTCTGGTATAAAGATGAATTCCTGACTGCAGACAAACTAAGAGTTGGATTTAACAGGACTTGCATTGGATGGACGCACAGCACAAAACAAACTCTCATCATCTGTTATTTACAGCTCTGTCTAATTGTGCAAATGTAACGAGGTGGATATCTTTTAGCAGATTTAAGCCCTCTTTGTTTGTTTTCTGTGTCCTACAGACACCTTTGGCAGCACTGTGTGTAAAGTGGGTTTATTTATGGGCTTCACATTGTGACAGTGTTTTCCTTCCCCACAATACATGCCTTTAGTGACTCTTAATCACTCTCATCAGGGATTATTCCACTTTCCTCAGAAAGCCACGCATGTGCCCAGACATGTGCATTCTTGTTCCTTAAGCACCGTCAGTAGCCGGTGAGCCAAAACATGTGTCCTCCTGTCTTCTTTAAGTGTCAGCCTTTGTGTGTTCAGATTGGTATCTGTGATCTCGGCAATGAGCTGTCGTAAATCATGCAGGAAAGTGTGTGGAGGCGTGAGTGTGTGGAGGTTGGGGGGGTTCCATGCTGTCTAAATCACAGAAGTGGCTTCGCTCTTGGCTATCTCTTTCTCCCTCTCTTTTTTCTGTTTTGTGCTCTATTCGGTTTTCCTGTTATTATTGTTTCCACACAGATGTTTTAGGGCAGCCTGGAGTTTATTCAAAAAATGCTGTAAAGAAAAACTAAAGACAGGAATTTTTACAGCAACAAATATCAAAGACAAGAACAAAGTCTGTAATACTGCCTCAAGGGAACTGCTACGTACATATATTTTAACTTTGTTGGTGCGACATATCCAACGATTTTTTTATGTCATGTTGGACCTTGCTGATTGAGACATGACAGAATTCATCTATACAATTTTTGCTGACCTATCTGTGTTACTGTTTTTGACTCTAAGTTTTCAAAAAAGCACTTGAATGGAAGAACTGATGTTTTTGAGAAAATTGTGTTTTGGGTCAGACACGTGTACATTGTTCAAAGCAGTCAAACTTAATGCTCGAAGCTCCTGACTGTTGAAATCCACAGTCTGTTTTTTTTTTCACTCATCTCTCAGTCTCTTCTTCTCTTTCTCACATTTTTTCACTCTGACTTAACATTTCTCTCCCTACTCTCTACCCTACTTTTTTTTAAACTTTTCCTCTCTTGTTTTTTTACTTTCCTTCACTCTCTGCATTCTCCATCCATCTATGTATCTATGGTATTTGTTTTCAGGGATCTGTACAACCAGTGGGTCACTGATAAGTCAAACAAATCTGCCTGCTCCCTCCCCATGTCCCCTCTAAAACACTATCTTAGGTGTTAGCTGTCTAACCTCTTTGCTCCGTTTGTTTGCATGTGTACGTGTCTGTCTAAGCACCTCTGGGTTTACATTAGGTTTTAGGAGACATACTGCCATCCTGTCTCGCTAATTGACAGGCTGATTGACACCCTCACTCTCCAAACCCTCCCCTCACCTAGACCCCTAATACCCTGCAGTCCTGCGGGGGAAGTGATGTCATTAGGGCAGGAGCTTTGTGAAGAGTGACTGGATTGATGTCGGGTCCTTCCCTGCATGTCAAATCACCACGTATGTGTTCACCCTGTTATTAAAACTCTTAAGCATCATCCACAGTCTTGATTTCTGCCTGTGTGGGCAAAGACAGAGCCTTATAACAAATACTTCTGCAGTTCAGGAACATCGAACAGTAGCATCTGTATCTGGACTGCACTCTGTGGACTTGTTCGGATAAGATCAGAGCTCAAGCTAAGTTCGGTTGCATGCTAATACAATAAATGTTTACTTTGTAACTCAAGAGTATTTTAATCATAGGCCATTTTCTAAAAGTATGTCCTCAGACGTACTTGACATCACACATTTTTACATTGCAGGCTGCAAGTTGGTTATTGGTGGTGTGAAACAAATAAGAGTTGTGTACTAATCAAACAGTGATATCCACAATGACTGCGGGCTGTTTTCAGACCAAATAAAGCCCTGAGTGTGAAAATGCAACCTTCTCATTCGGCTAGAGTCCATTGATGCTATGGGGTGCCAATTTGGGGCCAGAGTCTAGCAAAAAAAAATAAAAATACCAGGGTCATCCAGCAAAAATGCAGCCAAGATTTACTTATGCCTTCAGTGGAACATTATGTCATCAAACAAGTCTGTGTGCCAATCAAATCTATGCATTTGCGCATTTCTAGTGTACTGCATGAGGTGATTGGCATTTGTCTCTGTGCAGTTTACTGGAATGATTGCCACCAGATCATTTTCCAGAGCTGTCAAATTCTTCCTCATGGTGTCACAAACTTTGGTGGATTTTTGTCATCTGATTAGTCAGCAAATTCACAATGAACGGATCGTTTTTCATTGTCCTGCTTGCACTTGAAACATCACAATCCGACAACTGATGCAGCTTGCATTTTCACACAAACACGCTTTCACCCTCAACTACCACTATAGATAGGGTGGGGTATAGAACTTCAATACTTTCATGGTACTGACCAAGCTGCCTCAATACTATTGAGTATTGAAAAATGTCATGTATCAAAATTTGGTATCAAATGGCCAAAGGAATTAATCATATCAGCATCAGTGAGCGATTATGCATGCAGCATGCTTGCTGTGCCATGATCTAATAATACTGTTGATACGCAACATGGCCACATCAGTGCGGTCCCTTACTTTTTTTTAAATGCAGTGCAGTTTTGTTTTTTTTTAAATCTTGAATAGACAAAGGATGAAGGTAAACCAGCAATACTACTTGATAACCATAGTTCTTGCAATCCTAAAAATGTAGGTTACTGCTGAAAATCAGACATTTTTAAAGTACTTGAAATGAGAAGAAAACCAACTGAAAACCATCCATGATGTCCTCTCTGCATCATCTGTTTCTCCTTCCGTTCTCTGTCAGTATGCTCCAAATCTCTTTGTCCTTCTCTGTGACAGAAGCCTCTATTGTTGCAGTCAGTAAGCACCGGTAACACGAGGACTTTGCAGGGCTTGCTCTTTCTTCATTGTGTCCTAATGCAGTGCCTAGTTGCCCAAGCTCACTGTTCATTCCCAGTGCTGTCACAGGCCACAAGATGCCACTTACCGCAGTCAAACTCAGCCTCTGGTGGCCACCTTGGCTCCCTGGCAGTGAGATATCATTACACACTGCAGCCACACAAACTTTCTGTAATACTTATATGATATTTGAGTTACAATGACTTCAAGCAGAGCCAGTATTAAGAGGGCAACACATGAATCACTGCACTACATTGTTGGATGTTGCAAAATATTTGTGTGTGTTGCACAGATAAAACAAAAAAAAGTAAGGTTTAATTTAACATCCTGTGTTTGTGTTTTGCTGAGTATTCCTTCTGTGGTATCTCTTGTAATTGTAAACAGGCTGAATAATGCTGAGCAGACTTTGTCTTCTCATGTTTTCTTTTTATCTGTGTCAAAATTTCTTCCAGGCAAGAAATGCAGTCTCTTCAGGACAGCGACCACATGATGGTCCATTGTTTTCTCCCTCACATCCTCTCTGCCTGTTTGTTGCTTTCCAGTTGGGGGCAAATGAGCCCAAGTGATAACGCAGGCAAACCCTATAAGTAATGTGAGATAAAAATTCACCGCTTTCAGAGGTAATAAGAACACCAAATATGATGACAGACATCAAAGATTTGTTTGAAAAACTTTACATCCATTAACAAAAAAAATCAAATAAAATGCTCCCACATATGGTATCGGCATCAGTTGGGCCCAACTGATTTTCTTAAATGATTGAATAGTGCCATCCAACCCCAAAAGATTCATCCACCATATTGTTGCAAAAGTAACAGCAATTTAGGATTTACACACCAAGAGTTTATTTAAAAACACGAGGGGCATCCCCAATCAGAGATATGACAGCTGTGACCTCATGCTGCCGGCAGCTCATCTCCTTTTCACTCAGCACCCACAGCAGCTTTTGGAAACAAAACTCTGAAATCTAAAATGTCAGCAGGATCCACCCCTTTGCCTCCTTTCCCCTTAAATCCCGGCCTTTCTAGATCCCCTCCAACAAAGAGCCTTGAATTTCACATCCCCTTAACCCCTAAACTCAACACAAACCCGTCATCACATCCCACCACTTCTTGGTGAGAAATACCCAGGTTTACATAGAGATTTGTTCCATAATCAAAACATAAAGTGAAGACCCAACAAAGAAAACTCATGCAAGGAGAAGTTTGTTTATTCTGGAGTAAACAGAGCTTCAAGGATTAGTAGTTTTTCTTAATGCTCAACGGTCTTAACAGCATAAACAGCCATTTCTTTCTGATGCCGTGGATTCAGTTGCTTTGTTTTATGATCTTTCAAATTATTCTTACTGAAAGTTAAGTTGTGTGTGTGTGTGTGTGTGTGCGCGCGCGCATGTGTGTGTGCGCATGTGTGTGCGTGTGTGTGTGCATGTGTGTGTGTGTGTGTGTGTGTGTTCTTGCTGCAGTCAGTTGTGTCCCGTGTTGTTTCAGAGAGTCAGTTTTGCAGGAGGGTTTTATTTTGGAGAGAGATAGAGGGAAAGAAAGCAGGGGGAAGGATGGAGGTGGGTTTTAAAGGAATTTGTCTTAAGGGCCAACATCGACTCGTTTTTGAGGATGATTAGTTTACTTCTGCGGAGTAGACTCTGAATGAATCATCCATTTTTGTGGGCTCAACATTCAACCGCCTCATCTTTAAAAACTCTCGCTTTCAGTCCTCGAAACCCAACCCTCGTCTCTTAGGTCAAGGAACTCTACGTCTGTGGCTGTGTTTATGTGTCTCTGTGTCTGAGTGTAGTAAAAACTTTTTCACTAAAGGTACATTTATCTTCAGACGTTCAGTTGTGTATTATTGCCACAGTTAAAAAACAGTCCACATCGTGGTGTCGTCAGTTCCTGGTTCATCAATTTGCCACCGCAGCCTCCTTCGTATATGTGTGATAAACTATAAAACAATATACAAGCTAGTATTTATTATGTCACAATACATTATTGTGTGCAAATGATGGCCTACAGCTCAATAAATACTCACATGTAAACACCCTTTAGACATGTTGCCAGCTTGACTTTTTTGCTGTATTTTTTTCCTCCTGCATTTCTCATTTGTATATCATCCATTCCCATGATCCTTTGGCTAGTCCAGAGTTTTAACCACTTTTTAATCAACATTTACTCATTCAAAGAAAAACTTTCTAGATCTTTCTTTTGTGCATCTCTGGTGGGATGACTGCTGGTAGTTTATAAATGTTGCCTAACTTGCCTTTCTTACTTTCTTTTAAGTAAACATTAACTTATATTTAATCTTGCTCAAGCTCATCTCGTTTAAGATTCATAATATACAATGCTGTTCTGCTTATATGCATAATTTTTGAGCAGCAAACTTGTCAAAAGTCATCTGGATGTATGAAAAAGACCAAACCAGTTAACATGAAACTGTCTCGAGCACTGGAGCTGCAACTGTGTCTTACTGTACTGGCACCACCCAGGTGTGAACGTATCCGACCACATGCATGTGAATCAGGGTGGAGCTGGAAAAAGGGCATGGTTGCATAGCAAGCGCTTCCCTGAATAAATAATGAGACTGGAAAATATGTAATTGGACAATGAATCAATGTCCTTCATACCTTGTTTGGGTTGTGTGGCGAGGCTTGCCTTTCTGTTTAGATCTGGATTATAGATCGGAGCTCGGAAGGAAAAAGCCTTTCCTTGTAATTAACTATTATAAAACATTACATGGAAGGCCCGTGGCGTTGGTGTGTAAAATAAAAGGCCTGAACAGCCATCCACTGTTTACACAAATAGCAACCACACTTGGCTTTCCCTGCCTGGAATAGCTCACACACACACACACACACACACACACACACACACACAGAAACAAATGGATACACAAAAGTAAAACCTGAGAAAGATTTTTGGAAAAGCTCAGATGACTCACTGTGATTCGGTTACTCTGAATGTGTCCTCTCTCTTTAGACATGTAATAAGTCTGCACTACTGCAGACACTCTGATATGCCTCCCAGACATGATTTCAAATCCAAGTCGACTTGGAGAAGACTGAAAGAAATTTAAATATGAAAACAAGTGTGGGGCAAGTTTGGATCTGAGCTGAGCTGGTTCGGTTGAGGCCATTTGGGTCAGCCAGAGTTGTAATTTGCCTGCAGGGATCAGGGCTGCATTGTGGTGGATCCTCTGCTCTCCCTTGTCATTTGCTTGTCTGTGTGTGGCTTGATCTTAGTGTGGATGTGTGTGTGTCCACCGTCCTCTGTGACGCACAACCAAACTAACCTCTCTGCTGCCTGGACGCACTCCAGCCCTCACTGTGTGTGTGTGTGTGTGTGTGTGTGTGTGTGTGTGTGTGTGTGTGTGTGTGTTCTTGCTCTCTTTCTGCCTTTTCATATTCTGCTTCATTACATCCTGGATAGTTGCAACCCATCAATCACCACTCCTTGAAATCATTCAGCTTGTTTTCACAGTGGCAGTCTCTCTCCTTACACCTTAATGCCAGACATGATTTTCACCTAAACAGATGAAGCTCCTAGGGCGCCCGGTGGCTCAGTCAGTAGAGCAAGCACCCCATATATGGAGGCTATGTCCTTGTGCAGCGGACACAGGTTCGATTCCACCCGTGGCCCTTTGCTGCATGTCATTCTCCCTCTCTCTGCCCTGTTTCCTGTCCACTCTTCAGCTGTCCTGTATATAAAG
>JAQLOL010000020.1:8132901-8147992 GCA_029783665.1 Naso thynnoides | reverse complement strand
TGCCACTTCGCCTTACCAACATGTGATCGCAGCTCCGGCACTGACAAACCTCGGGACCTGTGTAAGGATGAGTGCGAGATCCTGGAAAATGACTTGTGTAAGACTGAGTACATCATCGCCCGCTCCAACCCCATCATCCTGAAGAGACTGAAGCTGCCAAACTGTGACGACCTGGCCGCATCCGACAGCCCCGAGGCTGCCAACTGTCTGAGGATCGGCATCCCCATGGCCGAGCCGATAAACAAGAGTAAGACTTGCTTTGTCACATTACTTAGAGAGCGTATTATTATCAATCTACAAAGAGAGGCATCCCCTATTTTAACTGCTAAGAGGAGCTGTTTTGGAAAACTCTAATTACTGATGAGTTGAAGTATGCTCTGATGTTAGAATCAGCTTTATTGGCAAAGCATGTTTTAACTAGGGCAGCAATTAATGATTTTTTTGTTATTTTTGTTTTTTGTTTTTTTTTAATTGATTATTTGTTTTAGATTTTTGGTCAAATTTCTTAATGGAGCCTACTTATTTTTATCTGCAGACATCAAAGTTGAACATTAAAATGTAAAATATTACATTGCATAGATTTTTAGAAGCAGTGTAATTGAACTTTAGATTGCCACTACAACCATTTTACAGAGTGACAATGAACGTGTAACAGATTGCTGATCTTCAGCAAGTTTATTTTGATGAATAGAGACAAATAAAATTCCTGGATGCTTGAATGATTGGAAACTTACAAAAGAATTTAAAAAGAGTAAAACTCTTTGGAAAATTAAATTTTCTATTGCCCAGTAGACATGCTCTGTTGTGAAAACATGCCAACATGAGAACAAAAACTCACTCACATAGGCACAAACGAACGTTAAGCAGAATGAGGAGCTTTTAATTAGTGTCTAAGGTCACTATCTGAGAAAAAGTAAACACGTGTGTGAGTGAAAGAAAATAAGTTTGTTAGAGACACAAATCTGGATTAAGCTGATTGAAAAGTTGTCTGTAGGAGACAAAGCTGATACACAACTACACACCTCCCTCTCCCTCAGATCACAAGTGCTACAACAACAGTGGGGCTGACTACAGAGGGACAGTCAGCGTGACCAAGTCCGGCCGTCAGTGTCAGCCGTGGAACTCCCAGTATCCCCACAGCCACACCTACCTGGCTGTGCGCTACCCAGAGCTGAACGGGGGGCACTCGTACTGCCGTAACCCCGGGAACAAACACGAGGCACCCTGGTGCTTTACGCTGGATGAGGGGGTCCGCATGGAGCTCTGTGACATCCCCATCTGTGGTAAGAGACCAGAATACGTTTACCTTTATACTGATGAGATTCACTGGGTGTAATGTTGTCTTTTAACAAACACGTAATTTTTTTTTTTTTATTTGCAAAATTTAGGTTGCACATTTCTTATTCAAATAAAAATAAATGGTTTTTAATCATCGTCTTATTTTTCAGTGTAAAACACATTTTTTTCTGATCCTCTTAATTTGCTGTTCAAACATTACTTTATGCAAAATATTGTGTTCTTTTTAAATTTTATTTAAAAGTGTAGTTTTGAGAATATTTGGTAATATTTTTATAATTTAACTCTCCAACACTTTTACTGCATGCACTAAAAGTTTGTTTTGATGTCATTCTTACTGTATAATTGAATGTGTTATAAAAATGCAACAGTAACGCAAATTATTATTTTGCCATAGGGCTGCAAATTTAGATATGTCCCAGTAGGATTTGGGGTTGACCTCGAATACAAAAAGTTGTCCTAAATCCCGAATACTGTCCTGTTTTTAATTAAGATTAGACAAAACTATTTAGACAAGCCTTATCTGATGCTCCATTATGTGCATGTTACTATGAGCATACTTTTACCTGCATGAATTAAAGCTTTTGTACCTACCCACCTACCCCTTTCCAGAATTTCTTCTGGTGACACAAACTTATGATTTTTTTTTTTTTAAACATGAAGTTTTTTAAATTGCTTTATTTCAATCAGCAGTCCCAATAGTGATATCTATTTATTACATCTGAAAAATTACTTCAGATCAATTGATTATCAAAGTTGTTGCAAACAATCAATTGATCCTGTTCCTGTTCCTCATTGTATTACCTAGTCTTGGAATAACGTATGTTTCTGACATTATTGCTCTTTCTCCATCCATCCCTACAGACCATAAAGACAAGTCTGGTGGTGGCAACATGGAGATCTTGTATATCCTGGTTCCCAGTGTGGCGATTCCATTGGCCATTGCTTTGCTCTTCTTCTTTATTTGTGTGTGCCGCAATAACCAGAAGTCCTCCAGGCCTCCTGCACCTCGCCAGCCCAAGCCAGTCCGCGGACAAAACGTTGAGATGTCTATGCTTACGACTGCATACAAGCCAAAGGTAGAGCAGCAGAGTTCCAGCACATTTATTAACACATGTTGGGAAAAATGAATTATGATGGACACTGAAAACTCCCAGGAAATTTAAAAAAAAACTATATAGTGGTTAAAATGAAGGAGGTTTTGACACTACAAATGTCAGTTAATCATATAACATCACAAATATATATAGTGGCCAGACTCTCTCCTTGTAGTCACTACAATCTGTAGCAGAATACATGTGGAGATCAAACTCCACATGAAGGAGAATCATTCATGTGTGTAGTTATGTTATCTGGAGTGACAAAGAAAAAGTAGAATTCAAGGGCTTTTACTTGAACATGTTAGTGGACCTCATAGTGTGTGTAAGTATACTGAAAATCAGGTTAAAGCAGTATAAACAAGAAGAGATCTTGTAGACTGATATGAGGAACAAAAGTTACTTTATGTTTCACTCACATACTAATGATGATTGCTTAAAGGGATAGTTCACCCAAAAATGAAAATTCAGTCATTGTCTTCTCATCTTCATGCCAATGGAGGGTAGGGTGAAGTTTTTCAGTCCATAAAACACTGTTGGACTTTCACAGGAAAAAGTGTTGCAGTAATCTCCCAAACTGTCGTACTGAATGGTGACCAATTTTCAAGTGTTAAAATATATATAAACATGACAAAACCATAAAATGCCTCCATACTACTAGTCCGAAGTAGTCTTAGTGTCCTGAAGCTCCAACATGCCAAGTTGTTTTAAAAAAACGTCACTGATGCCGTGTTTTAATAATTAAATTTTCTTTTTTTGGGTGAACTATCCATTTAAGTTTGACTTCTTTTTTTACTGTGATGCAACAGGGAGAAAGCCCGCACTCACACAAAGTGTCTTCTATTAAGAACACTTCTGTCTGTTCATAATCAGCAGGTGTATTCAACATTTTCATGTTACATATCAGTGTGGTAGGTGTTTCCTGTCCTAAGCTTTAAAGTTTGATTGACAACTTTCACACCATCTTAAATGAACCAAACCACCAGGGCACATACACCTCAGTTAATTTGTGATGTGAAGTATACATTTTTCTTGCTGCACAAAATGCCACTGACATGGTGGTCATCTAGAAACCAGCTCTCCCTCGCTCTGCCTCTGCCACTTTTCTTCTTTCTGCTGGATTCTTGCTGAACATATCTGAATCTGATTGTTCCTGCCACCATCTCACTTATTCTCTGCTTACAGAACCGCATCAGCCCTGCTAAAAACACACTTATACACACCGACACAGCATTTTGGACTCTCCTGTGATGAATCTAGGCCAGTGCTCCTTTGAGCTCCTAAGTTCCAAGAGTGGATGGAGGAAGTAATGCAAACACTGACACAGTCCTCTGTGTGTTGACTGGGATGTGTCACAGCATGCCAGAGTTTGTGTCTTGTTTGTGTGTGTGTGTGTGTGTGTGTGTGTGTGTGTGTGTGTGTGTGTGTGTGTGTGTGTGTGTCAATGACCTGTCTAAGACAAAGCTTCAGATCTCTATCATGAGAGCTCAGCAGGTCCAGGAATGCTCAACTGCAGCTCCTTTTTCTTTTTTCCTCTCTGTTTATTTCTGTCTCCTTTTCCTCTTCTCCTCCCGACCATCCTCCTCCTCTCACTTAATCCATCTCTCTTTGTTGCTCTTCTTCTGTCTCTCCGTCTGTCCCTTTATCTCTCTGACTCTTTCTCATCCCTCCCTCTCTCACAGAACCTCTTTGTAATGTAGATCATTAGGCCCCTGCTCTGCCAGCCAACACGTAACTCACATTAGGATCTGTATCATATTTCTTTCAAGGTTGCAAACTCAGTCATATCATGTCTGTTTATCTTTTTCCACATCATTTTGGTGGTGGAGGTGGGAGGGGAATTATTGAGACAGTGTGTCTGCTTGTGCAAACCACAGCTGATGCTCAGACTGTAAGTGTATAATATTACAATCAACAACTATAGAGGCAACCACAAAATGTCACCAAAGTGTCAGAAACCATGAATATCTGTGGTTATTTTTTTTTCTAATGGAACAAATGCTTCACTGACCTAAAAAGGGAGTCTCTCCTCACTATGTTTAGATGACTACCCTATCTGCAAAGAGTCAAGTTCACAGGAGAGCAAAGAAAGTTTGTCAGAGTGACAACCATGCAGTTATGGAATTATACAGTGAATTTTAACCAGTCTTTGTGGACAACATGGGCCTGTATTTATCACACACATAAGGCCCCATAATCATCCATCTTCAAGAGTTTGAAAGCAAAATACAAGCAGTTCTCTTAATGTATCTAATCTGGTAACTAAACAGGATGCAAGACCATCGGGTGTATAAGGTTTTGCAAAAGATTTCTACCTTTTAACACCTTTTGGATGACTCATAAAGCCTTAAACTATACAGTCATGTATGTTTATTTTTGTCAAGTTTCCCTTCTTGCACCCTCTTATCTACAACTTTGCCTTGGCTGACACTCAGCAAGCTTTGCAGCAGGGTCACCCAGGGGCCAGTGGCTGTGACAATCCATTTAGACACACATTCATGCACGCACACAAACAGGCACACTCAAAAATGCTGTGTTTGTGAGGTGGATCTGAAGGTTTGGGTGTGGGGAGAAATGGAGGGGTGCAACAAACCCATAGCTCAAAACATCTGTCTCTCATAACATGAGTGGGCCCCCAAAATGGCCCCAGACACACATGCTTTTGCACACACACACACACACGCTCACACTCACACTCTACCCCCCTCAGAGATCATACAAGACTGTGTGTCTCTCACTCTTGCTCACCAAGGAATTTCATTATTCATCTCAGAGTTCCTGGAATCTGAAAATCCCTGCCAGCCTCTCCACACCTTTTATCTTCAAGTACACACACACAACACACACACAAACATTTGCAACATTACACATATGCACAGAGGCAAAGATTTTGCTTCTAATCTAATATTTAATTTGTTTTTTGCACCATTTGCAGTGTTTGTTAAAAGAGACTCTTTACATAAACTTACTTGTATTTCAGAGTTTTATCTAGTGTGTCGATGCCCTGACAGTCACAATATTTTGCTTTCAAAAAACCTTTTCCTTCAATAATTTCGAAGAGCAACCAAACATGAAATCCGTTTTTTAAATTAGTAAATGAAAATTTCTTTGTCTATAGTGCTCAACTGTCTGTAAGTCATTAAATCAGGTTTCTTGGTTTATAAAGAGAGTACATTCAAGCTTAGACAGAGTGTAAAAATGTTTTTTAATTAAGAAGTAGATTCAAGTCCTACTGAAATCTAAAAAGTTTGTGACCCTGTTCTGACCCCACAGTTGAGCTCAGTCCATTTGGATTTAGCTGCACAAACAAACCTCCAGTCTGTGTCCTCCTCAGTCAGAATTAAAAACTAAAAATGTATTGTCCCCTGGCACAAACAAAATTATGGCAATTTTTCTCCTTATTTTTGCATCCGACTCTGCAGTTTTCCTGGCAGGAGAATAAATGTGAAAGGTCTTCCTAAAAGACGATAAATGATATTTTAAAGCTGTTAACATTTTTCCAGATTTCAAGATTTTCCCACATGGCTTTCCAAAAGCTTTAAGAGCGTCATTAGGAGCTGATGTAATGTAGTCTGATGATGACAGTTATCAACTCACTTATCACTTTAATTTTTCTTCACAAATCAAACACATATTACATGTTATATTAGGCAACACTCCTGCATCGAAGCACTAATGTAAACTTAAAGTCAACCTGTCACTGCTCTAGACAAGGAAAATGGTGACGAAAGAGTAAGAAAATAATGGTCTAATTTTTCTGTCACTGATCTCACTCCTTCCTTTCTTTCTCAGCAGAGTAAAGCCAAGGAGCTTCCCCTCTCAGCTGTGCGTTTCATGGAGGAGCTCGGAGAGTGCTCCTTAGGGAAGATCTACAAGGGTCACCTGTATCTGCCCGGCATGGACCAGGCACAGCTGGTGGCCATAAAGACCCTGAAGGATGTTTCCAGTGCTCAGCAGTGGGGCGACTTCCAGCAGGTACAGAATGGAACTCTGCCTCTGAAGCTTTACGTTTACTCCTTTCGGTTTTGCACAAGTTAAAAAAACACTAAAAAATGTGTGAACAATGAGGAAACTTTAATAAATCAATCATGTTTAAACCTGTGCAGCAGCTTTAAGGTTTTATAGTTGTGTTGCTGTGTTTAAATATATGCCTCTTGCAATTTTGTGGAATGCAGATATTAAATGTGGCACAGAAATAATCTACTGTTTAAATCTACAAGGGAGTTGTGCAGTGGAAAGATCTCTCTTCACACAAAACCTAAAGCGTGACTTGTTATAGTTGCACAGAGGGTAAATGTGGTGGGTGATGGCAGACTGTATACAGCTAAAAATCACTGAACAGCAGATTAACTCACTCAAAATAGTTCCAAAAATAAACAAACTACTGCCGGATTGTCCAGATAAAATTAGATGTTAAGGAGGATTGAAACAGATGACTCGTGAAAGCATAATCCTCCCTTTCCACGTACAGAGAACAAGGCAGAACTGAACTGCCAGCCTTTGAAGTGAGACGCCAAAAATCTGTCTCTTACGTTTGAAACAGCCCCAACAAATGTCTTACAGCCAAAAGAACATTTAACATTTGATGCTCCAATGAGCAGAGAAGTGTATCCATGATGATCTTTGTTTAAATGCAGCTGCCGTCTTTTCCTTTTTCTTGAAGTTTGTTTTTTGGTTTCCACCACAGGAGGCCTCAGTGCTGACAGAGCTGCAGCACCCGAATGTGGTGTGTCTGCTGGGTGTGGTGACCCAGGAGCAGCCTGTCTGCATGCTGTTTGAGTTTCTGCCCCAAGGCGACCTCCACGAGTTCCTCATCATGCGTTCACCGCACTCTGACGTGGGCTGCAGCAGTGATGAGGATGGGACTGTAAAATCCAGCCTGGATCATGGAGACTTCCTGCACATGGCCATACAGGTGGGATATAAATGCTGTTCAAGTCTGTGTCCACACTTACATAGAATGGATTGCTGCTTTTTTAAGTTGATTGAGATCAAAATCAGATTTTTGTCATCTTCCTTTGCTGTCCTGTTTCTTCTTGCTGCTCTCGGTTCTTATATGATGATTTTCTCTCTTTCTAATTAAACATAGGTGACTGCTGGGATGGAGTACTTGTCCAGCCATTGTTACATCCACAAAGATCTTGCAGCTCGGAACATTCTTGTAGGCGAGCAGCTCCATGTCAAGATCTCGGACCTTGGTCTCTCCAGAGAGATCTACTCCTCAGACTACTACTGCATCCAGCCCAAAACTCTGCTGCCCATTCGCTGGATGCCCCCCGAGGCCATTGCTTACGGAAAGTTCACCACAGATTCAGACATCTGGTCATTCGGAGTTGTGCTGTGGGAGATTTTCAGCTACGGCCTGCAGCCCTATTACGGCTTCTCCAACCAGGAAGTGATGGAGATGGTGAGAAAGAGGCAGCTGCTGCCCTGCCCTGAGGACTGTCCACCAAGGTATGTCCAGGCTATAGCTAACCATTAGCAAAACTATGTCAATTATGAGGGGGTGATACATTGTATACTTGATTTTTCTTATTTGTATTCTCATATTGTGTGAACAAGCACACACACTTCATTAAATTCTTACCTTCTTCAGAAGTTTAGACAACCACCATGTCATGATAATAAGCTGCCACTTTAAACTTTAGTTTCCTCTTCATGGACTTCACTCTTTGTGTGACTAAGGCCACAGCTGTTGGTTGTCCTTATTACCAATATTCATTAGTTTTTTCAAGATTTTAATCTTTATAAATCACAATCACATCGGTTTGATAATACAGGATTTTACTCCTCTGGTTTCTTTAATATTTAGACACATTTTAATAAATAATTGATGACCAGAACCACATATCTACATTTAGCTGTGCAGGTTTCAATAAGTTAAATACATGACTTTTTAACACCAGTTCCATTGAAGATATATTAAGATATACATATATGACCATACTGGCTGACAAAAAACATAAGTAGGATATGAACAAAAAGTCTCAGAATTGCTTGCAAAGTAAATGAAGGCCTACTTTAAACTTACTTACGTTGTCATTACATTACATTACATAGTTGTGTATGCCCAAAATCAGTTTGACTGGGCTGCACTGTCTGCATTAGCGGCGTCTGATTTCCGGTTGATTTCATTTTGTAGCTGTGTTTTATTGTGATGGATACAACGTTTTTCCCAAAACAAATTTAGAGTTGTTTTGGGAAATTTGCAATTGATGCATTTTTAAAAAATAACATAAGCTAATAAGATTTGAAGACAAAACTTACTTAAAACAGGGTTTCCCAAATTTTTCAGCCTGCGACCCCCAAAATAGCGGTACCGAACACTGGGGACACCCATCGACCCTGGAGGTGACATAAAACGTGCTCAGGCGGGCACACGCACAATTAGGCCTATGTAAACATGGACTTCAATACAACACAAAAGAACAACAGCCTTACAGCCATAACATTATTATTATTTAAAAAATGTATTTGTTTTTTGGAAGGCATCTTAGACCTCAGCCTCTGGGTCTCACAACACCTGAGGGGTCCCAACCCCACTTTGGGAACCACTGACTTACTACATTTGAAGGCCACCTCATTGGATTTTTTATTTTATATTGTAAACCATGAGACAGGAAACATAGTAGAGTATTTACTACAAACATTTAAAAATGATTTGTTAAATATATTGACTATATCAAGTACATGTTAATTCTTTATATCCATAACAAACAATTAATTTGAGTAAGAAATTGTATAGGGAGTTTTAGGTTTTAAAGTTTGTTGGGTAAATTTAGATAATCTGTTAAAGAAGATAAGATGATTGCTTGATAACATTTTATTAACTGTTGTCTCTTAGATTTTACGGCTTGATGACTGAATGCTGGCAGGAGGGGCCAGCACGCCGACCGCGCTTCAAGGACATCCACGCCCGCCTGCGAGCCTGGGAAGGAATGTCATCCCATGGCAGCTCCAGCACGCCCTCAGGTGGCGGAGGCAATGCCACCACTCAGACAACCTCACTCAGCGCCAGCCCAGTCAGCAACCTCAGCAACCCACGCTACGCTGCCGCCGCCGCAGCGGCAGGGTACCTCTACCCAGCCCAGGCTATTCCCACCCCCGGCCAGATGGCTCCAATTCCAGCGTGGACGCCCATGGCTGTGCCCCAAACCCACCAGCGCTTTATCCCTGTCAATGGATACCCCATCCCAACGGGATATGCAGCCTTTCCAGCCCACTTTCCTCCCCCTGTCCCACCAACCAGGGTCATCCAGCACCACCTGCCCCCTCCCAAAAGCCGCTCACCAAGCAGCGCTAGCGGCTCCACCAGCACGGGGCATGTCAGCGGAGTGCCCTCCACCACGGGCTCTAACCATGACGCCAACACGCCGCTGCTCTCCCACTGCATCATGCCTGGGGGCGGCGCAGGACCGAATCAGGGGTATGGACAAGTTTGCCAGAAGGGGGCGGGACAGCTGGAGCATGCATCACAAACATCAGCACTGCTCGCTGCTGATTCTGACGTACTGATGTACAACGACTCGGTCATCACAGCAGACCTGTAGATAGACAGAGGGGCACACAGACTTTTCTGCTCTGGACCCAAATTTGAGAAGTTTAGCCTCTGACAGAGGGACCCAGTTTAAAAATTCAACATAAACCGGCCTTTACGCACAGTTGAGTGTGCAAGAAACCCTGCCGCAGCTACACAAGTATATACACAACTGTCTGACTTTTTAACGCCTTATTGTTTAAAGTGTACTTACTACCATGGTTTGACAATGTTGTGTTGTTATTTTAACCTCTTTGTAAATACGGTACATAAATCCTGAATGAATGAATGAAATACAAAGATATATATTCAAAGGAACTTTTTATTTAGGAAAAAAGAAAAACCGTTAAGGTGAAAAAGTAGCAAGTCCATCCTGTGTCCTAAGAAATGGTTTGTAATTACAGTCTGACAAAAGGTTTCTCTGTCCACAACCCAGTCAATGGACTATTTCATGTAGGATGTGAAGGAAATACGGACATTTATGCTATGACCTTTGGGTGCCTTTCAGCAGTGGTGCAACTTGCTTGTTTTTGGACATGTAAAAACACAAAACTGTGCTGTGCATTTTTTCGTACAGTGAAAGAAACTACATTTAGCGAGCAACAGCCAAGCGAACAAGAAGGGGACAGCAGACTGAACAGTCAAGAAGTTCAGCAGCTTTTCAGAACTGACCTGCTCAAATACACCAATGTTCAGTCCAAGGCATACAGGTGGCATGCTCTACCTTTTTTTTATTCATATATGCAGCTGGGCTGTGTCACAGCTCCACATCAATGCGGGATTTCAAACTAAAACAGATTGGCTTTTGGGGAAAGGTGACTACAAATACTCGTCCAGGCATGGAGATCTGGCATCATCATTTTCACGTAAAGATCCTCCAGAAATGACACCTGAATGTTTTTAGTGCAACCTCAACATTACCATTTTACACTTCTGCATTGTGGACATAAGCCTCTTTGCCTTTTTTCAAATCTCAGTGTGCATCTTTCCATGCCGAGGAACACAGAGGCTATGAGTCCTTCTGATTGAACAATAAACTCCCCCTTCATTCCTCCCTCTCTCTCTCTTACTTTCACTGGTAATCCCTTTATCATATCCCCCCTCCTTCTTTTCAATTCTCATACTGCTTTCAGTCCTTCCCGCAGATTCGGCATCTAACTCCCAAAGCTTGCCACAGAGGACCCCCGACAGATGTACAAATAAAATCATACAGCTCTCATATCCTCCTAAACCAGACAGGTCTCAGGGCAAACACTTCATTCACCACACAAGGGCTGGGGTCATTTTATTGTCAGTGATGCAAGCTGAAATTTTACCCTTACAAAATAACATTTTAATTGTGAATTGGATACCATGTTTTTATTTTCCTGGGAGAGTTTCTAAGTATTTGAATTTTGAAGGAACTTAATATTTCAGTCAACTTCTGTCCTCTTCTTTTTCCTTTTTTTTTCGGTATCTGTATTGTACAAAAACACCATTGAAGACATGCAGGAATGACAGTACTCGAAGCAGGGGGGATTAAAGCACATACAGCTCATAGCAGATAATGTTACCATCACAAAAATGAGTCTCATCCTTTACTTTGTAAGGTCTCAGCCATGTACATGAACAAAAACTCCTACAAATAATATTCTGATGTGCTTAAATGTATGCCCTTTCTATGCTTAAACAGAAGAATGTTTAAACAAGGTTTCCTGAGATTTACGTGTGTTGCTTTTGTTTAGTTGTGTATCAGCAGTAAATGGAAGGTATGACGGTGTCACTGGTTGGTGGTATTGTAACAGTAAACACCAGGAAACAACTGTACTGACATGTCGGTGAACATAACGAGGAAGTGCAGGTTTTTTTAAGTCAGTTTCCTTGTGAGTCTCTTACATTACAGCTGCGTTTAATGAAGAAGTTTGTGTGTTCGATAAAGTCTCAGTCCTGTAAACGTACAAATGATGCTTCGGCTCTCTGTTACTATTTGATGGTTAAATATTAGAAGCTTTTGTTATTTAAAACAGTCATAAGCAGCTGCAGTAACAAGACAGAACAGTGTGTGACATTAGATGACTTGTGTAGTGGACAATCATTGGTTTCAAAGAGTCCCAGGCCGCATGTATGTGTTGCACTCTGCTGCTGAGAGAGCAGAAAGCACATAAAATGCCTGTAGGGCATTTTTTTTCTTTTTTTTTAACAGTAAAGTTTTAAGTTGACATTTGTGGAATGTAGACAGACTTCAGTATTTAGCTCATCAGACCCTTCAAATCATGGCTACCACAAAAACACAGCTTCTCCAATTCACTGCAGGCTAAAGTCAAATTAATAAGATGTACGTTAGCCTGATTTTTACTTAAACCTGAGATAATTTATTCAAACCAAACATGATCAACGGAGGCTGATCGTCTGCCATCAGCAAAATGGAGGGAGATGTTTGTTCCCCATGTCACATCTATTCAAGAATATATGAATCCATTCAAGTGAATTTTCCCTCTAGATTTTATTTCATGGCATTCTTTTGTCTTTGTACTTTGTCTCTCTGTTCCTCTGAAGCAGATCGAGCTACCTTGCCGTTTGAGTTTGTACATGTTACCTCCAGCATATAAAGGATTTAGGTGTACTAATATAGCAGTGCTGAAACCACTTGTACACAAGACTGTGAATCTTTATCAAGTCTAGCTATTTTTGTATTTGGCAAAAAAAATCAATAATGTGCCTTTTTTTTTATTCAAGATTCATTAAAAAAAATAAATAAATAAATACAAGTACATTTCTATTTCAGTTAGTGTACCCGTTACAGTAGGTTTACATGCTTATCCTTTGACCAAGAGAGGCCTTGTCTTTGCATTTTGTCTGAACTTTTTTTTTGCACAGATGTTTTGTATTACAAAATCATTTATTAAATGATGTTGTTTGGTTAAACACAGAGTCAGTAGGATTATTCATTTGCACGCATGCAGAAAATTGTGTGTGTGTGTGTGTGTGTGTGTGTGTGTGTGTGTGTGTGTGTGTGTGTTTGTGTGTGTGTGTTCTTGCTTTCTTTCTGCCTTTTCATATTCTGCTTCATTACATCCTGGATAGTTGCACCCCATCAATCAACAATCCTTGAAATCATTCAGCTTGTTTTCTTAGTGGCAGTTGAGTGTTTTTTTCATGAGAATTTCCCAACTTTCCTCTGTGATCAGAACTGTAACGGCAGCATGCTTCCACTGGGGATCGCCAAATCACAACTTATGTGCATTTCAAGAATTTATGTGCCTCATAATCGTAGTAACTATTATTGACCAGATGGTGGTGGCCTTTAGCTGTTTGATTGGTGCAAGTCAGAGTTTTGTAACAGCCTGAAGTAACTTTAGTCCAGCTGGAGGTTACTGGTTTGTGTGTGTGTGTGTGTGTGTGTCTTCTCATTTCCTGCTCAGATGCTCATTTTGCACATCAAATGGGCCAAAGTTAAAGTAATTAAAAGTAATTTTGTAAAACTGATTAGAAGTCATTTGTTTTTGATTTAGATGAATTACAAAAACATTTTTCCAAGCCATTATGAGTCATGTCGTACCATGCAAACAGTTTGGTTTCTTTTTGAAGAAAGATATTTTATGGCCTCTTCAGGCCTTTATTGATAGGAGAGCTACAGAACTGGATTGACCACAGGGTGGAGTCAAACCAAGGGTCACTGCAGCGGGGATGCAGCCTCTGTACAGGGGGTGCCTGCTCAACCAACTGAGCTACCAGGAGACCAGCTTGGATTCATTTCACCAGGTTTTCAGAAAGAAGACTGTGCAGTAGACTTGTTATGAAAACATCTAAAAGCACTGGTTCCCAACATTTTTGGACTTATGCATCTGAAAGCAAAGCTGTGTATTATTATTGCTCATCATCAGCTTGCACTTATTTACCTGTTGTTTCCAGTTCAGGCAGAGAATGATATTTTCCTTCTCAGGTTGTTTTATTTAAATAGTTTATAAAGGCCTATAAAAGTTTTTTGTTTCTTTGTTTTTGTTTTTTAATTATTAAGAACTGATTATTTTACATTTTTCTGCTGTACTTGGGTGGAGACAGACATCTCAGGAGACAGACTAACAAAACTTAAAACTATCTGGATTCATAGGTTTTACAAAAATGAAATGACTACATATGTTTTGGCTGGGCCGCTGTGTCCAACCCAACAGATGTCAGCGATGAGGTTTAGGTGTTGGTTTGACAGCCCAGTATTGGCAATTCCCAAGTGGTCTTTGTGTTTTCAAAATTAATCGGCGCCATCTGTTTTTATTACATCATCAGAGTGAGGACAGATGAGAGGTAAGGACAATAAGGAGTACATCAGTCGCTGTGTCTATCTCTTTGTAAAGTTCAGGAGTGAGTGTGCAGTTGTGAGCATAGCGGGTGGAGGTCACGCTCGTCACAGCCTTGTGTGCACTGAGCAAAAATGCTGTCTTGCTGGTTTTATGTCTGCAGATTTTACAATGACTTAATTGCCATAGAGGGGCACCATTAATCACTCATTAATCAGTCTTTTGGCTCTGCTGTGGTGCAGCTGATGCAGTGTCTCTAATCTGATTCCGACATCGACTACCATGGCAATAATAGCATCCTGAATGTAATCAGGTCGGCTCTAAGTTATCTTTCAAATCAAAGGTTTGGTTACTCACAGTCCAGCACAGAGCAAAGTAGGAGAGAAAACGGCTCTTCATGCACTGAGAGGCATGAGGGAAACCTAAAGTTACAGCATCCCAAATAACCAAAACTTAAGATGTGAATGAAAAATCATGGCTCTTGCTGCTGTATTTACAATCTTATCTTTACTCGAACATTCTTTAATCATGTCATATGAACTGCTATTTTGGGCCAGTTTAAAAACAAATACAAATGGGGCCACTACAGAAAATTGCGGATGAGTTTTCAGTATCCATGAATTTACATTATAAACACTCCTTACTGCCACAATAATAAACTGGCCAAAATGGTGTACACTGACATACACAGGCCAGCCATATAAACAGGGTTATGACTTAGTGTTGTTTTGTAACGTGGATGAAGATATCCTAAAAAAAAAAAATGTGGAGCTCATTTTCAGTGTAAGGCATGTCAGTGACTTTAAGCCCTTCATTTCCTCTCACCCTATCCTTGTGTGTGTGTGTGTGTGTGTGTGTGGTGGCAGGTAAGAAGAATAGAAAAAACA
>JAQLOL010000020.1:8110764-8127644 GCA_029783665.1 Naso thynnoides | reverse complement strand
AAGACGAGGGGAGAACAATAGAGGGAAAGATGGATCCACATTCCTCCTGGCTATTCATGCTTGTCTGGTCTGAGATCACATGACCCCCCTCCCAAAAGCTTAGCCTAGCATACAGATGGGGATAGATTTTTTCAATTATTATTATTCATCCGCCCCTAACGGTAGCTGTTTTTTTCTGTTTCTGTTAGGCTAAGCTACCTGCCTGCTAGTTCAGCTTAGATCAGCATGCAGATATGAGCCACAGTACTGTAGTTCAGTTGGCTACATTTTGACCTGTTATCAGTTCCAACAAAAGTCATTTTGTCTTTGAACTGCTCACATGGTTTTATTTAAATAACTGAGGCCCAGAGAGACAACATTGTCCAGTATTTCACAGAAAGACTGGAGAATAGGCCAATAAATGAGTACAAAGAATGTGTCCAGAAAAAGTTCTTCTATTTTATTAACTTTTTCAAAACCTTTCACTTTAATCTTGGGACTCTTTGGTGGGGACCCAACCACAGTTAGGAACCCCTGGATTAATCTACTTAACAATAGTGATTCAGACTAGCTCCATCCTGGAAATCATTTAGCATTCAAATGCTGCTCACACATTTATGAATCACTATTATTAATGTACCATATATAATTGCATCAGTCACAGGAGCCATTTTTATGCATTACAAGTGTTTTTTCAATCTGATAATGTGCCAAATATTAATGAAACTTAAAATCTGGAGCAATTGACTGAGCTGTTGCTTAAAAGTTTGAAAATTGAACTCTTTTAGTCTTTATGTTGATAGGCTAATGATTTTATCAACCGCTGCTTGACAAGATCAGATGGGCCAGACAAGAGTTAAGACTGGAAAAGAACCAAACGTTTACATTTTTTTCTCTGAATTTTCTGTGAGTTTAGGCACAAAAACACTTCGTTGAAGAGTGGTTTTCTGAAAATTCCAGTTTTGTCTTTTAAATTGTTATTTAAGGATGGGTTCTAAAATTTTTGGTCATATACCATGAAACTTGTTCATTTAAGGCCTTTTAGCCGGTTCAACTTAGACTTAGAGTCATCTCAAGCAGAGTGTTTATTATTAGCACTGAAGGTTATTTGTTTGTTCAGCCAGTCACCTCACTTAGCCTGTAGTGGCATCAACTCAACAGTGGCATTTGTAATAAATATCATTTGTTCAGTCATTAAGTATAAATAGAGCTCAGTTTCCACACCAGGACCTAGTGAGATGAAAATGACCTGAGAGACCACATGGATTATTAAACTGGATTTCTTGTAATTGCAGTTCTCCAGATTCAATGAACAAACGGCTGTTAGAGGTTAAGAGATAGACATCTTAACACATAGTGAATTTGGTAGTAAATTATGCATACTTATATACAGACAGGCAGTATATAAATAGTTCTGGCATCAAGGACATAAATAGCCGATGGAGCGAGCACCATACTTACAAACAGTGCACTTGCATAAAGAAGGGTGTGTGTGTAGGCCCGTATTTCTTCCCAAGATTCCAATCCAAAATAACTGCCAAATTGGCAAGCTGGCTCTCCTCTGTGAAACTAAGTCCTTTGTGTGTATATTTAAGTAGGCCTACTGCTTCCTACATGCATGCCTACCTCATGCCAAATGACCTGTGATAACCAACCCACCAAGTCAAATAGCAATGCACATTGCCTCAGCATGCATTTTCTTTTCAAAATAAAAGCCCAAAGATACCGTAACAGCTGTTTGATATTCAATATTGTGTTTTTTGGGGGGATTTTTTTGGTCGTAAGCGGGAACCTAAGTTGTGCATTAAACAACACCCTTTGTTGATGCTGTATCCTTTATTACAATGTTTGGTTCTCTATAAAGCCCCAAGAATCCTGAACAGAACAAGTACCAATTTGTTAGGGAAAACAAAAACACCTTAGAGGTGAGAGTGAACAGTAAAGTTGCGGGTCAGACTGATTGATATTAAGCTGAAACTAGCCAATATATATATATATATATACAAAAATAAGAATATAACAAGGTTAGGCGTCTATAGTAAAACTAGTTGCTCTGTGAGGCTGAGATGTAGATGCACTTGGAGAAAAATGTCAGTAAAAAAATTAACATATCACTGTTTATCAGGCATAATGTTTACCATGTTTACCATCTTATTTTAGCCTGTTAGCATGTTAACATTTGCTGATTAGCAGTTAACACTAAATAGAGTGGAGGCTGATGGATGTCTTCAATATTACAGGTAATTTGTCATAAAAGTTTTGCAAAAATTCACATTTTGACCTGATGAAGGTGCTGAAACAAGAAATGAACAGTTACTGCAATCTGGGAGACATAATTTAGGCCTATGTGACAAATTTCATGAAAAATTTATCCAATGGTTGTTGAGACATTTTACTTAGAAGCACAAATATCAGCCTAATGGTGTAGCTAGAGGAGACGTCAGCAAAGTCACTGTGGTTCATCCTCTGTAGACATTAAATGTGCACAATTTAACAGCGATCCATCAAATTGTTGTTGAGATTTTCCAGTTGAGCCATCACATATTGAATTTGTTTCTCTCCCGTCATTTGCCTTCTTCTCTCCTCTCTACCATACTCCTTCCTTCTCTCTTCTTTCACTCCACATAGACTCTCTATCGTATAATCCATCCATCTTTGCCTGGAATGGAGGTCTAATTCTTTCCATCTGTGTGCATCAGTGTTGGGGCTCCAAGGGCAAGGCCTGCCACTCTTTATTCACTCCCTCCTCTCCACTTTAACTCTTTTCCAACAAAACCAAGTCTGGTTCCACTCAGCCTGAAACTCTAATATCTATCTCCATGCTGGGGCCCCTTCTGGCCTGAGGCAGCGAGAGGAGGTCGGCCAGGCCCTTGACTCTGTAGATCCTGGAGATTCTAGGTCACACTGAAAGGAAGTTTCCAAGCCCACATCACTTACAAAACACAGTATGTTCTGCACCGACACGATACAATCATCTACAGATTAAAAGCTAGATTTTTAAAACACTATTTGGGTGGAGAAGTTTTCTATTTTTACCTCATATTTCTTCAGTAAGTAAAAGGCTTTAGTCGTGTGAAAATGAATAAATTTCTATGGAGGATTGGCAGGAGAGCTTCTAAATTGCCCAAACACAGAACATAAACACTTCAGTCACTTGATCTTTTTAGTGCTGGTTAATTTGGGAGGTGGGAAACACAAAGGTACCTTATTTCATTGCCTAACTACCCAATTGTTTAAACTTCTGCACAGACAAAAAGAAAAGGGAATGTCTAAAGTATTAAGTTATATATGATCAAAAATACTTAAAATGCTAACATAAGTGACTGAAAGGCACTATCTATAGTTTGTTGTTTTTTTCTTCAACTGATGTTGCCATTTACTAGCTTAGATGTCAAAGAAAAATCCTGAGAGACTGAAACTTGAAGACCCTCCAAAGAACTCTCATTTTGTGTTGATTGTAGCGATGTGTGGACAAAAGTGGTGCTGCTCACTGTTGTAAAGATCTTGTGTAGCATTGGCATTTGTTTGGTAAGAGAGTGAAAGGAACACACCACGTATTTCCACAGTACCAGTTTGGCCATAAACACAAAATACTGAAATTATCTGAAGAAAAATATCCTCCTGTTTCCAACCATAGTTAGTAAAAAAGAGAACAGGGGAGAGTTTATGCACGTAAACAATAAATCGTCATTTGTGTGCTGTAAAGCATTTTGCAGCGTTTCCACTGAATGAGCGGACCGGGCAAAGGCATTGTAAAAGATGGGATAGTAATATCCAGTCTCATAGCCGATAGTCTTATTTGCTGATGTAGGTAAAAATTTAGACTTATTCATGACCAGTTAAAGTTCCTCATAGGGACTTGTTTAAGAATTTGTGCATCCTTACCTAATGCGGGAAAGCAGAAATATACTTGCATTAGTGCTGAAAACAAATCCAAGGAAGTTTAGCAATGACTTTTATAACTGAACTATGATTTATTAATTATAATTGTAATCTAAAAAAACAAACAAACAATAAAACTTAAAGATTGGCTTGTCTTTTTGTCTTTTGGCTTTTGTCTTTGTGTTTTTTTTCTTGTAATATAAATTCTATTTCTTTTATATTTCATCACAATGTTGTGCAATTAGGTGCTGCTGTTATCTTATGCATCTTTATGTAAATGCTGCTTATCTTTTTCACACCTTATCTTTTAACCTTCTAACTTTGTAAAGCACTTTATGCCTAGTTGCTTGAAAAGTTCTCCAAGTTCATTAAGTTCTCTAAGTAAATTATTATTATAATTTACTATATTCAACTATATGCTCTGTTGCCAGCTTCTCAAAACAATTTACAGCTTTTCTCAGTTTTTCATTAGAATAAATTGAATGTCTTTGTGTGGTTTGGCCTGTTGATAAGAGAAAATTTGCATTTTAAAGTAGAGCCATCATGCTTTTCCGTTTTTTTCTGACCTATAAATGCTGCTACAATGTGGGGTTGTTGTTAAACGATGCCAAAGCTTCACATAATGAGGTTTGCACATTTGGAAGTGAACCCTGAAAGCTGTTTCGGTTGGTTCTGTACGTTGTGTTGCAGGAAGTTTTTTTTGACTCTGTAGTTACACTGACATTACATTGTGCTGGACTTCCTGATGTGGGTATACCTGCGTATGCCAGCTCTGTGCACACAGGGCTGTGCCCGTCCCCTCCCCCACTTTGCTCAGACGCCACTGCACTCTGCTCTCTGCATTACTGTCAGCAAGTTGTTCGATATGGATCCAATAAAGCGTTTTGTTTTGTTTTTGTTTTTGTTTTGCTTTCAGGTGAATTATGGACAGTTAACTTTGTTTAGCTTTCCTAAAGAGGGAAGCAGACAGAAGTTGATAGCATTCCTGTTTCTTGGATAACAAAAAAAAAATGCCTCTGTGTGCATTTATTTACTGCGCTTCCTCATCATGAGCTCATGAGCTGGATTAACAGCTAAACTGCTGCAAATGAATTGCTGTCTGAAGCTCAAATAGAGTTTCATCTGTGTTTTACCTGTGTTTATTTTGTGTCAGTAATTGGTTATGAGTGCAGAGGAGTGCAGAGGCGCGCATGGAGGAGGGAAAGAGGGAGGAGGAAGCTGCACAGACAGTTTTGAGAGAATGCAGGAAAAAGAAGGAAAAAGGAGGGCACGAGTCACAATTTTCTAAAGATCTACAGACTTTACTGTTCGTTCAGTTGTCCCTAGGAGTCCAAAATCAAAATCAGAGCCCCAAAATGAGAGTAATATGGTCTGTTTAAAGTTCTCAGATTAGAAATCATAGCTGACATTTTTCACTACTTTCATTTTTGTAGACTGAATTAATTAATTCACAAATAATTAATCAAAAGGGATAATTTACAGAGTATCAGTCAATAATGCCTTTATCTACATCAAGCATTTTTCAGAATAATATAGACAGCATATAAGGCATTAAACATTTAAAGTTGCAGTGAGGTTTAACTTTGGGGGAGTTGTGTCAGATAGTCAAATGCTTTTTCACTTTCAGTTTTTTAATAATAATAATAATAATAATAATAATAATAATAATAATAATAATAATAATAATAATAATAATAATAATTTTTGTTAAAATAATAAATCTGCTTTTAGATTGGGGTGTAATACAGACCACCCAGTAAGACTACATGTTGCATGTGAACTTTGACAGTAATGTCCATGTTTGAATTGAGACTAATTGTATAGAGGGCAGTCCAAGCTCTGCAGGAGATTTTACAGAATAGTACATCTTGTCATGGTGGAGGAACGCAGTTGTGCCATCAAAGGGAAAGTCCACCCTGAAAATGAATGCAGCCTCATGTTGTTCCTCTGATCTTTGGACACATTAATAAGAGTTGGTGAACATGATGTTAACTCATCTCAAAGCTGGAGACGAGACAGACAAGACTTGAGGCTGTGATGATGATGAAACTATAGCTGGACTCCAACATCAGCCTGTTGATTTTTAAAAGAATAATATCACATAGGAATTCTTGTTTAGGCTACAATTCTGTAGCAAGAGTGACAACAAAAGTCATTCATTTAGCAAATTAAAGGAAGAAATGGTTTGAGGGAGATTTTGCTTTGTATAACTGACACTGATACATCAATACAGTGCTGTGCTCTGAGAAATGCTACTTCTTTTATCTTCCCTCTAAAACTGTGAGCGACACGATACTGCAGCCTCAACAGAACTGCCTTTGTGGAAAAGTTCTGATTTGGATTAAAGGCGGTGAGTGTGTTGTGCACATTAGGCTCAAGGCCTCTTTCAACTCCTCTGTGCAAAATCACTGCTGCGATCAAATGTGTGATTATGATCGCCCTACCGTTTCCTGTTGAGAAATGTGTGAAAAATGTTTTTGCAGTAGCCATTTAAAGAGACTGCAGCAGTACTGTCCTGTGGGAAATAGGTTTTTGCTTTAATGCTGAGATCAGATGAGGAGATCAACTCTCATGCCAGTATGGGAGGGAGCCGCAGCCAGCAGACAGATAACTGCACAAAGACTGAAAACAGTGAAAGAACGTGCCTGTATGTAATTTGTTCAATTTGTTGCCTACAAAATACCAAGTGTGAAAAGAATGAAATGTGTCTTTGTCTGAGTTAATATGCTGAAAAATCTTTTAACCTCTTCAGAGTCAAGCTACCTGTTTTCCCCTGGTTCTAGTCTTTCTGTTAAGCTAAGCTAACTTGCTGCTATTATTATAATATTTTCCAGCCAGGAGTTAGAAGAAGAGGATTGATACGGGCCTAACTCTCCTGTCTGCACACTAAAGGCTCTATTTTGGCACCAGCGCAAAGTTGATCTAAACGCAGGTTCAGCAATATCAGTAATTTGGTATAGCACAAGTGGCTTTTTTGTGGACCAGCAAGAACCTGGCTGTGTGAGCTGGGTGGAGCAGTGTTAAGAAGGGTTGTGGGTAAAGATGTGTTGGATTGGATCGGCTGCTTTGCAGTTTTTGTGTCATTTTTGAGGTGAACATGTACTTGTGCCTCAAACCAGGTCTAAGTGCAGCGAAGCTAGCGGAGCACTGTTGTCATGGCTTGAGTAGGCAAGAGCACATACAGACGGGCCTATCCAAAATCCTACAGGCAGGTTTGGTGGATGTCCTCCACATTTATCCCATTTACATTCAACTTCCTATGCTGGGCAGCAGTTTTGCCATTTATAGCATTAGCTACCTCTTCCTGAGCCTATGTGTCTTAATCAGCCCATGAAGCATTACTAAATATATTGTAAATTTGGTGATTATGAGCCTGAATCTTTCAAACAAGTATGTCATATTACTCCTACGTAAAGTTTGGCTACAAAAATTACAATGCGCTTATCACAGTGGTCTTAAAGAGAAGGAGAGGAGCTCATCTAACTTGGCATGATTGAAATCGGCTGTGACACACCTTTTAACTGTCAGTTTCTCCTATTTTATTACTGAGCCCCAGATGTGCCCGCTTTGTCTTCACTAAATTATCAAAAAAGATTGTCACACCTACTTGCGTTCCCTGCACCCAGAACCTGCACCTGCACAGCACCCAGACTGACAGAAATAGAACCCTAAATACGAAGCTGCAGCTTATAGTAGCTTAGCTCAGTATAAACACAGAAAACAAAGGGTAATGGTTTGTCTGACTATGTAATTTACACAACCCTAACAAAAAGAATTTAGCTCCCCTAAAGCTCACGAGGTAAGGTATTATATCCCAAAGGTTAAAAATGACAGCATTAGTTTATGTGCAACTTGATCCCATGGATGCACTACATACTGTTACCTTCATACTACTTTAGCATTCAGTATAAAAACACACCTATCATTATATAGTAACAGTAAAAAAAAAAAAAAGGCAATATGTGTGATGTCATTTAAACTACAACTTGCAAATGTTGCTCCTAATTAAACACAGAGAGAGTGAAATGTCTTTTTAAAGAAA
The DNA here is from genome assembly GCA_029783665.1 of Naso thynnoides. Lineage (NCBI taxonomy): Eukaryota > Metazoa > Chordata > Actinopteri > Acanthuriformes > Acanthuridae > Naso > Naso thynnoides. Next base: position 8,119,741 of record JAQLOL010000020.1, on the reverse strand, counting down.
ACTAGACTTTTATTTCTGCATAAGATAACATGTTAACCAGTTATTTAGAGAGCTTTGAGGTGCTGGTAAATCAGTGCTGAAAGTGAGCCCTTCTTTATTTTGGTCTAACCATAACCCTGTACTATGATTTTTTCTAGCACACTTGTGTCCTTCCTCATAAGTTGCATATACTCTTTTCTGCACTCCCATGTCACTTAGTGGTGACAACCAACATCACTGAGACTGGTTTTTACAAAGCCATCTATTCTTAAACAACTGAAATGGTTGTACCCTATGTTAAAAATGATGTGGACATCAACAATATCTCCTGGTATTTTTTTATTTATTGAAGAATTTCAGAAATGTACTGAAAGAGAGCAGCTGATGATTTTCTATGGCGGCTAGTACACACAAGTCTATACTTGTTTTTTACCATTTCAAACACTGTTATAGGTGGAGTTTTTTAACTTTTGGACAGAGCCAGATGACCAACCTTCCTATTTGCTAAGCTAACCCACTGCTGTCTATACAGTAGTCTCATAATATTTAGTATATAAATATAAGAGCTGTGTGAATATTTTCATCTAGCTCTTTTGCTCAGGCCAATTTAATCTTTATTTTCTCATTTCAACTGGAGACTTGAGATTTATGTTATTCCTGTTATACTGTGCACACAAAACTATGTCAGGGATTGACACCAGGCATTAAAAATCACTGTCTGTAGGTGTAGAGGTTGGTGTGAGCTGTATGTGGATGTGTAAATTAATATTTAATCTTTATCTGTGTGAGACACAGAATTGGAAACATGATGGCACAACAACATGGCATGTTTCACTGCTTCGGCTCCTCCTGTCTTCCTCTTCCTGTCTCTCTCCTCTTCCTCTCATCGCCCCTCTGCTCCTTTCATCTCCTCCTGCCATCCCTTTCTTTTCATCCCCTGCTCTCTCTCTTCTCTTTTGATTTTTTTTTCAGGACTGTGTCTGTACTTGCATGCAACACACACTCACAAGCACATATTCAAACGCATAAAGCAACATTTCTCATTATCTGGCCCGACCAGCAGGCAGCTTTGTAATCAGACTGTGTATATTTGTTGTGCTGCAAACACACACACATACACATAGGTATACCTGTCACTTCTGGTTTTCCACGCACATCTTTCGAACGCGAGCACAGTGAGTCACATTTTTTTCCGTCTCACACACAGATGTCAAACACAGCACTGCACAAAGCCCCAGCCCCAGCGTTGAATAGAGCCAGAAATAGCGTTGGGTTTTGACTTAGAATCGGCTTAAGTCTTCAAAGAGAAAATTTTGATGTTGCAAAGGGAGTGAAAGAGGGAGAGGGAGAGGGGTGAGGGACGGGGAGGAAAGGGAGGGGAGAACAGAGCAGATCTGGTTGTTATATCCAGCTGTAAAAAGGGGGCAAAAAACTTCAAAGACTGATGTTGCCATGGTAACTGTATGGTGCGTGTGCTTTAATACCCCCACCTAACCCCCCTGCTCACACACATAGAAATACATGTAGCAAATGTTTTCATAAAAAAAGATGGCAGCAGAGGAGTAGAGTGTGCACTGGGTGCAGACTTGCTCCCTAATACTTTACTTTTACATCTCCATTCCTTTCTCCTTCATCATAGAATACTGTTGCTCTCCATATCCAGCAGAGATCATATTGATGTGTGTAGCGATGGGCACTGCTGCAGCTAATTAAAACCCAATAGGGCTTAGCAGCACAGTTTCCCCATGTGAAATGATTGGTGTAGTCTTATCTGGAGGTGGAGGAGTTGCTGCTTCATGTTTTTCTCTCTGAATCGATGTTTGGGGCTTGTTCCCTGTAGTTTGACATGCTATCACTTCATAGACAGTAGATCTAAATTCCTGCTGTAGTCAGATCCATGTCTCAATCTGTGTTTTCCTGTTTTGAAGTATGTATTGTGCCTCCTTCATTGACTGGTAAATTGACTTTGAAGCTGCAGCTAAACCTCCATCCTTTAAGTGCCAAGAAAATGAAGAAGTTGTGTGGTCGGCTGAATTTCATTTTATGTTGGGCTGCTTTAATACCATCGTTCATATATATGGCTTTATGGCTTTATGGCAATGTCAGTGTATCTCTCTGTGCATCAGTCTGTCCAGTTTGTAACCAATTTAATTCCTTGTTTTCTCTTCCTGTCACTTCATCTTTGATGCCTCTTTTCATGCTGTCTGGTCCTGATGTCTCCTTGTCTGTTTTGTTTTTCCCTTCAATATCTTGATATCTCATTGTAAACTTCTTCCTCTAATGTTGCTATGAAAGGCAGGCGAGACATAATGGGAAAAACAGAACAAACCAACCAGAGATTGAAAAACTGAGTAGTCCTCACAAAGCCTAGATTTTAATGTCGGCTCTGTCTACAAATAAAAATGTTCATCAATAGCATCATTCGTGAATTCTTATTGAGAGTGGTTAACTGAACAAACAGTTAAACAGACTATTTGTCTCAAAAAACACTTACTAGTCCCTCAGGGCAGCTATGGCTTGGGAGGAATAGCAGATTGTCTACTTATCAGACGGTCTGTGGTTCGATTCACTTTTTTAAAAAGATATTTTTCTGGGCTTTTTGTGCCTTTATTTCTTGGACAGGACAGCTGAGGAGTAGACAGGAAACAGGGGAGAGAGGGGGAATGACATGCAGCAAAGGGCCACAGGTGGAATTGAACCGCTGTGGTGAGGACATAGTCTCTGTATATGGGGTGCCTGCTCTACAAATTGAGCCACCAGGCGCCCCACATTTAGTTCACTTTTAACAAAGACTGACTGATGATTTCTGGGCTGTGCTATCAGCTGCTGCGACAACAAACTGACACCTTAGTTATAAAAAATAAATAAATAAAACTTGTGCACCATAAATACATTTTTTAGTTAATAGCTTTCTAAAAAATACTGATTGGAAACCACAAAAAAAACAACTTCTTGCTAGCTGCCTTGTTAGCTTCGAACTAATTTTCCAGGCCAAATTTCACTTTTAAAATATCATGTTATTTGTATTAAGAGATGCATTTCTTTCTGTTGGGCTGCACATAGCTATTTTCACAGCTCTTTCATAATTTTAGTTCAGTGCCTTTATTGTCATTGTGCAACTGCCAAACAAAATTGTCTCCGGTGATGCATACACAGAAATCACATTCAAGCAGAGACGTGAAAGAACACATATAAGTTTATGAGCAAGAAAATATGAACAATAGTATAAAACAAGGTTGTTAAAACCACACTGGGTAGATATTATTCAATCATTATTATTTAAAATGTACATTTAAAGTGTATCTCATGCTAGGACCTTGTTGCACATATCAGGATTTTTCCCTAAGATGTTCTAACCTTATTTTCCAACATGTTGATGTCTGGAGTTGGTCCCCAGGTGCAGCGTTGTGGCTGCCCACTGTTCATCAAGGACGGGTTAAATGCAGAGGACAAATCTCACTGTGTGCTCTATATGTGACCAAGAAAGTACCATTATTTTGTAAAGATCCTTCAACAAGTTTCATCAAAACAAACCTCATGGTAAAAGTAGTCCATGATAATTGTACTTAATTTTGAGGAAGGTCATTGATTATAATTCTGTAGAGGATTCAAGGTCACAAAGGTCAGCAAACAGCACTGCAGCTGTGTATGTTATTTGAGCCTCCCTGCCTGTTTGATCCATTTTTTCACTTTCGTCTCTGTCCTTCTTTTATGGCCGTGTGAAGGAAAGGGGTCTGTCATACATTAAGAAGAACCGGGTCTAACTAGTTTGTCCCTGGAGCGCTTTCTGTCTGCAGATGGACCGATGCCCAGAGACTCTGAAACTGAAGCTCTGATGCTGCCAGCAAGTTCAAGTCGGCTGGGAACTTGGAGGTTGTTTATGTCTAAAATGATTTCTGTTTTTTACCACAGGGTGATAACTGAGGTGCCATGAACATCAAGAGAGAAGATCAGGTTAGTCAGCCAGGATCTCTCCTCTACATCTAAACTAGGTGTTTATACTATTTGAGATGTTAATTTTTAACATATCATGTTGGGTATTTTTATAAAGGTTCCATTGTAGTAATTTACTGTAAAGTTACTATTAATATTATGTTAGAAATGTGGAATATTTATTAGTGGTGTAATGACCAATGTATTGATTAACTGATTCATATTCCTACTATCAAACTACATTGATAGGCAATCAGAAAATCGTCCTTGTGGTGTGACTTGTATTGAGCTAAAATAATAAAATAAAAATCTGTTGTGTCAGTGGTAAGAATTTGTGCCTTATATTTGGAATGTTCAACCTTGTTATGTGTCTTGTTATGTATGTATATTTTGCACTTATAATGGTAAACAGTTGTAAACATTAGTTTGAGTTCATTCTGCAACGTTTTGGGCATGCATATTGCATCAGCAGGGTTACTTCAGAAAATGGTGGATCTTGGCAGGGAAGCATCCGGAGAATGAGAGATTTTCAGTCAGTGTTTGCGGTCCACAGATTGATAAAAAAGCCTTGCACTGAATGTTTATGTAGTTCAGTGTGTCATACGTTTTCAGCGTTTTACTTCCTCTACCACTGCAAAAAAATAGGCATTTTCTTTTTTCTATTTTTGGCAAAATAAAACTTTAATATATTGATTTCTATTCATTGAATCTTATCATATCATGCTTTAAATGGGACAGTCGTTGTATCGCTTACTTTGAATCGTAATATACATCGTATCATTGTTAAAAAGTATCATTACACCCCCTATCTTTAGTGTTAGACTAGATGTAGCAAAGAGATGTCATAGTATTCTATTAATGATCATTGTTTGTTTGTTGTGCTCACTGTGAGAGAGGACGAATGTTAATGATTTTCCATTACATAATGTTGTTTTCCAAACCAAAAAGCAGTATTGGGAGCAGCTGTATCCAAAAAAAAAAAAAAAGAATCCTCTCTGAGTGGTTTGAGGCTGATTCAGGACCAGCTGGGAAGAAAGAGTTCACAAAGCACTGTGGTGAGGACACTCATGCAATGTGTCATAACCAATGCCATGCAACCTCATACGTCCAGACAGTCAACTTTCCAGTACTGAAATCAAAGCAGGTTGATTTCTATGGAATGAAGAGCTTCATGCTTTGAACAGACGGTGCTTTGTATTATTTTTCTCTGCCATGAGGTAAGAATTTCACAGATATTTGTGGTGCTGTGGTAGATGCAGTATAAGTAGTAAGAAACAGAACAGCAGGATCAAATTGAGCTAAAAAAAAAAAAAAAAGAGCAGTAAATGCAGAAGAGAACTAATAACTTACATGTAGCTACTGGGGAAATGGGTAGATTAGCTTGGAACAAAGGCTGGAGACAGTGGGTATTTAACTAGCTTTGTTAAAAGTATAAATAGCCACCCACCATCAGCAAAAAGCTTGCTAATTTACACATAAGATAGATATATACGGTATGTGTAAAACTAATTACTTCAATCTGTAAATATAAATGTAAAAATTACAAAGCATGTGTTTTTGCTCACACATTCATTTTACCTGCCCGACATGTCAGCCAGCAATCATATGGCGGATTTCTACTCAAATTTAGTGCAATTTTAAAGAATATTTGCAGAAGTAAATTTGCATTCCTCCATCAGCTGCTCTTTGCACAAACTTCAAATGCACCTAAAACTGCCAAATGAAACCACACAGTGTGCAGGAATTCATTGGCAGAGCTCAGAAAAAGTCCAGCACATGATTTTAAGAATTTAAAATTGGATAAAAGAATGAAACGAATGTATTTAAGGTTTATTTTGTTAACTGCAGACTGCTTCCAGCCTTAATGCTTAAAGCGAATTGACTGCTGTTAAAAGATTCTTGGGATCTAGTTTTGACCAAGCCAGACGTGAAAAGAAACCCCCCAAATCAAGATTGAAATCAAATTTATCTCTCCCTCCATTTAATGCATTTGCACTAAAATATGGATGCCTGCTGTGTCTGCCGACCCTCAAATGGTTCAGTGAAACAATCCCACCCTCCTTTCATGTGCTGTCTGTCTCTAAAGACGTGTTTGAACAAGACATTTGATTTGCATGCCTGCGCCCCCGTAAAAGAGGGACTGATTTAAATTATATTGCTTTCTGTGTGATCCTCTTTCTCCTCCTACGGCATTAGGAAAGTTTATTTGCAATATAACTGATATTTAGAAAAGCATATAGGAGCATCATCAGAGCACACAAGCAAAATCATGCAGCTATAAGGAGAGCATTTTGTGCTCATTTTCTCTCTGTGCAGCTATTTCTTAGTGCTTTTTAATGTGACACCTCCAGCAGACGTTCTACCTGTCATATCCTACTTGTGTACCTTAACTCTTAATGTTATTTATGGGCCTCATCGTGCCAGCAGGAGTGTTGCTGTAAAAGACTTACAAGTCCCTAAATGTCACTATGAACCCACGTTTACTGAATATTGCAGCAAGGAATTGTCAAGCCAAGTCATAATGTGTAAATAAAGCCTCAGGCTTTATTTATATATCATGAGTGCTAGCATTGTTTACCTCCCATAGACATCTCTCCGAACAGATCTGCATTGTTATATCAGAAGCTGTGTTACCTCACTTCATCTGGCATCATATCTACCCTCGACTTATAAGGTAACAGGTCATTTCAAATCCTGAGCCAAAACTTTCCTTCTCTCTGTTAGTCAGAGTTGCCATTTTAGCCAGATGTGAGACTTCCTTCCTTGCTTTGAACTGAATCCCACCCCAGATTTCATTTAATATATTCACAAATCCTGAATCCTGGACTAATCAGCCTCACTTTCTCCTCTTCTCCCCATTATCTTTCCAAACCAGGTGGCTTTGTGGGTTTCTGCTGTAATTAAAATAATGCAAATGAGGTAATCCTGTAAAACAAATCCTTCTGTCTCCCTTAATGAAGACCCTTACCCGCTTTCTTGTGTGATGAAATATTTTTGCTGTGAATAAACCAGCAGTGCTCTCTCTGCAGAGATGTGTGCCAGACAGCCCGTCAGGATTAGTGACTTTACTGACAGACACATTGCGTCGGCTAAGCCGCATTCTGAAAATGATCCAAGAGATAAAGTGACAAAACAATGAAAGCAAGTCAAACTGGTGTTACAGTCTGTGGCCTGAACCCACAGCAGTGTTACAGAAGCTCATAGGCATTGTGGCACTACTAGGAGCTAGCGGATAATAGTGCCATTTTACTGCTTCACAAGCCAGCACATTCAAGGTTCAAGGTATCTTTATTTGTCTCCCTTGGAAGAAATTTGTCTTGGACATGGGGAAAAAATGCTGCACAGACAATACAAAGACATAAACAGAAACAAAGTGCAAAATATTTGCCCATGACAAATAAATTGTGCAAATTGGCTGTCCCTGGTACACAAGCACGTACACATATAAAACTTAAAAAAGGAAAAAAAGAGCACACCACTTCTACTCAAGTAACACACACATGCTCCCACATTCCCAAGCACACATGCACACACACACTGCCATACACAAAATGAGGTCTTTGGTGAGCTGCAGTCATCGTCATTTTTGTAACTGGAATCACCAGAATGAAAAAATCCAGGTTATTATAGCATCACAGGTTGTTGAATTATTGCTACATCATTATGCACCTGTAGGTAGAGCTAACTCAATGAAGTACAAAGGCCATGTAACAATCCCCAATTTTATGAGGCTTACTGAATTCATGTAGTTGTATTCATGTAATATTATTTTCATTTTGGAGCCTGTAGTTTGTGGTTCTGTTGAATTAAACTGATTACTTATTGGATTTACCTGCCAGGACAGTTGTGTGGCTTTATACAGGAAGTAATATGGGTTAGATAATATTTCAAACATGACACATGGGTTGTTCAGGGGCAAATCACTTGCCCATGATTCCTGTAGTTGCTTCCTCTGACTTGGTTGAACTTTTCAAGGACACAATCTGTTTGCTGGTGGCAAGCAGGTAAGGGATCATTTACCTGCTGTTGCACGACCGAATCTTACTTGTCGTTCTGTGTGCAAGGAGTGAGGTGACAGAGGAACAGTTTTGCACCACAGATAAACTGTACTGTTATGGTCACAATCTTCAGTTTTACATAATTTCCATTGAAGTCTGCACATGGATGAATTCAAGCTGTTTATCTATATCTAAGGTCAGTGTTCACCTATCTTCAACTTGTTAAGCTAATAGGAACTCTACTGTATTATATATGTACAATATTTAGTATATTGTAACTTTACTAAACTATAAACTGTTGTGTCAATGTCACACACTGTTTCAGGTCTATCATTGTTATTTATTACCTGCAAAAGAAACATGACATCATGTCCTTTTTTTCTGAGATGATTGCAGTAGATTTTCTCAAACAGAAACATGTTATATTATATTTAGAAATCTTGAGTTGTTGAGTGGAAAGTGAATGATCTGCAGTTTAGTCACGTCAGCGACCAAGTCTTTAAACAAACAGTCTATTGTCTTAAGAAAACTTTGGGGGCAGACAGGCCAAATGTCAAGTTTTTTTCCGCCCCGTTTCCTTTTATTAAACAACTCTGCATCAGTGCTGCAAGCAGAATACACCTGTGGTAGCATGACACGTGCACACACACAATCATAAATACATGCATCTGACACACACACACACACACACACACACACCTTGAGTAGGTTTTTAAAAAAACCTCCAAACTCACTGACATGAGAGCTTTGAGGTCAGCTCTGCCTCTGTGGCTGAGAGGAGATGAGAGGAGAATTGACCATGTAATTTTAAAATCGTTGTGGAATATAAATTTCACTTTGAGTTATTTTAGTCCACTTTAAATTATGTTAATATATGCATTCTCTCTCATGTTTGCACCAGGATCTTTAAATATTTTCTCCTGTGCAAATATTGCAACCTGCTCAGGAAATGAATTCTCTTGGACAAAGGTCATCATTTATGATGTTAGAAATAAAAAGTCGCTTACAAATCAACTATACTTTTGCCTGTTGAACTGAAAGTTGACGGTGAAACAAGACAACCCCTT
>JAQLOL010000020.1:8092969-8106078 GCA_029783665.1 Naso thynnoides | reverse complement strand
CCCCCCCCCCAAAAAAAAAATAATAAAAAAAAAATCATGCTTTAACATACATCTCGCTTTGGAAGAGTGTGTCCAAATAAGAATTTACAAACCTCAAATGATGATTGATTTTATAGCTGAAATGGTAAAATGAGTCAGCAGTTAGATGCTTGACATATCGGTCAATGATTTGACACACAAGTATGCTAAAATTACACACACTGTTGCTCATCAAATGTGAATGTGTTCATTTTCGTAGTATTTTTGTTGGTAAACGGAAAAGCCTTCACATTAAATAACTATTTGAAAATGAAATTCATTCAACCCCCCCCAAGCAAAAATATCAAACATTCCTTCTGATGTGATAATGAAAGCTTTTGGTTCGGACTGTCTGTTGCACAGAAGTGATTTGAATCATCACCTTGTGCTTTAAGTGTTACAGGCATTTTCACTATTTTCTGCTGTTTTCTGTACAAAACTATTTGGTTCATTGGTTAATTGAGAAAATAATCAGCAGATTAGTAAATATAATATATCACTAACTGGCTTTAATTATGCTATTTGAGCACAAAAACATTTTTTGCCAAGTCCATCTGCACTGAGCCGCACTGAGTCACCAAATGGCAGGAGGTTCAGGGTGCAGTGTGGGTACTGCAGGGTGGGGTGGGGGTGTTTAGCACTTCAGAGGCAGTGGCGCTCACAGGCCCCGAACACAGAGGCGAAGCAGCGGGGGGGCCCCTGCCCCCAACTGGTGTTTCATCTTCTCTGCTTCCACACTGAGCTGCCTTCATCCCGGCTCTGGGAGTTGGCTTTGAGGGCTTCCTCTGATCCCTCCAGATCCGCCTTTGTCACCGCTCATCCCCCTCTAAGCTCCAGTCTTTGCGCGGTTTTTGTCTCATTCCTGTTCTTTCCATCATTCTCTCTGCTGTTCGCGCAGTCTGTCTGTTTTTTTGCTGTATTCGTCTTATTTTCTGCGTTTGCTGGTGTTTTAAGAGAAAACTAGTCATCCTTCTTTTACTCTGTCCAGTTCTTTCTTTAATTCTCTTTGTCTCCCCTATCAAAGTACAGTTCCTCTGTCGTCTTCAAAGATATGATTGATTTTAAATAATATCACAATCTGTCAAATTTAATGCCGACCTTTTGGCTTATTTTTGAGAATATGCATTTGTCTTCACCCCCCTGTATTGTGAGAAAACAGTTTTGAGGCTCTCGTGTTGTTGTACAAGCTGTGAAATCTGACTCGGCACGAAGCTAATGTGAGTTTGATTGAAGCGGTACGTTTCATGGATTTGTGAGAGCAGGCTGCCACAAATTTAGGAGATTTGCATCCAGTGAAAACAGTCTGCATCTGCCTGTGAAAACAACTGCAGGAATCTGTTGGCCATGCTGTCTGCGCAGACACCTGCTCTGATGCTCAACTTTCGGTCTACAGGTGTGTCAGTTGAATTAGTTACCATCTTTCTTTTTTTTGAGGCATTTTTCCTTTTCCCTGTGCAGCTACTTTGTTTTTTTTTTTTACTTCCTAAATTTAACTTTTAACCCAACAGCACCGCTGACTTGAATGCAGTGTCTGATTTCTAGCGTCGCAGCTGACATTCATTATCTCTTTGAGGTATTTTTGCGTTGTTTTATTTTGGGTATAGACACATCAACACGCAAACTTCTCGCTGTACTATTTCGGGGAAGATCTGAAGGTTTTATTCTCCAGTGAGCGTCCCATCATCTCCATTTAAAATGCAATTCTAGCCGTCTTCACTCCACCCCTCATTCTCTGGCAGATGTGTAATTTGAGGCTTGCCTTGTCGGTGCCTCTGAGTCACTGGGTCAACCTTGTTCAATCTGTCATTGAGTTACTCAATTAACAGGATACATGAGGGAGTGCACTTGACACTTTGTTTAAGTTAGTGGGTCAGATTTTTCGATTTGTGTTGTAAACTCCCTGTGAAGTTTTTAAGTGTATATGTTTATTTTCAAGGTATTTTGCTGCAATCTACTACACTTACTTCCATTTATTTCTATTAAGAAAGTTGATTTCAGTCTGAATATTGCAACTTCAAACTGTAAAGCCCATGGAATGTGAATCAAAAGTGCTTAGTACTTTTCTATATATATGACAAAGAAAAACAACAAATCTTATAGGCTACCTCTTCTTAGTTGTGGTATTCTTCTTGGTTAATGTCTCTCAGTGCTGGCCCTGACCAATTTGGTCCCTTAGGAAAGATTTTAGCTGGTGCCCCTTTTATATCGCAGTCAATTTCACTACCAGTGTTCACTCACACACAGAAACTGCATATCTTTGGCTTTGAGATTATATTTTTATTTAAATAGGAAATAACCCAAAAAATGAAAAACACCAGAAACAAGTGACATAAAATAAAATATATTTAACTGCAACTGACTATATAATTTTAGTATATATTAACTAATTACTGGGTTGTGCTGAGTGAAAGGGGAAAGGAGCACCTGATGCCTCTGCTTCATTGCTGGGTTGAGCTGAAGGGGAGAAGGTGTCTGCAGATGGCTCAAGATTTGCAGGAGAAGGGTTAAAATATTTTAAAAAGTGCTGTGAAGAGAGGAGAAGTGTATGTGACCATTTGGTATCACAAAAAATGAAAAAGAACAAGAAAAAAAGATTAACAGATGCATGATGTTCGCTTTACTTAAGACAAATGTGGAAATAAATTAGATGAGATTCAACTTTATTGTCATTACAGTGAAATGTGGTTTAGCATCTAACCAGAATGATAGAAAGCAGTGAAGTGCGGTGTAATTATATATAGCATATGAAAGGTATGGGAAAGCTGATGTATGTAGTATTAACATTAATGATGTAAACTTTAATAAACTCACTTGCATGAACTGTAACATAATAAACCAAAGACTTACAATTCTTGCTTATGAAGGGGTTGAAAAACAAAGAGCATTTTAATTAACTGTTACAAGCAGGACAAACTTAAGTTTGTCAGATGTCAAAAAGTGTATGACACAGCCAGCAGGTGAAACAATACCTGAATAGACCTGATCTTCCCAAATTTCCCTGATGAATTTAATGTGGGAGTAACATCAACTGATGCTAACTCTAGCTATTCATTGATGAGCAAACCACGTTATCATCATCCAAAAGAAAGCTATCAAATTAACACTCGGCTGCAACAAAAGTAACTACCGATGCTAGATTATTAATTTCATCATATTAACATAACTGTACCTGTGTTTTTCCTATTTTTCCTCCTCTTTCTTTCCCTGGACACCAGAGAGCTTTGGTTGTTTTGACACAATGCCAATGAAAGATACAGATAGCGTCTTTCATGGGGTCAGGTCAGATGACTCAACCTCCCAGAGAGCAGGTAAAGTGCAACGAGGGGGGGTGACAGGAACCCAGAAATACAGGCCTTTCTATTATCGATTAGGTTTTGCTATGTAGTTCTGTTGTGTGGGCTTATGTAATATTTTAAAGTAATAGAAATCAAACTAGTAAAAATAGGGGATTTTTTTCTTCCTCCATTTGTGGCGCCTCCTATCGATGATTGTGCTCCTAGCCTTTGCTGTACTGCCCATGCCACGGGCCAACCCTGGTGTTTTTGACTGTTAGTCACTAAGAAAAAGTTCAGCATTCAATTTCCATCATTTTTATATTACGTTTTCCTTATACTCAATGTGTTATTTATTTAAAACAGCCACTGTGTGGCCCTTGTCAAGTTGTTTCTAGTTTATTGTTGTATCAGCCTGCCAATGTCTTTCCAACCTTTCAGGTTCTCAGTGTATAAATCAGGAGGTGGGAATCGCCCAACACATTAAGAAGGAATATATATCTTTCTGAACAATTTGCCACTGATTTCTGCCTTGTGACTCTCTGTGATTTTTAGAAAAGCAGACTGCTCTGATATATGTAACTAATGAGCATTTCAAGTCAGATTTTCTGTGGCTTAAAGTAGGAGCATGGTAATTTGGATTTCGCTTTGGATGGAAATATGAAATTTAATCTCCTTTCCTCTTTCTGTGTTATTACAACAAGAGCCCGATGCTTCTCTTGTTAAATGGGCGCTGGCTAGAGCGAGTACCACAGTACCTGTTTCCAGCAACAGTTAAAGCATCACGTGCTTGAACACTGATGGAAAACCAGGGAAACCTAAAGGTATAATCGATCAGCATGTGTAGATAGTCACAAATGGTGAAGCCAAAAAGAGATCAGTCATCACCGTGGGAAACTCCTAGGTCTCTTGCTTTCACTGAGAATAACCCTAACCCCGCAGGCCGATTATTCTGCAAAGAAATTTCACTGTGTTGGTTTGAAGGGCCTTAATCCACAGAGAGGTATGGTTTGTTACTAAAGCCTAGTTTACTAAAGCCAGTATTGTTACTTTTGAGCCTTGTATCCTCACTTAGCCGGCATCGTAGTGGCTCAAAGATGGAGCATTTTGGAGACGATGGGCCGCGGTTTTATTTTGAATTCTCTGTCTTGGCGTCTCATTGTGGACAGGCACAAACGGAGGAAATTGGAGCCTCCAGCATGGACACCATTTGTGATTGGTCTCGCCACAGTCGTGTGACTATTTTATGGAAGAAAACAAACCTGCATGTATCATGCATGTATCTGTGAGCCTTGACTACCCAGTGTTATTTCAACATGGATGACAAATTACGGGCGTTGCTGATGTTGTTGTCTTTACTAGCAGCTGTTATGCAGCTAAATTCTGCCTTTCATCATGTTACTACTGCTTACATACACAGGAGGAAAGATACTGTTCAGCGAACTGTGGCAGTTCCCCAATCAGAGGCGCTATCAGCCCTGCGTAACTTAAGACAACTTTGTTAACAGAGTTGTGGTTCCAGAGGAATGGTGAGAGAACATGGGTCAAGATCGGTCCTGATCAACCTGAACAAAAAACTGCGTCTGCATGTGGAGGGAATGACAAAGGTGACCTGCACCTTGTATTGACGTTACTTAACGTCACTTAATTAACGAGGGAAGACTCCAGAAAACTGGCAATTCTTTTGGATTATCCCGGCAAGTTGTTTTTTTCATCATCGGACAGGTTTGTTAGTCTGCCATCATCAGAACACCGCGCACAGAGCCCGAAGTGACAAGTTTATCATCAGTGAGTTCTGTCACAATGCCTGAGAGTTACTGAATGCAAACACACCGTAGTTAAACAACTGCTTGCTAGTTTCCACAAACTAGATAATGGAAAGAGAAAACGTTCTTTGAATGAACTGGTGCTGTGTGGCGTTAAGTGGTCATGTGATATGCGTGTAGTTGGCTAGAGAGTAGAGCTGCTACAGAGCTTACACCGCACACGGGGGTGAGCAGGAGTCTTAAGTCAAAGACGCGGCAATGTAGATGTAGCCTAAGTTCGACTCACCCAGTATCCCCTTTATTGAATATTTATAGTAATAGGGTTGTTATGATATTTCAAACTCGATACCGATACTTAGGAAAATACTTGATGCCAGACACCATTTTCGATTAGAGATGTTCCGATACCATTTTTTCCTTTCAAATACTGATTCCGTTTCCCAGACTTGCCTGTTGGCCAAACTGAGTACCGGTCTAGTACCAGTGCATAAAAACATAAAGTATTTTTATTTTAAACAGCTGTAACTAACCCTGTATGGATGTGATATGTTAACTATCGTTGAAGTATGGCCTGGCTCGGGTTAAAGATTTTGTAAAGCATGAACAAATACATACAGAGATCGCAAATGCCATAGAACTTTCTTTTAGTATGTGGAAAAGAGCGTAAATAATTAAACTAAGGAATAAACGCAAGATGCAGTTATAATTATGTAAAATACAAGCATTTACGTTCATGTGTTCCGCTGCTAGTGAAGGGTGGCTGTGTGCCTGCCTGTCAAGTTGTGTGTCAACTGAGGAGGCAAAAATGGCGCTGTAGGTATAGATACTGTTGCAAATGAGTTTCTGTTCTGATACCAATTTTTAGTAGGCTATCAATTAGTGTCTGAGTATCTTTTTTTTTTTTCTTGGACAACCCAGATAATAATGTAAAGGCAGTGGAGGTTTGCTCAGGAAAAGAAAAGTAGAGGTAGCTCTGGTGCTGTCATTAAGCAGTGATTTTCTGAGTTGAGTTTGATCCCAGGGCAGTACAAGTTGAGGGGCTATCAAAAGCCCCAGTTCCAGCTTTGTGACTTTTTTTTACTCCGACTTTTGATTAAACTCTTTTAAGTTATAAACATCTTGTCCCTCTTCTGTCTAGTTTGTTTCTGCATGCCTTTATTTCAATCGTCTTTTCTTTTGTCTGTTTCTTAGCTGTTTGTGTTTCTTCTCTTTTCCTTGCTTTGTATTAAATCAGTTGCAGAGACAGGCAGGGAGAAGGAGGAGAAAGAGGAGGAGGAGGGTTAGAGGATATACAGCAGGACATCAAAATTCCTGCTAGGTTCTCTGCAGTACAGCTTCAAAGCCTTCTTGCCTCTTACTGCATTGCCTGCACGACTCTGCTCAAACACTCAAGGTTACTATGAGACTCATAGGCCTCCTGCTACATGTGGGACTATTACTCTCTCTCATTCATTCTCTCTTTTGACTTTGAGTCAGTTTTTATTTCTATTTTATGTCCAACATTGAACATATCCAGGCATATTCTTTTCAATTAGTAATGTGATGGTGAATTTATGTATAAACTGTTGTACATCCAGCCTGATGTGCTGTAGCATGTAGGGCTCGTAAATGTTGACTGCATTTCATTTAAATACAAGGTTATTGTGTATGTGATGCAGGTTTTATGAGAGAAAAGAGCGGGTTCCTCCCACTAACCCTCATCCAACGAGCAAATGTACACTTAGATGTGAATATATCTCCATGCACATTTCTACACTTGTCAGCATACCTTGGATAAAGGATGGACACCATTTTTGTTCCTTGTTTCTGTCCTTTTTCCCATTTGTTGACCAACGATTTTCAAACACAAAAGAAGTATGATGTAGGATAGTCAGCAACATTTTTGGTTCCTGGTTGACATGTGAACAAGTCAAATTCAAAGTCCTAAACTTTGAGTTTCAGGTCCTAATTAAATCATAATGTGAAATAACAGAGCATCAGCTCACCTTATTTTGTGCAAGTTCAAATGTCGAACAAAGTGAAAAGTTGTTACGTCTAAATCTGTGTGTTGTTTTTTTGACCCACTCATTTGCACTCCTCAATTTGTTTCCTTTTAATTATAGAGTAGTTTTTGCACACAAACAATCTTTGGTATAATTCCTCCAATTGGAGCTCAGTAAAGTAACATTAATTCTTCATATTTCTCTCCTGCATCTTGATGGGATACTGTTGATTTGGAGAAGATAGTCTGTGGTGTTGCTATCCAAATTGAGTTGCATTTTTTTCCCCAAATGGTATCTAATATCATCTAATTTGTGACTCAAGTCCAACTCCATGCAATTCACGTGACTCACGTCCATACCTCTGATTCATGGTGAAGTCAGGGTCAAGCACGGTTTAATTCGAGATCCTGCTGTGCAGCTTCAGCTCCGGTCTTACTGCTAAACCATTGAGCATAGCGAAGGAATTAAAGTATAAAATAATAAAATAATATACATAAAATAATGGACAGAAGGGCTATGACAGTCTTCTCCAGCATATACTGTAGGTTTACATTGTATATACTTAATATATATCTGTAGATCTAGTAACCTGCGTTCTCAGCTTCATACCAGAGACGAGCATTGTCAAAGTGGTCAATATGCTTCAACCCATTAGCAGCGATAGCAAGCACTGTTTCCTGTCTCCACCTCCTGTGTTAAATGTCAGTCAGGTTTTAAAAGTTGTAGGGATTTATACTGTCTCCGTCCCCATTTATTTGACCTCCTTTCTAATGTTTGGGATGTTCAGGTTATCTGCAACAGGTGCTTTGCATTAGTACAACAGACTTTCACTGCAGTGGCACAATTCCTGGTCTTAAGTCCAACCATGAATCATAATGTGCCTCAGCAGTTTATGAGCATTCAAGGCTGTGCTGGACTATCTGCACGTCTGTTCTTTTTCCATTTTAACAGTCGCTTTTCTACAAAGTGTTATTGCATGGAGCGGTTGTTTTTTTTCACTCCTGGCTTTCACACACAGTCATTGCTTTGTTGTTCCCACATTAGTGCCAATACATGAATTCTTTATAACTCCCAGTTATACTGTCTGTTTGTTTGTGTGCTTCAAGTATTTTTATCTATTATTTTTATCCTCATTGACTTGGAAGTGAACAACTTAACTGGTGATAAGTTGTTGGGTATACATGACCTTGTTTCCAAGCTAAACTTTTCTTTACAGTAATTCTAAAGTTAAATAGTTCAAGTGAAATTAAGAATTGTGTTTCTTGAGTCCATTTTTTATGGAAAAAAACAAGGCTCCTAGCCAACAGCTGCAAAGTCCCACAGCGACATCTGCAATGTTTTATACTTGGAATGACTTCGATTTCAGTCTTCAGAATTCTTGGCCTGTCCGAAACCTGGGAAAACTGCCGAGCTCTGTTGACTTTTACCTTTATCATCCCGTCACAATGCAGGAGAGAACAGAGCAAAGGACCACATTTTCATTAAATGTGGAGCTGCTTATATGCTTTGGCATGAGTCCAAGCACTGAGAGACTCAGGGGCCCGATGTATCCAACTGCTCTTTACCGACATGTCTCTTACCAACACATATCAGACATCGGTTGTCAGACGTGTTGAACAAAACTGGGATTTAAGTGCTGCTGTCAGATGGAGAGTGTGTCGCTTCTGGATTTAAGAAAAACAACCCTACTTAGTGGTCAATCTTAAATATTTGAATTTATACATCATCATTGAGTGGTTTAATGGGTTTTGGTGTTCTGAAGTGTAACTGAGAAAATATACTGTGCTAAGTCCTGTGTGTTGCCGCCGTTCTGATCCTTGTGTTTTTCTCAGTAGCACAACGCTGATGATTCCAGCGTGTTGGCACCTTTTTGTTGTACTCTAATTGATTTTTATGTCCAACACTTGACAGTTGTGTACGTAAATATTCTTGCAAGCAGTTTAAAGCAGGACTAAAAATGACTGATAATTGGAATTAGTACAAATTGTTGTTTTAGCAATATGTGTGAAATGTCTAAGTTGTGTTTCCATACTAGTAATATGCTAACTTTTTGTAAATTAGTGATGTTGGTGTAAGTTGGCCACATTTGCTAATTTGAGCTACAACAGTCCTGTAAACTGTGGCATTAATAGTTAAACCACACGCCCACCAACAGCAGTTAATGGGGCTGTTGTGACTCCAGGTAGCTGGCTCGCTCAGGCCTTCTGCTAGTATGTAATGGTCGCATCAATAAGTCTGGGATATTTCAGTGGTAAAACCAGTTCTGCCAGGATATTAAAGAGATTAGGAAAGAACTAACGTCAGTTGTAGAAGGATTATGCTCACCTGATGCATTATTAAAATATTGTTTATAGTTAAAGAATGAATGTAATGGATCTGGAGATTTGTGGTTAAAAATGTATAAATCAATTAAATATTCTTAGGATGTTAGCATGTAATTATTAAAGGAGTTTTAATATAGCAACAAGAAATAGTGACAGATGTAGTTCAGTGAGGGGAAATAAGAAGGGAAATTAAAAAAAAAAAGTGAATCTTTTCTGTTTCAAACCACCTTTCTAGCCTTTCAAATATACATTTCTATGTTTACGAGGTGCACTTAAATGCACCATGAAGCCCTGTTGGTCCGCACACCCTTTGCTATACCAGGGGATGTAGATTTCAGAGTCTATGTGCTGAGTAGCTAATGCTAGCTAGCCAGCTGTCTGCAGACGTCATACTGAATTCAAACTACAGGAGCAGATGTCTGTGAATATTCTCATTCATCCAGGTCATTGTTCTCTCTGGGCAAATTTAATCGTAGGCAACTGGACTTGTATTTGTACAAATACAAGTATTAGTATTTGTACAAATACAAGTCCAGTCGCCTACGATTAAATTTGCTGAGAGTACCGGAGCAGATGAGTTAGTGAGCAGGCCTCTCTGCTGTTTGTGCGGAAACAGATTATTAAAATGGATTTCCATGCACCTTAGTTGAAACCAATGAAAAGTATTTCATTTAATACATATAATGAAGATAGCCTTGCAGGTATTTTATTTGTCTTTCTTAAATATCTAGCAGATTAAGTCCCCCACAACATGAAATTTAAATTCTGCATCAATGGGTTAGTGATGCAGAAAAACAGTCCATTAAATCGTGGAGGTTCCCCAAAGCAAGGAAAAATGGCAATATTCTTTGGCCTTTTGTGGGGACTAATGTGCTTCTTTTATCTGCAGCCCTTGTCGAATTTTTCTGGGCACAAGTCACAGCTGCTTTAATGAAATTTCCTGTTCAGGCTTTCTTTTGACCTGGCTGTGTCCATCTTAAACAGAAGCCAACGTACCTCCTCAGAGACCTGAACAGACATCATGCGTCATTTCGAGTCTGGCTTCATCTTTATTTCAATCTACCTGCAGCCCACTCTTATATCTTGCTTTGTGTGAGGCCTGCAGGAAGAAAGATAAGGGGGGAAAAAACATTTTCAGGGATGTGTATTTCTTCTCCAGAGCTTTTGGACAACATGACTTCAATTCATTTCAGTTGAATCCCTTTAATTTTTTGCCCGTTTAAGTACAGCCTAGTGCACCGTCTCTTGGCTCCTGCTGAACTGTGGTGAGGACGGAGCATAAAACGGATGTTCTTCCCCTTCTGCACCAGCTGTTGTGGTTTAAATCTGTCTGTGCTGTTGTGGCCAGATCATTTATCTGACTGCTTTTTGATCTGTTTCCCACATCTCCCAGGCGAAGAAGGCCTCTTTCTATGTTTGGCCTTGCCCGAAATTGTTTTTGCAGTGATTTGCAGCCTCCTCAGCCTTGGACTTTTTGTCTGCTTTTGCTCGCTCTGAATCTCTCCTTGCTTGTATACCGTTTTGACCTGCCCTATGATGCTGAGCTCCTGTAAGAATCCAGACTAAACATTTTTATCTAAATGCTATCTAAATACAATATAGTTAAACACGGTCAGATTATAGAAAGTAACTTTTTTTTCCCTGTTCCAGGCTGTTATCAGTTTTACCTGAGAGAAACATCAGAACGCCAGTAGCAGCTTTGATTCTGTTAGGCATGCAACTAATTTATCACACTTTCCTTACCCCAGTATTTCATTCTGCCATCGTTTCTCAAATCTTCCCTCTTGTCTCCAGCTTTGCGGCATCAGGGTGAGCAGGGTATCAAGTCTCCTAGTTGGGTGGTGATAGATTTGTAAAACTAACGTTATGGTAGCGATTTCCAGCGGTTTTTACCAGGGTAGAAATCAAACTCACCACTTGCTGTTTCTGCAGTGTAAGTGGGGCAGGGCACAAAGGCCACTGTGGAGCCAGGGCATGGCATTTTTTCGGGGGCAAAAGGGCAAATTGAAAGGGCACTGCAGCCATGGCCAACGTGGCCACTGTGACATTCTTGCCCTGCTGTGCATCTTTAGTAGCCAAAGCTGTTGCAATATACTGTTTATCATATACTCGGTACTGTCCAACCTTTATCTATGGCCTGACAAGTATGATATTTGTGGGGCAAATGTTGAAATTGGGGAGCAAGAAAATTCTGATAACAATATATCTGCTGATGTTATGGGTGAAATGTAGTTATCAAGTACTTGTGACAAAGGTATTTAATGCAGGCAGGATATCTTACATTTTAACAACCTTTATTCCAGTCATCAGTGCACTGGACAGTAAACACTTCACTTCTTAGCTATGAAATAACAGACTGCCCTCTGCTGGACAAACTATGTAATTACACCATTTGAAATCACTAGTCCAACCTTTTTTTTTTTGGCCTTAAAAAACAGTTTTCATATCAGCACATATCACAGAACATTAACGCTGATACCGATATATTTGTGATAGGCCAATATTGGCTGCTAATAACGGCAAACTGATCTATTGATTTGGGCCCTACTACCATTGGCTAACTTGGCTTGTTGTACTGTCAGAGCAGTCAACTTAAGCTGGATTTATGCTTCTGCATTGGCTGCACGCAAGTGGCCTACGCTGTTTGGAGCTTTTCTACTGTGTATCAAAATGTTAATGAACAATGGCGAGTGCAGCTGAGTGGATCATGTTGGAGCTGAAGCTTACATACATGTTATATGTTATATGAGAATTTTTTTTTACATCGCATCGAATTGCAGCGCAAAAGGGAGAAAAGAAGCCAGAGGAGATGGTCTGCACGACCACCAAACAATTTTATGCAGAGGGAGGGTGAATTGCGGAAATGTGAGTCTCCCATGCAGATCAGTTGCAGTTCATTGCAGTCCATGTCAGTACATTTTAGGGAAGGTGCACGTCAAGCTACAGCAGGCACGCACCTACGCAGAGTAGATTCAGTGCAGAGGCATAAATCAGGCTTTAGGTGTGATGTCATTCCTAGCTCTGACTTCTTAGGGACATGGATTACAGCAAACACTTGTTCCAACTTCTACCATAGCATGCAGTTTTAATTTCAGTGGATCATTCATAATAAAATGCCGCCTGCTTGCTTCTTCCCCTTTTAATCCTGTACATGTGCAAATGATATGTGTCGTTCACAATCATAGGTAACAGTTGCCCAGTCAGTTTTTCAATTGTCTAGACATTGTACGACATGTCATCACATATCACCTTACAACCCAAAGATATTAACTTTACGATGAAATAAGAAGAGAGAAGAGTATCAAACAGTCACTGCAAATATTTCTCATTTAGGTTCATTATGTTCCATGTTTAATTGACTATCAAAACGGTCAATTAGTTTTTCTTTGTGCTGATCGGCATTAATGTCCTGTGTGTAGCTCTGATCCCTGTGCATCAGTGGTACAGCCAAGCCATCCAGGTTTTCAGTGAAAGTAGCAAAGTCTTTCCTCTGCTTATTAAACAGGAGAACCAATTAACTGGCTGTGTTTAATTGTCTCATTCTCGAATCATTCTCATGATTCTCCCTCTCTCTATTGCCTCTCTCGCTCTTTATCTCCCATTCACTATCACCCCCTCTGCCTTGTCTTTCTTTACACAGTCTCTCTCTCTCTCTCTCTCTCTCTCTCTCTCTCTCATACACACACACACACACACACACACACACACCGTACACACACCGTACACACACACACACACACACACACA
>JAQLOL010000020.1:8077574-8087592 GCA_029783665.1 Naso thynnoides | reverse complement strand
TATTATTATTATTATTATTATTATTATTATTATTATTATTATTATTATTATTATTATTATTATTATTATTATTAATGGTGTAATTACCTCTGCCAAGGGGTTTATGTTTTTTTGACCCTTTATGCTAGTTTGTCTGCGTGTCAGCTGCAGAATGACAGAAAAACAACTGAAACTTGGTGTAATGGTGTAGCATGGGTCCAGGAAGAACCCCTTAAATTTTGGAGCAGACTTTAATCAGGGGCAGATGCAAATTATTTTATTTACTTTTGCAGTGGGATTCTTCTGTGTGTGGGTTCCCTCTTCCCAGCTTGAGAGTTTGACAGTAATTTAAAAAAAATAAAAGATGTAGCAGCATAATGACAACAAAGCAGTGACTCAAACATATAAAACATTACTTCCTTGTTTAGTGGTGCTCACATTCTAAAACCCAGACAGGCACTCCTGCAACTTGACACTTACCTGAAGGAAGTTGTGGCATTGTTGTGAAAGAATATTAAATAGAAGGACGTGAAGTTCTTTGTACTTTACAACCACAGCCCCTTTTCAACAGCCAGCTCAAGGTAAAAATAATGCGCCATAATTGCACCTTATCATTTCATAATAAAGTTTTTAAAGCCCAATGCAAGGTCATTGTTGTTCTGTCGAGGACCTGACCGATGTATTGTCTTGCAGATATCATTGGTTGATAATGGTCTATTGCAGATATATTGGTATCTACAGTTATATTCTCCAGTATGGGTGCTGAATATTAAAAATGTTTTTTTAAGGCCAAAAAATGCTTGGACTAGTGGTTAAAAATGGTGTAATTATGTAGTTTTTCCAGCAGAGTGTGGCCCGTTAGTCAAGGTAAGGTAAAGGGAAAACACTAATTGGGTGGGCCCTAGTTCTGCCTCTGAGCCAGAAAAAGATGCCCAAATGTTTGTATGTTACAAGTTACACCACACTTGGACGCAGTTGAGTTACTCGTCATGCCCGCAATGCGTCCTCATGTTACAGCATGCTTCCTTAAATCCCACACTGGCGAGGCATTATGCTGACCTTTTTGGATCCAAAAAAACAAAGTAGGTGTAAAGAAGGCTTTTTGTTGCATGATATTGCAGACTCTGAGTGAAATGAACCTGTAACAGATCAGAAGAGAGAGACAAAAATACCAATGTGACCTGGTCATTATTTTTATAGTCTTTTATAGTCCGACCTCACACTGTGTGCCACTGAGAGCTGGCTACAAGCCCACCACTCTGAAGTTAATGCAGAAAAACATCCCCAGCACAAATAATAGTAATAATAACAACAAACAGGCACACGCAGTCGGTGCACATACAGTCATTGCCCCACGTTTTTAGTGGGTCATAAGTGGTAATTGAGAGGTCATGCTGATGATTAAGCTAAGGACAACCATACTTAGACATAATCGGAATTATTTTGGAAAAAATCCAGCCACATACCCCTTCGAACTTTACATAGAACAATGGACTGTTAGCCTTGCCCCAGTTTATTATCAATCGAGGCACTTTACGTTAAAACTTTCACTGAAAAGCTGCTCTAACGCTGAGAGTGCTTGTATGGTTTTGTGCTTTTCTATGGGGAGCAACTTCACTTCATGATGTTGTGTTTAATGAGGGAGAGACTCTTATATAACAAAATCATCTAAATGCCTGGTTTATTTATTTATTGTATATGTGATTTGTGCACGCTTTATAATGCACCCAGAGAAATAATCTGACCTTGCAGTTAATGCTTCTTTAAAGTACAGTACAGACAGGATGTTTGGAAAGTCATGGGTTTTGGGTGTTGTGGAAAAAATCAGAACTTCATAGCCTTGACTAGAAACATAGGAATCTGCTTGTGCCTTTACTCAGCCGGTCCAGGGCACAGTATTTTTCCTATTAGGAGAAGAGCACTTGTTTTCCTCCTGAGTGTAGCAGCCCTCGCTGGCAGTTGTGCTCACATGGCTACACCCACCCGCTGAAGAGATTTATTTTACCATTTGTCATTTCCTTGTTTAACTTCATGCTTAAGAGGAGCTGAAATGTGCCTGTGTGCATATATATTGTAAAAACTCCAGTAAGCAAGTTTGTGCAGAGCCCTGTGTCAGCCAACAAGTGGTGCGGTATGGAAAAATAGTCCTATTACTGTAATGATGGGCTTCCCCTAACAAACCCTAACACAAACCCAACCCCGTGAGCTTGGATGTAACTCCAACCACAGTGAAGGTGTTCACGGGAAGACTCTCTAAAAACTGTGTATTTCACCTGGATGTGCCTGTTAGCAGCTGTGCACACTTCTGTCAGCCCACCATCTCATCCCATGCTCAAACTGTCTGTTTTCCTATAACTTTTACTGATAGTCTGCCTTGTAGGCCCACTTGGGTGGTTATGAGAGAAGTTTGCCATCAGTCATTTCCACCCGAAAGCCTATAGGACGTCAGGTGTCTGTAGTAGCAATAGGTTGTGTTTGATGAATGATGCAGATACACGACTTTAAGTCAAAAAGGAAAGTCCACACACAGCCACTCCCTTTACCTGCATTTTATTGGCACATCTACACAGGTGACGTTTTGAGCCCAATGCTCTTTTTCAGACTAGCAGGCATATAAAAGACGCCATACAAGACTTCAACACAGGATACTGGAGTTTGTTCGTGTGTCAACTAAACTGTCTGCACTGTTTGTTGAAAATTTCTGGTTGTGTGTGACTCCCAAAACAGTCAGAGTGGCAGCAATTTGTTCCCATTTTATTCTGCATTAATTAACTCTGAGACGAAAACATGAAACCGTATTTGCGGCAGTCACACTGGGTAGGGATGAAAAGTTTGTCTGAAAGCTTTTTTTCTCCACACTTTTGTTGTTGATGTTTGAGGCAGAAGCTGCAGCTTTGTGGGAATACAGACTGACTGTGGCTCACTCGAGCCAAAACCAACAGGTGCACTTTTCTGTTTTGTCTTTGCATTTCTTTTCTCCCCGCTGTCATTCTCCCCCAACCTTTGATCTGTTTAGAGACCCCGCACATCATTTCTCCCTTATTTTTTAAACATACCTCCAAATTTATCCATCTCAGGAGTTTATTCTTAAGAAATTCATTAAAAGGTTCAGTCATCAACGTCGATTGCTTGATAGGGAAATATTTTTTTCTCTGCGGAATCTTTCACCCATTGTTCCTTTTCATCCTTTTTTCCCCTTTATCCTTCATTTAATTTCCCACTCTCTTTGTTCTTTTTTCACCTCTCTCTTCTCTTTGTGTCTCTTAGGCAGATCTGTTGACTTCTGAGACAGCTTTTCATGATATAAATTGTGTTTTGGTGGATACTCAACTGCCTCTGCAGGATAGCACAGAGCAAAAAGAGATTTGTGTATGTGCATGTATTTTATGTGTGTACTTTGGCATCGTGGTTTCCTGCCGCAAGTGAGGGTCACAACTCATAAACTGTCCTCCTATTTATCCACTGGTGTCTGTGTGTGACTGCAGCTGCAGAGCATTGTAGACTGGTCAGATGTGAAATTAGAATTTTTTTTAAAAAAGCAGTTTGTCGTGTTATACAAGCTGTTATTTGCCATTAGATGCATGATGCATTTGTGTAAATTCGTCGTTTTAATGTTAGTCAGTATGATTGCACATAAATGTGCTGGTGTATCTGTAATGTAGCCAAGCATAGGCTGATGTTTTCCTTCCTCACCACAGCTCCCAGGCTGCCTCCCTCGGCTCGCTGAGTAGCCAACACAAATCCTGCATCCAGTTAATCTTCTCATGTCATAAAGATTGATGCTGTGCTGTACTGTGCTGTGTTATGCTACGGCATGCATTACTCTGCTCAGTAATGGCATTCAATGTAAGTAATAGCCACATTGTATTTTGATCATTTCTTTGCCGTGTTTATGTGTTATGGTAGATACCTGTTGACCTGATCATAATTTTGGGAAACAGTGCATTTCAGTCATTTGAAACCAAATATCCAGGAGACTTCATGTGAGCTGTTTCCTATAGAAAAAATGAAAAGCTTTCCCTGGAAAGGTCTCTGGGTAACCCTGATTAAATGAAACAGCTTTTTCTAGAGAGATTTGTCATTATAATACCTTAAAAAAACCTTTGCAAATAAAGTAAAGGCTGTCGACTGTCTTCTTGCTGTCTTTTAGTGACAGTGAAATCGCATTTTCATGTTTAGTTGAGCTGCTTTTTAAACAGAACTCTGCCATTCACATGTGACACTTGAAGCCTGGTCCTATTTATTAAATTGTCCGCCGTTGAAACAGAAAGGGAAAAGTTCACAGTTTTTCTACACAATTTTCTATGCTTAAGTTTGATATGTATATATGTTTTTCTTTGACATGTATCTATGTTTTCATCAGTATATTATCACCTGAAAAAAAATACCATTGTGTTTTTTTAGAATGAGCCATTCATATCTATGGAAGGAGCAAATCCTCTTATGGAGCCACCATGTGGCACCGCCATGTTCCCACGTTAGCACCATAACATGCAAACCAAACATTGACTGTAGAGAGAGCCTTTCACGTTTTTTGCAAGTTTTCCACTATCGTATGTTGTCCTTGAAAGGGGAAGGTGAGCAGACGGATATTCAGTCGAGTGCAGTCGATGACATTACGGCTAGATGTCACTAAATCGTTCACAGTGGACCTTTAAGTCTTTGTGAAAACTTTTGTGAAAACAGGCTGTTTTGATTCAAGTCAATTCCACATTTTCAATTACAGTGATAGTTCTGAAAAGTTTTTAATTTTTTCTCCATTCCATTTATATCAATAAGGAAGATTAAATATCAAAAACACCTGCACAGTTTAACAGCACCACAAACTAGACCTACATCTTCCAAGATGTTCATAGCAAATGAACTCAGCATTTGTTTCGGCAAGTTGTATCCAATAAACTTAGTTAATTTTGGGTGTTTGGTATTAATTTGAGGGTCAGCAGGACCAGGCGGTACTAGTTAAGCCTGGCAAAGGAGAAACTGGTAATGTAAGCAGCTTTAGGCCTCTCTGCAGAGGGGCCCATCAACCTTCATTAATCAGTGCGTGTAACTGCCCTTAGAATACATGAAGTAGAACAAAGCACCCTGTCTATAGAGAGACCTTATAACAGGGGCCAGACATGATCTCACATTGTGCTCAGAAACCAGAGAATGAGACCACCCCGGGAACATTTTTTTCCTCCTTTTATCCAGTGTTCTTTCTCTTCCCTACCTCTTTGTCCGATCTGTTCATCTCTTCGTCTAATTTTTTTCCTACTGCTTTTTGTACCTACCTCATTTGTAGCTGTTTATCTATAGTTTGACTCTAGTGTACATATGCACTGATACTTGTAAACTACAGATGAATCCACAGCACAGGAATGTGAAGATAATCTAAGACAGACAGTGCAGGCGCCCCCTCAGAACATCCTTTCATTTGGCTGGGAGCTCTTCTGGCAGGAAGCATATCAAAGTTTTGAATTTATTACTGCTGGACCCCCTTTCTTTGACCGTTGCTTACGGTTTATCAGTCACAGTTCTTTTGCACACCCTTTCTTGTCTCTCGGGTAAGTATGAATTTTAGTATTTTGGCTTTGGCAGCGTGTACCACGAGGGTGTGACTGGGACTTGTGGTGCCAGAGGCTGCTGGCAGGCTGGCATGGGGCCCCGTCATGGCTGAAACCCAGTCCAGAGGTTGAGTGTTTGTAAGGCTCTTGTGTAGTTTTCACTGCTGTGCTGCCTGTTTGCTTCAGTCATGTCTTTTTTCATCTCACTTGAAGTTGGTTCTAAAAAAGGTGAATCTGATATATTAAATTGTTAAAATCCCAAGCTGTATGAAAAACAGCACAGTAACGCAATGTGGACACAATGACAGGGTTCTTTGAAATTAAGCATTTTCTCCATTTTTAAGTGCGTTTACATAATATCAGCCAGCTCTGACGCGAGGGTCGCGAGGCAATCTTGTGGGGTGGGGATATTTACCTCTTCACCTGGAACTGGGCCTGAACCGGGGCCTCCTCCCAGCTGGACTTGTCTGGAACACCTCCCTTGGGAGGCGACCAGGAGGCATCCTAACCAGATCCCCGAACCACCTCAACTGGCTCTTTTCAACACACAGGAGCAGTGGCTCTACTCTGACTCCCTCATGGATGAACTGAACTTGTCACCTTTTACCTAAGGGAGACGCCAGCCATCCTTCTGATGAAACCCATTTCAGCAGCTTGCATCTGGTTGTGTTGTGTTAGTCCACCTAAAACTAGACCAAAAATACATGTAAGTGTTAGTCTGACTGAAATCGCACCAGGTCAAATTTTTGAAAGTTGGCCTAGCCAACCTAGATAATGTGGTTGGGGATTAATTTGCTCTTGCATGCATGTATATGCCTCAATCTGTCCCTAACTAGCCTAAGCATTATCAATAGTCCCCATGGCAGTCTTTGTCCGGGATTTCAACCACAGTTATTTGTAGAAAAAAGCCAGGAAGAACACAAAAATACTATAAGCGCAAGGGGTAGCGTGCATCTAATTTGTACTAAAAGTAAAGTGTAGATACAACAGTGCTGTAAAGTTGTCCGTGTTTCCACCATTCAACAAAGAATCTGCTAGCGGGATGCTAACTTGTTTGTAGCTTATTTAGTATGTTACTAGGTTAACCGGAAAAAGGTCAAATAACAACCAGCTAAATGGGGCATAAAGCCACCTACTCTAGCGGAGATGGACATAGATGCGTTAGTCGGATTAATTTAAATTGATTCTCCCTCGACGCTTGAGTAGTCCAGTTAAATGGCCTAATGGGGCTTTAACCGTAGCTCGATACATGTCATGTAAACGTACTGATTGTCAAACTCTGAATTTTTGTGTTACTGACACTGTGTCAGTGTCAGGATCTAATGTAGGCATAATTGTGACACCACTATAGACCACAGGTAATAGTTAAAGGAATGTAAAGCACACATTAGCCAGCCATGATTTGCAGCAGTGCTTTTTTGTAGTTTGAACTTCTTTACCATGATCCTCACTTCAAGTAATGTTGGTCATATGAAATGAGCCCAGCATTTCATTTAGACCTCAATTAATCTCCATGATCCTCAGTAATTTAAAAACAGACACATCGTCGATGACCTAAAGCACATGGCTACTTTATGATTATTTTAATCATCCTTTGAAGGCTTTCATGCTCAGTCATGTTGTGGGAATCAAACACCATCATTTATGGACCTCTTGATATGGACAAGCATCCAAAGCCCCTATAAAACACTGAAATTTCTCATTATCTTGCATTCCTGCTGAATGTATTTGACAGCAGTGTGTGTGGTTTTGTTTTCGTCCTCTTTCACTCCTAGATTTTATCAGCTTAATGGAGGTGCACAGGTATGCAGCTTTGATCTGTCTTTGGAAAGTTTTCACATTGGCTCCGCTTTAACAGCAAGTTGCTATTCCCATAGTGCACTGCTGGCTTGGTGCTAGACTACTGCCCCTACATTATGTATGTGTTGCTGCTTTCAGGCTAAAATCTAAAATGTGGAGAAAGTTTGTGTCTGATATCTCATTAGAACTGTACATGTCAGCGTGTGAAGTGGGTTCGCTCGTCCCGAAGATCGGGAATTTTGCGCTGTGCTCAAAATAAATAAAACTCTAAATAAGAAATAGGAATACCACCATCTTAAACAGAGGTTCTCATTAAGTTTTAGTATTTCTAATTAGTCAAGTATGATTAGTGCGTGGTGACTGTGGCCTGCGGCCTTGTTTTAATGACTCAACTGCTTTGACATCAAAGAGCCTTGTGTGGGGAAAAGTGGAAGGTAATGATCTGCACCCTGTGCCCCTGACCACATGCTCTCTGCAGGCTCTCATATAAGACACACATCCCATAGTTACTATAGTAACTACGGGGTACAAGGGCTGTCCTGAATACCATTAGATATTGTTAATTCATATATATTTATATATATAAATAAATAAATAAATTCCAGAATATTTAGTGTGTTATATGTGTTAGTTAAACAAGGTCTTTTGAATGTACTTCATGTGACATAATAACAACTTGTGACATTTTTTGTCTTACTATGGCTAAATTATAGACCTCTATAAGTGCCCAGAACAATAGACTCTGAAAAGTATAAATATTGTACAAGAATGTAATGACAAAATAAATTTGCCACTCACCATGGATAGCAAAAATTATGTTTACTGATACTATCAGCTTATATTGGCCTATCACAGGCATATTGACATCTGCATATATGTTCTCCGATATACACTGATATTAAAACTGTTTTCTAACATTGAAAAAAAGTACTTGGATTAGTAATTCAAAATGGTGTAACTACATAGTTTTCCAGCAGAGGCAGTCCATTATTTAATAACTAATGAGTAAAATAGTTCACTGTTCTCTCCACGGATGCTTGGAATAAAGTTAGTTAAAATGTAAGATATCCTGCTTTCATTGCATATTTTTTTCAGAAGTATTTGATAACTACATTCAGCTGATACCCTAAATATGTAATATCAGCTGATGTATCGGAATTTTTTTGCTACCTAGTATCAGTATCGGCATTGGCCCCAAAAGTCCTGTGTTAGTCAGGCCCTAAAAACCCCCCAACAAATATCCAAATCACCAGATTAAAAGCTAAGTACCTACCCAAAAAAGGATTATTGGTACAGAAGGCCTGGCATTTTTATGATGTACAGTATATTACAATATTTGTATAAAAGTGAAGCTGTTAATAGAAGTCTTTGTATAATGCATTGCATTGTTCAGCTTACAAGTCTTGGTGTCTCATTTGCATTTAGCCCACTCTGATGAGTCTTGCTGGGTCAAATTTTGAGTGGCCAGTAGAATAATAAACTACATAGGAAGTAAGCGCCCTTCCTCCACTGATTCTTGTTAGCGGACCTAAAGATGGCCACTTGCGGAGGTGGGAGGTTGACATATTACCGTCTTTAGCTGCGAAGTTCTTGAGGCAAATAGTTCACACAGCTTTGTCCTTTATCCTCAGGACTAAATGCAAAATACTTCCAAACACTGGCAGAGGTGTCTGTCATCCCAACTTGTCTGGTAACATTGGGAACATTACTTCTGCCACTGACATTTGCTTTATTTTCAGCTTAGCTGCCCATTCCATCAGTATTGAGCAACCTCTGGTATCTCATGCTATGTACTATACATCATCTCAATAAAACACCTTGGTTTAATAGAAAGAGGAGCATCTGTACTTTTGACAGCATTGAAAATGACACATTCAGGATTTTACATGAGTACTTATCAAATAGCCCTAGTTTCCACTTCAGTAAATTGGAGTAAACTTGGATGTCAGTGTTATTGATGACGAATGCCCACAACAGTCATTGTTTCTCAACACCAAAAGAGCAAAAGGCAGAAACCTCATTTGCTCTCACTAAGCTGCCAGATTATGTCTCTCATTTGAGTCACAATGCTGTTTTTTGGACTGTAAGCCACAATTCAGATGCTTCATTACCATCCTTTATCCTGCAGGAGAGCTAAATGAGACAGTGGAGACATGCTTGATATAGGCTTCATTCCTCACAGCAGATAAAATGCCGCAATGTAGGTCTTCTACAGTCATTCTAACTTTTGATTTACCTCTTGTTTTTATTTAAACACCTCTGTGTGTCTAAAGTTGGCTGCAGAAGAAAATTTTGAATTTACAATTACAAATGGATGGAAAAGTGGAGAAATATTGAAAACAAAAGTACAAAATGATAACCTTTTTTAACCAGCAATGTTGCATGAACAAAAAGAATTTAAATGTGCCTGGGATCCATGCCAGTAGTCATAATATAAGTCATGATGGATCATTTGTATCTCTGATGTCCTTGGATCAATTCCCTCTTCAAGCCCTCTCGGATTTTACTGTCTTTCTTTATTACCGGCTATTAAATAAAGGCTAGAATACCAGGAGATATTTCAATTTTACATCTAAATTCACATTCATTGCTTCAAATAAACAAGTCTGTCTTGGGTGTGTAGAAGTTGTTATTAAACCAGTGTTCTGCAACCTCTCTCTTCTTTTTACTGCTTTTGTGCGACCCTGCCCCAC
>JAQLOL010000020.1:8062821-8073883 GCA_029783665.1 Naso thynnoides | reverse complement strand
GATTATATAAATTCTGACCACTTGGCAGTAGGGCCCAACTGATATGGGATTTTTGGGGCTGTTGCCGATACCAATATCAGGAAAAAAGACAATTACGATACCTGATGTATTAATTATTGGCTGGTTGTGGTTATCAAATACTTGTGACAAAGATACCTAATTGAGGCAAAATATCCTACATTTTACCGAACTTAATTCCAAATGACAGTGCACTGAACAGTAAACACTTTACCTGTTAGTTATTAAATAACAGCCCACTAACTACATAACTGCCCATTTTAAATCACTAGTCCAAGAATTTTTACAGTCTTGAATAGTTTTAATATCAGCATCTATTGGAGAATGGCATATACTGATACATCTGTGATAGGCCAATATTGACTGATAACATCAGCAAAGCGATGTACCGATTGGCAGCTAATGATGCCACCGTACCAAAATATTCATAGTCACATTACACTACATGTTCACCTTAATTTGTTCAACTTCATTCTGACTGAAGCTAAGAATTGTAAAGTCAATAGCACTGTTGTGTCTGAATCAACTGAAAAGATTCACAAGAACCCAAATTGCATCTGTTATTTGGTTTCTAACTGAGCTGAGGTTTGGTTGTGCATAGTTATAATTAATAGGAAACACATAGAAGCCTTTCAAAGTGTTTCAGAGGTTGTCTAGGCTCACCAGGTTTCTCCGCATAGACAAATGAGTGAATATAAATGCTCTTGGCTGGTCTGTGTGTACTGGAGCCGTAAACTGCATGTGCAATTATTTCAGACTTTTTGTGTTTTATTTTGAAAAACACAGACACTGTGCTCACTCTCTTTCTCCTTCGTTCTTCACTTGTAGATGCCTGTTTCCTGAACTTCTTTGTAGTGTGCAGAAATAAAATCGAGGTGGGGGGGCGAGGTTTGCAATGGAGACATGGAAAGGAGTCTCGGAAAAAACTTTAAAAAAAAAAAAAGACGCATATCAGAAGCGAAGCTCTGATGCTGCATCCCCAGCTCCAACCCTTTGTAGTGCAATGAGTGGAGAGTTGGCTGGGGGCGGGGTGGGGGGGTGGGAGGAAAAGCCAAGGGGGGGATAAAGCTCTGACGGAAGGAGGGAGGCTGAGCTGTACCAGCATCATGGAGGAAGCAGCAGTTACTGTCCCTTGGGTCTCAGGCTTTTATCTGTCAGTTGAATAGAAACCCATCTCTTAGGCCCTACAGCTCCAAAACATCTACACTACAGTTTAATGTGTGGCTGTGAAGTGTGTGCACATGTGTATGTGCGTTTTCTACAGTGAGAAGCCTGCAGTGACAGCAGTCGATGAGCTACTCACAAGTGTGCTTGGCCTGTGCATTCACAGTCTGCACATCGGCACACAGTCACTTTGACTTGCTCACACACACGTGGGAGTTGCACCTCAACCAAGTGATGCTCCCATTTTGCCCTCTGGTGTGTTCACAGATAAACCTTGGACCACTGATCAACGAGCCCTGAAGACAGGATTAATTGGTCTGTGTGTATGTGTGTGTGTGTGTGTGTGCGCGCGCGCACACTCTACATCCAATTCCAAATTGGTGTGGCTTACAGCTCCACATTGGCCTTTGAAAGTAGGGGAATTGCTCATAGGTGTATTCCCCATTTAGCCCAACCATTGCAGTTGGCCTCCACTTCCTCTCTTCCCCTTTTCCTCCTTTCGTCTTTGCTTATGCCTTACCACAGTTTGCTCCATCTTATCTCTCTTCCTATTTCTCCATGTGTTTCCATACACAGATGACTCTTGAAGTCTGTCTTTGGGCTGGTCTCAGTTGCCCGTCTGGATTTTATTCTCTGCCCTGCTAAGAACAAAAGAGTCTCTTTAAATGAGAAAAGCCTCTTGGGGTAGATTATGACATCCTTACGAGAGCCTGACAGAGGAGCTGAAGAGGCAGCCCAATCATATTGATGCCACATATATTGAAGTGCTCCGATGGTGTAACCATTGAAATAAGCTGCTACAACAGAGGAGGATTTGTGGGGCAAGTTAGAGATTGACAAAATGATAACAGGTGAGTGTATCTTTGTCTGGGACTCAGCACATCAATAGTATGAATGGTGGATGATGAAACTGACTGATTGCAAAAATGTTATTGTTATATTTCAATCAGCTCAATCTTAATCCCTAAAATGGAGAGGGGGGAACGTTAAGTCATAAGTTCGGTCAAAGCTAGGAAAGAGTTAAACAATAAATCAGTTCTGATACACGCAACAGAAATAAACAGCCAACAACCATGTATCACTGCATCAGATATACTACAGGATTGAAGCAACACAGGTGGTGGTATTTATCTCTGTAACCTGCAGGTTGAGTGTCCACTGAGGTTTAGTCTCTGTTGTGAACCAGTCATCTGTGGTTAAGGATTAACCTCAAGGTGGATGGATTTTAAAACTGGCCTAATAAGACAAAGGTTGGTGCTCTGTGATCAATGGACTGGAGTTTGAATGAGCTTAGAGCTGAGGAAGCTGCTTGTTTGGAACAAGGGTCTGTTAAATGTGCCTGCAAGCTGCATTTAGATTCAGTTAGTCACCAGTTTGGGGTGTGCGTATACTTGAGGTCAAATTGGGCTTGTACAATTAAAGTTAAGGGGAATACTGAATCTGTGTAAAACGCCACCTAAGCGTTAAAAGAGCTGTGCAGACTTATTTGGAACTTCGGTTCAGCGGTCATTGGATTGCCGCTGTATTTGCTTCTAATAAGCTATTGCAAAAAATATTTTTTTCAGCTAGATAAATGAGATCTTGTAGTTTGAAGATGGGATATCTTTAAGAAAAAAGCAGTTGTTTCCTGCTGCTCTTTCGGGTTAGACAGATGGAGAACATACAAATACAGTATTTTTTATTTTTTTTTAAAACAAACCCTGAAGATCCCTGTGCACAGCGGTGCTTCTTCTAGGTGCAAGCAGTTGCAGGATAAATTCGACAAAAGTTCAAAATGCGATTTACATAAGACCAAAATACAAACATACCAGCACACACTAGGAATGCAGTTTTTTATTCAAGATTCCGTAAAGCTGAAAACAGAGATAACAAACTGTGCGTTTCACATATTGCTTCATCGGATTCGCTGATGTGCGAAATGTGTAGTTTGCTACAGTATTTTATGTATTATTCTATTGCTATTGTTGCGTTTCCTCATTTGTTGTAAATAAAGCAAAAATAGCTTCTTCTTTTTTTTTTTTTACAATAAAAACAATTTACACGGTTGTACTCCTAATAAAAAACTGAAATCTGACTTCCCATTAATGTTTGGGACATCCACTCAATAACGTGGTTTTTTTTAATCCAACGGTATCTATCATATTTATTTTTTCTATACTGCCCAGCCCAATAAGGTGTGTAGGGAAGTGTGATTGCACCCTCAACAGTGTGCTGTGTAGGTCTCTGTGTGTGGCTCTGCACTGGTGTGTATGTATCTGTGTACATTTCAGTGTTTTATTATGGGTCAGGGGAGGCCAAAGGCCCACGGTCTAGGCAGTCTCGGGCCTCTCAGATTTCAGAGCTGAGCATTCCTCGCTGGCTGCTACATAGCTGTGAAAACCGCAAAGCAGCTTCAACAACAAACACTGGAGGCACTGGGGGAAAGACAGCAAACCTGCAGCTAATCAACAACAGGAGTTTTCTCTCTCCCGACAGAATTTGTTCCCAATTTTGCAGAAATGCTGTTTGAATGGAAACAAAGTTTTTCTCCATTCCTCTATTCTTTCTCCCCCTACGTTCCCTTTGTTTTGTTGGCGGAGTGTTTTGAGAACACATGCTTCCTGCAAAGTTGTGGCAGCTCTGTTTGTGTGTGCTTGTTCGTGTTTATTTTGCAAGTTCTGCATCTTGGACTTTCTCTTTTTTTTTCTTCTGAGAAGGGTGTGGAACAGTAGACTGTCTAGGCTTGGTTTTGCACTTTGTAAATAACTATACATGCATGTGTGTGTCGGTGTTAAGTAATAACATGACACTGTTGGAATAGCACTTGTGTGTTGGACTCATGCCGCTGTAAAATGAAAGGATTCAGCTCAGAAAAGTCAAAATGAGGACTGCTGACTCCATTTAAAAAATCTGGATTAAAACTGAGCACTTTGTTAAATTTCTGTGGGAAGCAGATTGACAATTAATCGTGTTTGCAGTGTTTATGCCAGCCTGCATTTATAAGCTGAATTTAGACTTAATTAAGTTTTCACAAAGTCCGTTTGATAATTAATCATGAGTGTTGAATGAATGACCTAATTATGGCCCAGAATAAGACACTGTGAGGAGGAGATTTGGGCATATAGCTGCATCTGTTTATTTTTGTTCTTGAATGCTTGACTTTGTATTTTCATGTGCTTCCTCATGTTTGCATTCAATTTATGGAGGCATCTTTCAATTAGAGCTACAGCGATTACTTGCTCACTCAGTGGGTCGACAGAAAATTAACTGGCAACACTTTATATTAATACAACTCCTTGTGTCAGTCAGTATTTTATGTAAAAATGACAAACATCTTGTGTTTTCAGCTTCAAAACAGAACAATTTATCATTCTTCCTTTTTTTATGATAAGAACCTAAATATTTGTTTGTTATATGCTATTGTCTAGACACATGATGGTGACGCTGTGACATTTGCATTCCATTATTTTTAAATACTTTGTAGATGAACTGATTAATGCGTTAATCAAGAAAATAGTTGGCTGATTTGTGGATAATGACAATAAAGCAACACCGCTGATTTAGACATGGTGCCATTAGGCCACATTAATCTGGCCAACCTGATGGGGAAAAAATGGGATATTTTAAGACATGTGACATTGTAACAGTCAGTGCATTGACATGCATAATTAGGTCAAGCTATGGCTACAGCTCATTGGGCCTTTTTAACAGGACTACTGTTCTGGTCTTAGGATACGAGCACAGAGGGAGAATCGATTTGACAGAAAGTATGTCTGAATCGCTGCAGTTGGTGGTGATACGCCCTGTTCAGCTGGTTGCTGTTGGACCTTCTTTCAGTGAGCTTAACTCACTAAAAACAAGTTAGCAAGAGGCTTGTGGATTCTGTGTCGAACGGTGAAAACACAGGCAATTTTACCGCGCTGTACATTTTTTATGTACTCTACTATTAACAATTTTCAGACCTCCTTTTTGTTTTCTTCCTGGCTTTCTTGTATGAATTCATGCTGTTCAACTTTCAGGGCAAAGACCGGAGCAGGAACGATTGCTCATGTGCACAATGCTGAGGCCAGTTGGAGCCAATTGAGGGGTTTACATGTAAAAATATATCAGCCCTCAGCCGCATTATCAAGGCATTTTAGTTCGACGTTGAAATATTCAGCTAAACACAATTTCGGTTAGATCAACATGATTATGTGTATTTTAAAGGGCCAGTTTTCGTCAGAGTGACATTAAATCAACTTTTTCTTCTAACATCATGTAAACTTACTGATTGACAGCCCTTTAGCAATAGACAAGTTAAAAAATTTGTGAAGAATTTTTTAAAAAAAAGTCTTCCCTGTATGAGTCAGGTTGATGTTTAGGAGGTTAAAGTGTCTTTCAAGAACTGCTCACCTCTGCCTGTAACTGTGTGAAACCAAAGCACTTTGCTTTGTTTGTTATGCTTTGCAGAGAGGTGTTGAAAGATGTCAAGGTGTAGCCATGGCTGGATAATAACAGTCAATACTGAATCATCTCCAGGTTAGTTGTGATGTGGTGCATTTGGGGTAATTGGCGTCTTCTGGAATGTGTCTAACCAAAGGTGTAGACAGGCTGCAGGAAATGGTTGCAGTGTGGAACCAGCTAATTTCAGGCTTTTTGTGCAGCATGGCGGCTCCCAGTGAAACCCCTGCGTACCTGCCACCTCAATGCAAACATTAGTTTTTCTCTGTTTGTAGCTGCCACACAGTACTGCTGCCTGTGTTTGGAAAGTGTGTTTGCGAAGTGCGTGTGTGTCAGGAAGTAAGAGACAGAGAGAGAATGTTTAGTTGATGGGACCCAGGAGACCATCTGAATCAAAATGTTGTGTGTGCGTGTGTGTGCGTGTGTGTGTTTTTCTGGGGCTCTTTTAGTGTGTGCTCAGGCTGAGGTCACACCAGGACTCATTTTCTCCATTCCTTAATGCACTGCTCCGCTTCCTGTTCACTTAACAATATAAATCAAGGGCTATTAAACTGTTTCAGCCTGGAAGGTAAAGAGGGAAACTTAACATCACTTTGTGATTGGAGCTCATGAAAACCTTCATTTTGTGTTGTGGCTGACCTCCAGATGAAGACAGGTGACGCAGTTTCCGCCCAGGTCTCGAAGCTGATGTAAATGACAGGACCGTGCTGTCTGGGTCTATGGGCTGGTTGTTTTGGCAGATAACCAGCTTTATTATTCTGTCTGGACGAATAATAAAATGGCTGCAGATGCACCTGTCTGAGCACAGAAATCCATCACTGCTCATGCTTAGGTCTGCCTCACTCTGGATCCAGAGTCAAGACTTAACTTGAAGCCTTTTCTGTCACAGTCAATGAAGTCAGTGCAGGGTGTTGTTAATTAGTTGGAGTCACATCATATTTTGGTAGGTGCCATCATCACACCACCCACAACAGTGGAACCGTCACACCGCATTTTGACGTGTCACAGCCGGAGATGCCAGGTGTGACTTATAACATTAATTATGGTTTCATTACATGGACATGTGCCATTGAGCCAGTAAACACAAAACGGTCCTGTCGTTGCCATAACACGACTTAGTATTTTGGTAATTTTGTTTGTTTTTATATATTCAGTTACACTTTGCTGTCACGCTTCATTAACCGTATGATTAGATTTATTGTTTGAACTGGGCTTTCTCCACAGAGAGTGAGAATAAGCAGGATATTTGGCCTTTCATACTAAACGCCTCTCCCATCCATTAGTCCACCGATAGAATTAAAGGGTTCTAGATCGTGGTCAACCTGTTAATTGTTTTGGTTGAGCAGTGGATGCAAATATAACATTTTACGAACAACTGTTAAAATGGCGTTGCCTCGTCGAGGCCTTTTCTCCAACAGGGGAAGAAGAGGCCTAAGTAAATAAGTACAAACTACCGTTATTCGCAGAAATTGGCTCCATGGCCGGCGGCTGCTCTGCCTCCACCTATCAAGCTGAGACACGTACCACCATCCTGCATGCAGTGTCAGTAACAATAGGAGGATATATTGGCCATCAGCTTCTTTTTTCTCCAAAATATCATGATTGTATCAGGCATCAAAACTCTTCTGTTGATTTACCTCTATTTCTATATATTTTATGATGTGGATGTTAAGAGATCCTTAATGTGTACATTTTTAACAAGGTAGTGATGAACAGTTACGCTGTCATATGCCTTAGACAAAACACTAAAACCACTGGCTAATGAGAGAATATATGAAAACAGATTGTGCAGATAAAGGGAGACAACATCATTCCTTAGTTGAATAACTTGTGTCTGACAAATCACATTACCCCATCACAGATAATTTTAGGTGTGATGGGCAAAGTGTTGATTTACATAATGTTACAGCAGGCTGCAGGTGTCTGTTACCAGTTGTGTTTGCTTATGTTGAGAACAAAATCAGCAAACTTCTTAGAAACATCAGGGTATGTAATGTTGTTAATAGGGCCCAATGGATAATGGTTTGCTAATATTATCAACCAATATTGGCTCCTGTGCTGACATATCCTATCGGTGCATATGTTCTCCAATATGTGCCGATGTTAAAAGTGTTTTTTAAGGCCAGAAAAAAAAAATGCTAAGAGCAATGATTTTACAGAGTTCTGCATAGTTTGTTCAGCAGAGAGCGGTCCATTATTTAAAACTAGTAGGTAAAGCGTTGGCTGCTCAGTGCGCTGATGTTTGGCATTAAGTTTGTTAAAACATAAGATATCCTGCTTCCTGAAATAGTAAAGCCTCAGTAAAATACAGGATGAAATGTGAAAAAAATGTGCAAGAAATTTAGGAAAATGTAAATGTAAAGCATTATTTTTAACTTTACCCTTGAATAATGACACATTCTGATTGTTACCCCGATCAGAAAGGTCCTGGTTTAATTGGATTTTTTTTTTTTTAAACAAATGTGAGAATGTCCAGTCTGTGCCCCAAATATAAAAGATGTAAATGTTTGAACTGTTTGGTCATTTCTTGGTGATGCAATAGTTTGTCTGTTTACCGCACTACAGTTCTGACAGCTTTTTTGCGAATAAAATCCCAGGGTGTTGCTAAAAAAAAAATCTGTGCTCAACAACACCTGAAACCAAAATCTCTCTCTGTAAGGGAACTCTGCCAATACTTTTCCTCAGGTGATGGTTCTCAGTTATTGGATCTGAATCTTCAGCATCCCTCTTGATCTAACCTCGCTGCTTCCTTCTCTCTCTGTCTCCCCACAGAGGATTTTCAACTCGTTTGTGTACACCGAGAAGACATCAAACGGAGAGACAGAGGTGCAGCAGGTGAGTAACAAAGGCTTCTCCTTTCCTCCGCGTGTGTGTGTGTCTGTTTGTGCATGCATGTGTTGAGGCTGATGTCTGTTGAATTGAAACACAACACAAGACCACAGACACACACACATACAATCGCCATCAGAGGAAAAAGGGGATTTATTAAAATTCTACAGCTGCTGTTTCATAGGCTTTGAAGTTCTCTGTCTGTTTTCCCACTTGTCTACGTGCTGTCTCTCTCTTTCTCTCTCTCTTTGCTCACAATGTGAGTGCAGAGCTGCAGGCAGACAGAATATGAAGGCTTGAAGGAGAGAATGGCATCTTTCAGAAATTGGGAGATTTGTTTCATATGACCTCAAAACCCCAAGTCAAAATATCTGTGAGCCATTTTGGTCCAAGGCAAGGAAAACTATGCTCAGAATTTCTCGCATCCGGCGTCAAGTCAAACAAGATTGTGTGAAGGCATTCTGTGTGTGTGTGTGTTCGTTTGCATTCGTGCATCTTGGATCCAGAAAGACTGACAGTAAACACCACACTGGTAAACAGCCACCAGCAAGAACAGACAGGCTGATGTTTGTTGGCGTTTCTCCAGGGACTTTGTTTCCGTGTGTGTGTATGTGTATTGATCTGTGTCAATGCATTTCTGTGAAATACGTAGCGTCTCTCACCTAGTTATTATTTACTATTCCAGCTCAAATTGGCCTTGAAGCATTCCTGGTTCTTGGTCTAAGCCTTTTTCCTTTTAATTTGCCAAAAAAATTGTATGCATACAACTTCCAGTGTTTCCAGGCTATGGAAAGTCATGATAATCACAACCTGTTGCACAGGAGTTCATTTGTCCACAGGCGGGGCCAAGTCTAGAAGCATTTTCTTTCGGAGGTTTCTTAGATACAGCACCGAGTCTGAGGTTGCATCATATGGAGTTAGTGTGCTGTAATAAGCAGCAGTTCTTTGACTCATTTTGGGTCATCTTTGGAGTAGTTGAACCATTTTATGTCCATGGCCAGCTCATAGAATGCCCATGCATTCAAACTGCGGCCATTGTGAAGTGGATGCCAGCTAATTTAGATTACAGCTCTGGCATAGTTGGCTTGCGCGTTCTCTCTGGGCAGCGGGGTTGTGTCCATGAGCCAAAGTTGAGGCTCAATTAGGAGTGGATGTACAGAAGAAGAGAGGGCTGGGACAGAGCAGGGAAGGAGGGCAAGGGGCTACAGAGAGGAGCCACAGAGACAAGTTTCTTGTCTGGAAATTCATTCTTCACAGAGACACGCAGACATCTGTCCTTCTCTGACACAAGTCTCCCCTCTTGCTGTCTCTGTTGTTGAGTCTGTTCCTGTCTATGGATTTATTCTGCTTGTTTTACTCGCTGACATGTGCCGTCAGAGTGGAACTGCCGACTGCCAGAGTTTTTTTCATACTGGTCCCCAATTCACATGCATGAAATGCTGTGATAGGGTGACAGATTATTTTCAACAATGTAAGATGTGTGTTTGACAGTTGCCCCTTTTTGAGCTCTATGACT
Source organism: Naso thynnoides (assembly GCA_029783665.1). NCBI lineage: Eukaryota > Metazoa > Chordata > Actinopteri > Acanthuriformes > Acanthuridae > Naso > Naso thynnoides. Next base: position 8,063,937 of record JAQLOL010000020.1, on the reverse strand, counting down.
GACAGTATAGAGTTGAAAATGGATCAGACTTGATACACATGATACAAATAAAATCCTTGATCGGACCCACAGAGTGAACAAACAGACCTACTAGCACAAACAAATAATTATGTAAAATAATTTTGCTCTCTTGGCCAGAGAATTGCAATCTCAGTGAGGTCTTTTACTGGTTGAAAAATTAATAGACTTCAAATAAAAAACTAAATTCAAGGAATTCCGTAAGTCAAAATGGCCTTCTTAAATTAAGGTTGGTTGGCTATTAGCTCTAAGAAGAAGATACTTAGATGTTACATGTTTTATTTTGTTTTATTTTTTATTTTTTTTATTTTATTTTTTTATTTACTTTTTTATTCTAGATTTACATCACTTACCATACCCGTTGCTTTTGTTGAAGTTTAACAAATTGAGGCCGGTTCACCAACATCTGTGGCATGAATTGCAGTGAGGTTTTGTCCATCATTCACAGTGCTCAGTGGATGAATCCTAATTAATAAATTTGCAGGTGAAGGAGAAAGATAGAAATCCATGCTTATCTGTTAATGAATTGCACCACAAATGCCCATGTTCATGTTCACTTACACCCTCAGGCACACTACAACTGCCATGGTCTGATGTGAGAGATGCACCAAGAGAGAGTGGTATATTTGAACCATTTCAGTCTACTTGTACAGCTGTGTGTGTATGTTTAGAGTGTTATGACTCTCAGCTGTAGTGCAGATAGATGCAGCCTTCACGCATTGACATTTAAGAAATGGAGGGAAAAGGACATCCAGAAATGGTTCCATTCAAGTGAAAAATTAGATTTAGATTATTGCACCATTTTTTTCAGGTTTAGCTGCTGATATGTTATCGTCACCATTTTATTGGTTTAATTCATCCACTCTTGCATTGAGGAATCTATAGTGCCACTAGGGATGCACATTTTGGATTTTTTTCATGACCGTTAACCGACGCCCTTTAACGATTGATAACCGTTAACCGATAAGATTTAAATGCCCTTCCATGCTGCCATTCCGACATTCCGTCATTCCGACATGCTGTCATTCCGACATACCACCATTTAGACATATCACCATCCCGAAATACCGCTATTCCGACACACAAACGTCCCACCAT
>JAQLOL010000020.1:8038017-8054026 GCA_029783665.1 Naso thynnoides | reverse complement strand
TTTTTATTTTTACATTCAGCAGGCCATTGAATAAATTCGTTGTAAAAGTAAAATCTGCAGTCAAGTGTCATTTTTTTACACTGCAACGGCTCCCCGGAGAGCCTGCCCCCGCTGCTGAAAAAAATCCTAGAGGAAACACTGGATCTTAAAAAAAAAAAATGAAAAAAATCGAGAGATCCTTGTGAAACGTGTTTGGCTGACGTACAATTGTGACGTTTTTAACTCTTAAATGTGAGCATAGTCGCCTCAAAAAAACATTTGTTGGGCTGTAATTATTAATATTCAAACATTATTTGCAAATAGGTGAAATTTAAGTACAGTTCAGTGGTGTTAAACGTATTTACTTAACAAAAAATGAACAAAAAGTGACGCCTTGGGGGCTCAGTAGTTGCTGTCCATGTCACAGCCACAAGATCCCTGGTTCATATCCAGCAGAGAAATATTGAATGTCATTCTTAGTTTTGCTTAACAAGCATCTTGCTCAGTAAAGACATACAATGCTGACGAATAGAAATCAATAAAAGAAAGCAGAAACAGGTTGAATAGGATGTGTATCAGGATTTTAGCTCCTTGTAGTCCACTTCAGAGTGTCCTTCATTAGTCTCAGCCGACAGCTGCTTCTGGGGGTCTCCTTTGGGTCAGCCAGTTTAGAGGAGGATCAGGTGGTTCACAGGGTGTTCGTGTCTGTTAGCCGTCGAGCTAGCAGGCTATCATTTCACAGGGAGGCCACAGAGGGCAGTGCTTAGCACCCACTGGTATGCTTTAATCACTGCTCAGCCTCAACGACAGGCTGGACCTGAAAATAGTAAATGTATGTGATGCAACTCGAAGACTTGGTGTGTGTGTGTGTTTGTATGTTTATATTTTTAACCAGCAATCTCCAGGTGTTCATTTCAACAATTCCACTGTGGTGAAGTTGTAAAAGTGAGAAGTGTGCATGGGAGCAGTTCAGATGGCATTTAACAGTCTCATTTCGCCAGTAGTTCTCGATAAGCTGTAAAAAAGACTGTGCCAGGAAAACACTGTTCATATGATCCTGAGTTCTCTAAAGAGGGGAAACAAACAGCTGTCCCTTCAAAATAGAAGAAGAAAAAGGGAGAGGAAAGGTCGAGGGAAACAAAACTTGGCCAAGTGTCCCGAAACGTGGCCAAGCGTCTCAAGCCTCCTGTAGGCAAGTCCGCATCACTGGTTGGTGTTTTTCTACGACTTCGCCTCGATCACACCTGTATTCCTAAACAACACTTCGCTTTGATTTGGTTATAACCAAAAAAGTATTGGAAAAAAAAACCAAATTTTGACATGATGCTGGTATTAAATGGAAAGTGAAGGCACCAAAATTACTGTTCATCCATTCATCTAGGGAAAAATGAATGTTTATTTCAATCCTTCCAGTTATGAAGGTATTTTAGTCAAATTTTGCCCCTTCATGTAAAATCTGTGTCATTGATTACTGTGTTGAGAACAGACTGAGGAAAACTTTTGCAACTTTGAATCTATCTGTGACTGACGCTGATCCATCTTCCATTGAACAACATATAATATAATAAGCATGAGTTCTGCAGCTTCTGTGTTTGGCAAGGCTTTTCTCTTAATGGACAGATTGTGTAACAGTAGGACTGGGCAATGTATTGATACTGTATCATATCGTGATATGAGACAAGATATCGCGACAGATTTTGGATATCGTTATATCGAGATATGGCATAAGTGTTGAAAAGGCTTCGTTACAGTAAAGTGATGTGATTTTTATTTATTTATTTATTTTGGGCATGTTCAGTACATGGCCGAAAAGGGTACAGGAGAAGCTAATAGCTTATTAGAGTCCCGCCCCTATTTCCCACAAAATACATGATTCACTCATTCAAAAGAACGTACGGGACTGTTCTTATTGTTCTTTTATTTACCTCTTCCCATTTATCCACATTGCTGATTATCATTTATCAAAAACTGTGGGTGTAGGTTAATATTTTGTGAAATCACAAATAGTCATTTATCTTACAGTATTGTCCCAGTGTCAAGGTATTTGGTCAGTTATGTTGTGATATTTACTCATTTTATCACCTTAGCTGCTCCAACCTCTTAAGAGTGCACAACAAGTCGTCAATCATAACCTACATGATCAATCGATATTGACTGATATGAAGCTTTACTGTTGTGACAGGTTTTTCAGCAGTGTTGCCCAGGCCTACATGATAGTAATTGGAATCATATCTTTGTTCAGTCCATGCCTGGTGTTTTGTTGATAGTCTTATGACTTATGAAATTTAAATATCTGATGTTTTTATCAAGAAATATCCTTATTCTACAGTATGTATTTGACACAACTGAGATATGCTTTGTGTAAAAGAGGGTCCAACAGATATCTGTTTGCTGATATTATTGGCCAATATTGGCCTATCACAGATATAGCGATACTGGCGTGTATGTTCTTCGATATGTGGCAATGTTAAAACAGTTTATTACGGCCAAAAAAATGTTTGGACAAATGATTTAAAATGGTGTAATTATGTAGTTTGTCCTGCAGAGGGCAGTTCATTATCTAATAACTATAATTAAATAATAGCATTTGTTGTTTAGTGCACTGATGTTGGGAATAAAGTTTGTTAAAATATAAGATATCCTGCCTCCATTACATATTTTTGTCACTAGAATTTAAATGTATTTGAATCACATTCAGCCAGTATAATAAATATCAGACGGTTTATCAGGTGTTGAAATTTTCCTGCTCCCTGTTGTCAGTACTGGCATCAGCCTCAAAAATCCCATATTAGTCAGGCCTTAGTGTAAAAAGAAGCTTCAGCATGTCAAAAAAAAAATCCATGTAATAGATATATACAGTGTATTAAGTGGGGATTTCTCAGCTTACAGATTGGTTTGCACACTTTTTTTGTTTTGTTTTATTTTTTGTTTTTTTTTGTTTTTGCTCTGTCCCAACATGACACGGTTGCCATGCGCCTGTGCTGCTGCACAGACCACCAGCTGCCTCGCTCTACTCCAGTGAGCACTTGATTGCTTTACAGTATGGCGTTGTGTCATATGAGGGGTGATATTGCAGAACTTCCATTACCTTCAGTCATAAATTGAACAAATATTAAAGACAACATAGTGCTAATACAGAGCTCCTGTTTCTTAAGAGGTATTCTCACTATCTGAGGTAGTGTCAGATTTACAGTCCAGATCAAGAGTATATGTGGCACCAGTGATCAGCTCCTCAGTGAGAGCGCCAATGTTCTGGGTGCTCATTCAGCACCATGATGATACCTCTCTCTGCACATTAGAGATGGAGATATCAACATACCAGACAGGTTGAGGGGGGGTTTGTTTAAGTGACTATAACAGGTGTAAATGTTCTCTATGTGCGCATGCCTCTCTTAATGTCAACCTTTTCCTCTCTCCTCCTTCTTCTCTGTGTCGCTCCTTCCTTGCCCCTCTCAAACTGTTACCTTCTGTCCCTGTTCCCTTTTATTTATTCTCCCTTCCACCCACTGTTTTCCCTTTTTGATGTACTCCCTTCCTCTTCACATGCCTTCCAATCCTTCATTTCCTTTCTTCCTCCTCCTTTGATATTCAAGGACAGATTAGGCAGTGGGTATGTCTTTGGGTCGTCACTGTCTGGTCTTTTTCCAGTACTTGCATGCACACTGACACTTATCTAATATCTCAACCAAACGTATAATCCTTTAAATTAGCCAAAATATTAAAGTTTCTCCGGTCAGTGTGGGGGGCTAAATAAAAGAGGGAATTGAAAGGATAGTAAATATGACTGTCAATGGAAACAAGTTAAGCTAGTCATGTACAACACCTGGCTGATGTTTGAGGCAGGTATTTCAACAACATGGCAACGAGCTGTCCCTCAGTTACCTTATCTTGACTGTCTAAAGAAAGCAGTGTTTCACATTATGCATTTATGAAAGGTTTTGGCAAATATTTTCTGCCCCATTTACACCTATGATGAAGGCCAAAGTATTAGAAACACCTCAGAGCTTAGTACAGCTGCTGGAGACCACACTTGTTTCTAAAGTCAAGCCTAAATATTGATATCACAAACAAATCTGTTTGATAAGCGCTTTCTTTAAGCACTCCCCTGTCTCCAGCTAGCATGATGCCTGCTGCACCACTGCTATTCATAAAGGGATTGCTCAGGCATTAGAAAGAGTATTACACTTGACGTCGTAGCTCGCACAACAGCAAGCCTCTTCAGGGTTATTGTACTCACTGGGCTTTTTGAATGAAGTATGATTGCCTCCTCTGTGGATATATACATGGTTCCTGCTGCAGGGAACATCATCATATAATGGATTTTATATAAACAGTGGATGGTTAGTAGCTGCTGAACGTGGCATGTGCCGCCATATTTATTTATTTTTATTTATTTATTCATTTTCAAATAAGTATTTGTTTCAAATTTGTGTGCTGTAAGAAACTGGGTTTCATGTCTTTTCTCCAGTCTCTTAGTGATGATTTGTGTTTCCAAAATTAAAAAAAAAAAAAAAGATTTTTCCATTACAAATCACCATTTCTTTCATCAGAGCTAAAGCATTGTATACATTAAATTTCATTTTGCATTTAATATAAAGAAAAATATGACATCAATGGATAAGTAGTTTACATTTTTCTCAAGGACACTCGCAGGCTCATTAGTGGTGCTTTCGAATTGTCTGCCGGATTATTTTAATTACTGCATATAGAAGAACCCCTTTTGGGACCTATGGTAATCAGCAGGCATTCCTACAATACATTATTAATTTGCATAGTCAGTGGAAAAATGATTAAAAGCAGAATGCATTCACGTCATGGGTAATAGTTTGGACTTACACAATTATTCTTTGTATTCTGCAAACCAAATCACACTTGTATGTTTTTGTGAATGTGTCTGGCAAGTCCAGCCTTCTTGCGAAAACAGATTTTTCTGCCCTCATTAAGATGTCTGATCAGCCTCAGCCTCCACCCTGCTCCCGTTCTCTCTCTCATTCTCATATGTTTTTTTGATGTGGAATTCAAAGCGGCTGCAAATGTATTTTTTATCTGGCACACATTTTGCTGAGCGTCCTGCCCGCCTCTTCTATGCAGAGCGGGTTGAAGGAGAATGGTAATGACTTTGGCCTTATGGGACTCTAAATGAGTGAAGTTCAAACGCAACCTGTACATCACAGCACCTGTCAATCAAACTGGGCCGGTGCCCGGTCTGCAAGCAGTGGGAGCCAAAAGTGTGCAGCCTGTAAGTGTTGTTTTATGCGTGCACTAGTGTCTGTATGTTGCTAAGCCAGAAATGGGGGTGGGTGGTTGAATTCTAGTTGGAGGGATGGAAGGATCAAAGCACCCAGGCTTGGTGCAGTGCAGAATGGGCTGCTCCTCTGCATACCTCCCTTTTTGTCAGCTTGTAACTCAGCCATGTGGACGCTGGATTCCAGGCTTCACCATCAACACACACGCATTTAATTTTTAAATGATTTGAACTGTTTCTCAACACTGAAACAGATTTCTCGGGAAAAAAATTATGTGTTCGTATAAAACAAGATCCATATGTTAAAGATATAGTGATTGCAGCACCTGTCTCATGTTTTAACACCTCTTTAACACATTGGGATGTGTGTAAGCTTTAGGACAACACTGCATTCCGGGGACACATGTTTCACACTACAGCAGAGCTCTGTGTAGGGGCCTGCCACAGCTGAAGCAATCTTCTTTGCTGGAAATTATGTCCAGCTTGATGCTTTTAAACATAAAGGCTCCTACAAACCAAACTGACAACAAAGGACTAGCTGCATCAAAGATCGGCTGCTTGTGTTTTACCTGGGCCAAAAAAAAAAAAGCACTGTTCAGAAGTCAAAGACAACGTCCTGCGCCAAGGCAAATCCTTCGACACAGATACGCAAACCGTTGTAATGATTAAGCAGCATTCTTTCAACCCACCCTTGCTAATATAGCCACCTCTAGCTGATAATATGTCTGATAAAAAGTTACAAAAGGCACTAGTGAAGAGGCAAAGGAGAAAAAAAAGGAGGAGAGAAAGAGCCGCACTAAATGTGTTAAATCACGGAAACTACAGCGACAGGCTCAGAGGGCTGTCCCTTTCTGTTTCCATGTCTTTTTAACGTGCTGGTCCACTTACCAATAGCCAATCAGAGTGCTCAGTCTCACCGATGAATCGCCCCCAGTCCTACACGTTGAATCAGCAAAAACAATCTCTAACAAGCACGGTGCAGTTCCGGTGCTGCTGTTCACACCGGACTGACCAGAGCCACCAACTCTCTCTAACAGCCTTGACAAGTCCTGACCCTGTCCGCCCACCTGGTGTGTAACAGTCCTAATACAACTGTCTTTTGTGAGCTACTCCAGAGTCCGACCATTATGGGATTTTTGGGGCCAATGCCAGTATTAGCAAGCAAGAAAATTCTGTTATATATGTTCTGTAGTTGTGCAATTGCAAACCTTTGCAAGAGTACAATTGCTGTCTGACTTGTATCATCAGTGCTAACAGTCATATTATTTAGTGATTAAAAAATACTGTTTTTCGGAAAAATTGAATTGATAATCCCCCAAAAATTAAATAAACTGTTAATCAGCTACAATCAGCTGTTGTTGATGAGCAGGTTTGGTGAAAGACTGAAATTCTGTGACTAATTAAAATTAAGAATGATCACAATGCAAAGTGCAAACAAACTATCTTGATTCTTGATCAACTCTATGTTGTAGTAACCTCTCGGCTGGTGTAAATGTTTAAGGCAATTATTTTAGCATTTTTGTTAAACACAGTCTGCATGTCCCACTTTCATCTAGAAGTTAAGCCAAGTTGAAGTGCCTCTGTGAGCCCTAGGCACTATATTTTTACATACAGTAAGAATATTGAAATCTACATGTCCTAAAAACTTTATAAATTGAGTTGCAGTGGACTTTTGTGATCTTCTCTTAGAGTTGAACATTTATCATTCTGTCAGGACTCTATTGTGACTGTAGATTAGAAGAGATTATATGTAAATGAATATGTAATCTATATTTTAGTGTTCAGATAAATGGCGACTGGATTTTTGCAGCAGAAGAACCTGAAAACAAAAAACATTACCATGGAAGGATATAAAAAATTAATAAAGATGGGCAGAGCGGTGCTGTCTAATGTCATGAATAACTTATCACAAGCAACCAAAGCCATAACTTTATCATTTTCTTTACCTTGATGTTTTTTAAATTAGCACTGTATTTTGCTTGCTAAAAATAATTGAAGAACTAATATCATAATAATTAATTTGGACATAAATCTCAGATCCACAGGCACAAATAGCCACTATAAACATTGGAAAACAATGACAAAGGGTGACTTCACTGCTACGTTTTCTGTTGTTGGTGTAATGCTCCGTTAAACTGAGTGGGCAGTCCCTTCAACAATCACATTCAGATGTATTCAGGGATCAGGGTATCAACTTTGTCAGGAGAAAAGTGGAATTCAAGCAGTTTCCATGGAAAATATTATGCATTTGCCATAATGTCTACTTTATTATGAGGTCTGGGCAACAGATGATCTAGCCACCTGTACAATTCAGCGCAAATGAAACAGCAGGGTCTACTAGTTTAAACAGATGTTTCATATAATTGGATTAACTTAATGGTTGCACTTACGTTTCTTCACTATTTCTCAAAAACATGAAGTCAGAAGTATTTGCAAAGCTGCAAGTTTGGTTTTATTGGACATAAAGCTGCAGAGTTGTAAATCTGTTAGAAAAGTCAGAGCTGCTCCACCAACGAGTGAGCTGGACGTGCTCTATAAATTTTTCAAATGTTGCCTGTTTGTGTTTTTTAGGTTTGATGGAAACTTCAATACCAACGTCTCCAAGACCATCTGCTGTGACAGACTTTCCCCCACCGTCAGCAGCCGAGCTTTCAACCCCGGACGGGACCTCAACTCAGGTTTGTTACATGCGCGTGCACGCACACACGCATGCACACACGCACACACACACAACACACAGACACAAACTTCATTAATTTGCTAGAACACGAACTGACCTGGTTTAGCAAATGAAACATGGCGACACAAAGCTCACACCATTTAAACTTTGGAATTCGTTTTTTGCACTGTGGGTTGCCAAATGAAGAATAATTCACTTGCAGTTGCCATGGCAGCCAGTTTTTAATTAAGAAATTGTTTCATCTTTTCTATTCTTTTCATCCTCTGAAATGTTAAAGTCGAGGACATTGATCTGAGATGGAAATAATTAGTTGCGCATGTCTGAGGAGATGTTGTGAGTCTTTCTTGTGCTTCCTCACTTGACACTCTCTTCCCATTCTCTCTCTGTCTCACTTCTGTTTTTTTCCTCCCTTTGATTCGAAAATGATTTTTATAGCTTGAGATCAAATGCACTCTGTTTGACTTTGTCTGACTCTGTCTGGAGTTTGTACTCAGGTAGATTATGTTTCATCCTTTTGTTGGTAAGGGCTCTGTCAGTTCTGTTATCTCTTAAGCACGAATAGATATTGCATTAGTTGTCACAAAACATTTCAGTTTACTCTTGTTTTAATGCTACGTACATGTAACCTAAACATCATCCTTAAAACTCGTGAAAGAGAAAACAGTTGATGCTCTTCTAGCTCTCACTCACAGTGCGTTTATTGAGGCTCCAGATCGCATGAGCACATGCAGAAACAGTGTCACGTAAGAACCCACGTCTGCTCCGTATATGATGGTCTGCTTTTGATTATGAAGAAACTGGATGGAACTGAAAGAAAATCTGGCAAAGGCCAACTTTCCCCTGCTGGTTTTTCTGTTCTTCTGCCGTTGCTTTCTTTGTGGTGTGTTCCCTCTGCGTGTGTGATACTTCGGACACATGGGCTGTATTTCATGGAACATTGTACCACTTTCAGTGTGTCTCTTAAAGCTCAGGTTTCAGTCACACATCATAAAATCACTGGCAGTTCCCTGCAGGAATTTGCGATTCTGTGATCAAAAGAATTAAAGAGGAAATATGTTAATTTTTAGCTTCATTGTGCTATTTTAGGTGTCTTTGAGAAGTTGTAAAGTTCAAAAACCACATTATTTTTCTTATATGGTCAACTGTTGTAGCACCCATTGTCACCCACTGAATTCACAAAATAATCCAGTCCATCCCCCTCTTGAAAAAGCCTAGTCTGCTCTAATTGGACAGCTCACACAGGTTTGAACTGAACTGAGCCTAATTAAGTATACTGAACTTGTTGGCAGCACTATATGGTTTGATTAGAAGCATTATGGAAACCGTGCAGTCTGATTGCAGGGGTAAATAGTTTCACAAGTAAGCTCAAGCTCAAATTTCCTGTCTAGTTTACCTTACTCACTGCAAGATATTGTGAAAAAATAAAAAAAAAACTTTCAAATTTTAGCTCAGGATTTTGCAAAATGGCTCTGTTTAAAGTATTTGGCGTGCAAAAATTATCCCAAGATCATTGTGGGACAACTTTAAGATGTCGGGTGCTTCAGATGAAGTGTTAGTCGTATCATCAAACAGCTTCTGAAATGTCTTTCCATCGCACTCTTAGGATGTCAAAAACGGCTGCGTCAGAATGTTTTAAACTATGTCCCCTTCCTCTGTTTTCTGCACCAGATGGAAATATGTGTAAAATTGAGAAAGTTAGAATATTATGAGCTTCTCTGACAAGCTTTCTTTTGGTTTGGAGAGGATTATGACCGGTGCTGTCATTCTTGTTTGTGTGAGTCATTGTATCTCCTCCATCTTTGACTGCAAGTTTTTTGTTCTCCATCAGGAGTGGCGATTAAAAAGATGGGCACTTTTGCCTCTAGACATGTTTGGAAGACAGTAGAAATTTTGAAGCATACTGAATTCTTTACTACTCCATTGCAGTGTTGATATTGCAACTGCCCCCCTCTTTTCCTTTTTCCTTTATTTTTTACCTCCAACATCATTTGTTCTTCTTTTGCCATCCCATTGCAGCCCTATTTTTCCAGACATCCCAGCCTGCTCCTCTCTCAGCAAACCATTCATAATGACTGCCATTCATAACACGTCACCATCGGCTGGGTTTTATTTTCCTTCCAAGCCAGCCACGGCGAGTTCAAGTTACCCCTCCGGCTCCCCTCTCCTCTCCCTGTCCCTCACACTCAGCTCTCCTTGACCCCCTCGTTCCCAGCATATTCATTCTCTCCCATTTGTCTCAGCCCAGTCTAAACAAGCAGCTACAGAGGGGAAGGAGGGAGGCAGCGGGTGAGAGAGTGAGGGATAATTAAGAGGCAGAGAATGATGAATGAAGAGGAAGAAAGGTGGGTGAGAGCTGATTGAAGTGGAGTATTTCTAACAAGACTATATTGTATTCCTTCCCTGATCGTCTCTCCTCTCATCTTCTATTTTACTTCTTTTAGAGGAAGGGGAAGATTGGAGAGAGATAGTGGATGGATGTGGTAGGCATCAGGAGTGATACCAGCAGGTCTGAGCAAAAAGACAGGTTTTTGAGACATGACTTGGCTTGAGTGCTGTGTGGTTATTGGACTAGTTTGGGAAATCTTCCTTCTTCCATACATTTCTTCCCTCTGTCAGCCTTCGTTTTTGAGCAATTTCATCAATTTCTCTGGCTCAGAGGTGTTTCGTCACCGCTAATTTGCTGTTAAATCCTTCAATGTTCTCTCCTTCCATCTCATCTTTAGCCCGCAAATATGTTAAATGGTTAAAAGGTGAAACGCTTCAGGACTAAACTGTATGTGTATGCAAAAGTGTACACACTTCCGTTTTCCAGCTTTTCCAACAACTTTAACTCCAGCTCAACTCCAGCTTCAGGTCGCAGCATAAATGACACATTGACCTGTACTCGTCACGACAGCTTGTTTGGCTATGTGTGGGATAAGCTGGGAAACAATGTTAAGGTGAACCTAAAAAGAACAGACAGAATCTTTCTTGTCCACTGTTGTTGTTTTTTAATGTCATTTTAGAAGGCCTTTCCTTTCCTAGCTTTAAGTAAACAGCACTGGTAACACTGCTGTGTAAACACATCAGCATGCTGATGTTAGCATTTAGCTTAAAGAACCACTGTGCCGAGCAGAACATCACAGAGCAGTTTGCACAGAACAGATTTAGAACTTCTGAATTTTAAATGGAAGTCTTTAGCATATGTTTACACTATCTGTTGTAAAATGAAGACATAAGGGAGCTATTTCCATGGAGCTCCGCAGTCAAACAAAGCTTATTAAAGTAGGTCAGAATGAAGATACACTCTGGTGGAACTTTGAGTAAGTTCTTAAGAGTTCTGTGGTACTTAAAACTGGACATGTGGCGGGTTTATGGTAGGATGCAGATGCATCAAAACAGGTCATTACAAACAGGAGTGTTACAGTTGTAGGAAATGGGTGTAATTTGGGTCTCATTTCTTGACTTGTCCATCTGTTTCTGGGGAGATCTAAACATCGGTGGCTGAGTGGAGCACTGCAGTCTGACAGATGTATATAAAGCCCTTCTCCCACTGTCAACACAACTGAGTGTTTCCTGTTTATATGAGCCTCAGAGATGGATAGAGTGATGGATGATGTATGATGTGCGACCGTTGTGTGTAAGAACCTTGTGTGTCTCAGAAAAGTTGTTGGCCTAGTACATGTAGCCAGAGGGCCATTTTGATGTTTTTTTGTGATGTTGGCAGTTGGATGGTTTTACAGTAAACTATTTGTGTATACTTTTAATTTGTTTTGGATTTCAAGTTCAGTATTTTACATGTGATTTTCCTCCACTTCCAGAAAAAAGTCAGGTTCATAATACTGCTGTAGGGTTGGGGAAGGTCAAAATATATATGTACATATTTTTTTTCTGCAGGTGATTAATTCAATACGATCACAAGCCAAAAAACACATTTGGGACCATTTGGACCCAGATGACGTGCCAGAACGCAAGTTAGCATGTTTGGCAGAGACCATAGACTTAATTAACAAGATATTCCAAATCCTACCCGTCTATGGAAACCTCCATCTGAGGAATAACAAATATTCTGCTTAATGATAACATGGTAAGCTATGCACAGCTGCTAATGACCTGCAGAAACCACTATGATTATGTTTTTAGTTGTAGGAATTTTAGCATTGTAACACTTGACTAATTCAAAGCAAAGTTTCTAATATAAAATGTGGTATTGAGGCGAATATTAAAAATTCATTTCAAGCCAAAAATTAAGTTGTAGTCTTGTGTCTTGTTTTGCAGCCCTTTAGCTAGAGCTTCCGAACTGTTCCTGAGTCCTACCTGATTTGCATTTTAACACAGTTTGTGCTATATTGTCATTGTGGGCCCTACTTCCATGTAAATCCGCCCATATTTATAGAACTCGAGGACCTAAGGTGATAGGATATGTCAAGTTAGTCTGCATGTCTAAGAAAAAAACAGATTTAACTGTTGCTTTATTGTTTCATGGTATTCTAATGAAGCCTACTTTGAGTGCTACGCTCTGTTTCTTCCCACTCTGTCTTTGTAGTTGCCTGGTAAAGGGCCTTGAGTTTCTATTTGTGTCCCTCTAACTCCAGACCCCCACCACCCCAACCGCCCCTCCTCCATCTCTTTGTGAAAGACCGTTTTGTGTTGCAGAGAGCAGAAAGGAAGTTGCTGGCTTTGTGATGGGATCTCTGTGAATATTCTGTTGACTTTGTGATCCAGTAAAAGAACAAAAAAATCAGTCTGTTAGTGTTGAGCAAATACTCACTAGGCTCAGTGTCTCTGTGGAGGTTATAGTTACCGCTGTTGTTTCAGCTTGTCCTGCAGTCACAGTTATGACACACAGAACGACATCCGCTATCCACATGAAAGAAATGTACTGTACATTTGCTGTTATGTAATCAATTCAAATTTGTTTTTTCTTCATTGAATTATTTTATTCATGAACAGCATAAATGAGAGAATCCATTTGCATATACATCCTTATTGTCCAGTCACAGAGGATGTATTTTGTTCATAACATGCATGAATCAACAGGTTTGTCTACATACTGTAAAGGTGTTTACAGTAGGTGTTATAGACCAAGACTAATATTAGAGCACATTCACACTTTTGCTATGTTTACATCTTGCTTCCACACTTTGTTCTTCCTTCCATTCCTAGCTTCCCTGTTTCTCCCTCTTTCCTTTGCTCTGTTTTAATATTTCTGCTCTTTTATCTCTTTCTCTTCCTCATGCAGTGTTGGCGGACAACCTGAAGTCTAACCCAGGGATAAAGTGGCAGTACTTCAGCTCAGAGGAGGGCATCTTCACTGTCTTCCCTGCCCACAAGTTCCAGTGCAAAGGGAGCTATGAGCACCGCAGCAGGTAAAGACCAGCCTCTCTCTCTGGCTTTCGAGCTCTAAATATCTGCCCAGCACACACAATTTGTCAACATATATCACTCACTTTGCAAAGGCGCCTCCACCTCACCCCCCTCCACCCTCTCTCATTTCTCCCACCGCTCTTCTTCACCCCTGGTGTCAGTCAGTTGTCGCGGGGTGACCCAGAGGGCATGTCGATGGCACGTCGTCCTCACACACCCTGACCACACATGCCCTTGGCAGGAATGTGGCTCTGTACCACTGAAGCCTGTTGGAATTTCACACCTCCAGTGTTGTGCTCACGGCTTAAAAAGACATCTCCCTCCCTCTCTTCTTTTTGCTCTGCATTAATTTGTCTCTGTCGTGCTTTTTGCATTTTTTTCTCTCTCTCTTTTTGCTAATGTCTTTTGGATTTTTCCCCCTTTGTCGTTCAAGCCAGTGAGCTGGCTTACAGCCATGAGAGGAATGACATTTCTTGGCATGCTTCAAGTGTGAATGAGGCATTGTGAGTGCATCACTCTCCTTTTCCAATCTGTGTCTGTGTCATGGTCCAGCAGACCACACACATACAGGCAAGGACCACCAGACCCTCTGCCCCCCCATATATCCCACCATACATACATTAACATATATAGCAAATATTTTGGACATATTTTTTATGCAACAGCAGGGCAACAGTGAGTCTGCTTACTGGAAATCAATCTTTTGTCCCTGTAACAATAATTTATCATATTTTTTTCTTTTTTTAAGGAGAACTTTCATACTTTAGAAGAAAGCTTATTCTCTTCAATTCTTTCTCTAACTGTGCACTCTTTAAGGCCCGGAAAGATAAGGAAAGCTATTTATAATTTAAAAATGCACAAGCACAAATAGAACAGTGCAATTTCTTTTGTAACTTTTGGAGCTTCCCTTGTAGTTGTTGGAAGTCATACACTCATGTTGTTAGATAACTTACACGGACATGACAGAGTGAAATGCAGAGTTGAATCTCCTCAGAAAATGAACGTAAAGGGAGTGAGATTTTAAGTGAAAACTGTTGCTGAGTGCATACCAGACAAGAAATGAAGCTCTTGACTCAAATTTTGGGATGAAGGGAAGAAGAAAGGGTAAGACAAGAACTTAAAGTTTTTTTAGCAGGTTCATTAGATGTTGAAGTCACATTTCCTATATTAGTAAACATTTTGTATAGATAGGGAAAACGTGTTTGCATAGTTAATGCACTTGGACCTGATGTTTCCGTGTTTATTTTAGCTTTTATTATCACTGTATTATGACTAATGATGTTAGTAATATTACTGTGAAGTAAAGAGTCTGATCCGGATGTGAATGTTTGTGTGTGTGTTCTTTCAGGCCTGTGTATGTGTCTGCGGTGCGTCCCCAGTCTAAACACATTGTGGTGATGGTTGACCACGGAGCATCTGTAACCGACACTCAGCTTCAGATCGCCCGGGACTCAGCACTGGTCATCCTCAACTCCATAGACGAACATGACAAGGTTAGCGAAAAAGAAATGTCCTCGTCAAGATCCTCGTCTCTCTTACCTTGTTTTACTAGAAGAATGCATTTTAGAACACATACACAGAAGCGTGCAGAGCACAAATATGCTGAAATGTGTAAAAGCCAGAAAAGTTCAGTGAAGTCAGTGTTACATTCCTTTTTATCTCATTGCTCCTCTTCAGATCTCGGTTCTGTCAGTGGCAGAGACGGTTCGCTCCTGTTCTCTGGACCAGTGCTATAAGAGTCTGCTCTCTCCAGCCACCAGTGAGACCAAGAGGAAGATGAGCACCTTCATCTCCAACATCAAGGCCTCCGATGGAGCCACACAGCATGCAGCAGGCTTCCAAAAGGCTTTTCAGCTGCTCCGAAACACCAGCAGTCTGTGCAAACAGAGCACCAGTAAGAAAACAATGTAGTCAAATTGTGGTGACACTATCTGTGCGTTGCCTCTGTATAGGTTTAATTTTTTCCAAAAAATAATTCTCTTGTTATTTTATTTGATATTGATTTACATGACTGTTGTGTTTTGTGCATCTTTGCTCAGCTACAGACATGGTAATCATCTACCTGTCGTCTGGTATCACGTCTCGAGAGTCATCGGAGCAGGAGAAGAGAGCAACACTCAGCGTGGTCAGAGAGGAGAACCGACACCTCAACAACTCGGTCATGATCCTCACCTACGCACTCATGAATGGTTGGTCACTCTTATTTAAGTCTCAGCCCTTTATTCTTACCATTAGTACTTTTAATTGGTTTTAACTGGGAATTTATTTGCCTACCAAAAAATGTTGTTGAACGTTGAAAATAAAGCTATACATAAAGACTTGTTTTTGAAATTAAAAAACAACAACAACAACAAACTAACAAACTCTAGAATTTGTTGTTTCGCCAGACTTCTTATTGCTCTTTCAGTGTTTCAAGTGTCTTCAGTGCTAACCTTAGCCTTGTTTATATTTTCTGCATTTTGTATGTTTTGGATTTAGTTAACTTGTTTTATTAAGTGCTGCTGTTTATTGACATTGTATATTTACATTCTTTCCAGCTCTGTACTCTGTTGCAATCCAGTGTCCCTCAGGATAAATCATAGTTTCTCTTATCTCATCTAAAACAAACTGAATTAAGAGCTGAAGCCTTTTATGTTGTCTCACATTAACAGAACTTGGTTGTACAAATTGTTTCACTTCACTTGGGTCATAAGAACAGAATCGCCAGGTATTAGTTCCATGTTCTCTATATCAATGTTTATATATATATATATATAGAA
>JAQLOL010000020.1:8009143-8022850 GCA_029783665.1 Naso thynnoides | reverse complement strand
TCTCTCTCTCTCTCTCTCTCTCTCTCTCTCTCTCTCTCACTCACACACACACACACACACACACGCACACACACACACACACACACACACACACTCCATCCCGTCATCCTTTCTTCTCTGCAGTCCTCTGTCAGGAACGAGGTTATGGCGACCAGTCACGTTACGGATGAGTGGATGACACTAATGGAAATGAGTAGCCTCAACTGCTACATTGTGCGCCGTTACATAGCAACGCCCAGTGGGGTGCTCCGGATTTATCCAGGATCACTAATGGACAAAGCCTTCGACCCGACCCGCAGACAATGGTGAGGCTTACTTTGGAGGGTGTGACAGGGGAATAGGACTGAAGACTTGTGCTTGTATGTATGTATATGTGTGTGTGTGTGTGTGTGTGTGTGTGTGTGTGTGTGTTACGGAAGAAAATTAAGTATGAGTCGGAGTTTGGTAGAAAGGGATGAGTATGTGTGCAAACTGTAGTTGCATGTTTGCATTTAAATGGTCACCTGCTCCTGATGAGTTGAATTAGGGGAAAACTAAACTTTTTTTTTAAATTACTCTCTTATTACTATATAAGTAACAATATATACTATAACTCTTATTACTCTCGCATCTTTTGTATTTTCAATAGTTTGGATAATTTTGTGTGTAGCTTTTCTTTGAAATCCATTATTACATTACATTCCTAGTCCCAGTTTTAGAGTTTTCTGCTTTACAGATAATGATCTAATCTTTAATTACAGAATTTCAGTCTTTCTTTGCAACTTTATGGGTTATGACCATAAGCAGAATGTAAGCCATATAATGTGTATACAACTTGTGCATGCATAAATATTACACCAGGCAGAGTAGAATGATAAAAATAAAAATAATAATAATTAGAATCATTATAAAAAAAACTTTGTGAAGTGTACAGGTGTTCCAACGGCTTTCTGTTTGTGCATTGAGCTGTTGTTGATGTGTTATTTGACATGGTAAATGGTAAGTGGACCCAATTTATATGGAGCTATTCTAGTCTTTCAACTCCTTGAAGCACTTTGACAGCAAAAGTCTGCATTCACATATTTATGCTCACATCCACACACTAAGGGCAAGTGACTTGTCTACAAAGAGGCAACCTGCTCATCAGGAACTCATACATACACATTCACACTCCTCTGGCACAGTTATCGGGAGCAATTTGGGGTTCAGTATTTTGCTCAAGGACACTTCGACATGTAGACCGGAGGAACCGCTTTACCTACTGAGCCACAGCTGCCCCTTAATATATACTGAGAGCGGGAAAACATAATTTCATTCTCAGTGAACTCCACCAGTACATTTTTTTTAAGTAATGTAATTCAAGTAATCCACAAATTTAGATTTATGAAGTAACCCTCTGCTTGTGTGTTGTGTTGTACAGGTACCAGCATGCCGTAGCGAACCCTGGCCTCATCACCTTCACAGGACCATACCTGGATGTGGGTGGGGCAGGCTATGTTGTCACCATCAGCCACACCATCCATGCCTCCAGGTAAAAAGATACAGTGAACACACTTCCACAGTGAACCACTTTGCTATCTCATATGTAACTGCAGTTGCAGAAATAAAGTTTTTAGCTGTATCTCTTTGATAAAACTATTTAAAGCATTTCTGTGTAACGTTTGAAAAGAGAAATAAATTAGTCTTTCTTAGACAAGTTTGGAGTCATTAGGCATTAAACTCACCCTTCTTAATTTGATTCACTCGGTGAATTTTGTTGTGGAAGAGTAGATGTAGCCTGAACTTGGTGCTTAACGTTAGTTATGCTTGCAAACTTTAGATAGAAACTTTTATGACTGACATTTGTGAGTAACTTACTCTACTTTGTCTTTTTGAGCTACTGTTGCACATTGTTTTAGTGGGTCGCATATTTACATTTCAGTGGTTTTATAAGAAAAGAGAAGAGGCCAAAACCTCAACCACAGCCAAAGACAGTTACAGCAAAGGACTTTTATTTTGTGTTGACTGTAGTTACGCATGCGGAATCGAACCCGGATCCGCTGGGCGAGGACATAGCCTCTGTATGTGGGGCGCCTGCTCTACTGCCTGAGCCATTTGATGGATTCTGGAATATTCTTACTTCCAATTATCGGTATCAGCATCGGTCCCAAAAATCCCATATCAGTCAGGCCCTTCTTGTAAACAACAAATCATTGTTTGTGTGCGGTAAAACCTTTAATAGCGTTTCAGCTGACTGAGCGGAGTGAGCAGAGGCATTGTGAAAGACAGGATAGTCATTTCCAATCTCCTCGCTGATGGCATCTCTTGCTGAAGTAGATAAGATGTGAGGCATCAGAAATAAATTAAGATTGCTTCATGACCAGTTCCAAACTCCTCATAGGGACTTATAAACGGAGGTGATATGTGAATATTGTTGCTTCCTCAAGTTGTAAGGACTTTTTGGGTCTCGGTCCTGTGGTCATTGAGCAGAGCACGTTGTCTTTGACGACAGGGAATCATTTGAAAGAGGCTAACCACTGACCATATTTTGCTTTCGTGCTCTGTAGCAAGTGACAGAATATCCCTCATCTAAATGCTCTGGTTATCTTCAAGAATCTGCTGTTCCATGGAGCAAGGCTCTGTATCCCAACCACCTCCTTGAGCTTGAGTGTTGCACCTTTATGCTTCAGCCAGTTGTCGTGGAAGTTAGCATGGAATGTTTTGCACACAATCTCTTTGAGAATCCTGTAGCTTAAACTGAGATTTAAGTGTTTATGTTTCTATTTTGGTGAGCTTAAAATGCAAGTTAGCGCCACAACACTGCCTGCAGAAGCACAATAGGAACTGTTTACTACGGTTCATGCAAATGTATAGTATAAACATTCAGGGTCATTGTGTTTGGTGAGTCAGGATTAGTGTGTTGATGACGGGCTCAGTGAGCGTAACATTGTGCAGTCTATCATCTTCGTAAACACAGGTTTTGTGTGTGTGTGTGTGTGTGTGTGTTTTTGTACGTGTTTATTTAGAGGTTTTTTCTGGCTGGTGTTGCTTCAGTAAATATTTAATTTATTTTAAAGACAATTGCTCCTGTTAGCATACGACTTAACACACAACTGCAACAAACTTTTTTTTTTCTGTCTTTCCTCTCTCTTCAGCTCTCAGATGGCTCCTGGTTATGCCATCGCAGTGATGGGTATTGACTTCACCCTACGCTACTTCTACAAGGTTCTGCTTGACTTGCTGCCAATCTGCAACCAGGACAAAGGCAACAAGATCAGGTAGGAGGACAAATTGGATGATTGGCTGACATGTCGTTTGGTCTTTTATCTTTTGCTCCTTTCACTTTCTCATGCAAATCACTCCTTCTCTCCTCTTCTTCTTGTGTTCCCTCTTTTATTTATTTATTTTTTCCTCCCTGAATTTATTTGGTGAGTGGATGAAATTCTGTTTTATTGTGAGGAAGAATTAAACTTCCGGAGCGATGGAGAAAAAAAAAGTGAGAGGGAGGGATATAAGCTGATTTTCACAGCATTCCTGCTGGAGATGGGATGTTGCTGTTGTCTCCGTCCTACATTCCTTCTGCAGCTTTATGTCTCCTTTGGAGCAGTATTTGGCAAAATGTTTAAGGAAAGGAGAGGCAGAAGGGAGCCATATTATGCAGGTTTAAGTTGAATTAAAAGTTAAAAATGGTGGCTGATGAAAGAGAACTGGTATAAATGGTGTAAGTTTACATGTATTGTGTCATCGACCCTTAGTGAACCTTTAACAGTCAGTGTGTCTGCAGTCTGTACATGTGCTTTTGTGTGCCCATTCTAGGTGCTTCATAATGGAGGACAGAGGCTACTTGGTTGCTCATCCCACTCTTATTGACCCTAAAGGTCATGCCCCTGCAGAGCAACAGCACATCACACACAAGGTAAAGTACAATGGACAGTCAAATGTCAAAAATCACAACTTCATGCACCCTTTAATAATGACCTTCTTTCTTCCCTTGTGTCCTTTCATATTTTTGTTTTCATCGTTTCTCATTTTGTCACGCCGCCTTTTTACCGGCAGGAACCTCTGGTGGCTAACGACATCCTGAACCATCCCAACTTTGTCAAGAAAAACCTGTGCAACAGCTTCAGCGATCGCACCGTGCAGCGCTTCTACAAGTTCAACACAAGCATAATGGTGAGACAGAGAAACATGAGGTAGCTGAATGTGTGAATGACTGCACAGGAACGCACATTCAGACGGTTGTACTCAGCAGCAAGCAGACACACACACACACACACACATACACACTCCTGAAGGCTTTCCTGAGAAACGTGAACATCTGACAGTGTAACATTGCCACCTTGTGGTGATACTTGGTGTTGCATTCCTGTATCATCCCTATATAGTTTTTTGTTTCTTTGTTTTGTGTCCTTACAGAGTATAATTTACAGGAAGGAGAATGGCAGTATTTTTATGCTTGCATTCTATTTGCTTTTTTTTTCTTTGTGCAGGGTGCAGGGTAATGCTACAAATTCAAACTAAGTTAATGTAAATACTTTATCTCCCTCATTAATTAAATGATGTCCGGTCAATGCTTATGTATTGTCTGTTTTTGTTATGTGGTGTAGAGGTTTTTTTGTTTCGTTATTGTAACAGTTTTTGTGAAGAATTGTTACTTTTTCTTTTTCTTTGCCAAAGGTATATTGTTCTCTAAAAATGTGTCTTTAAAATCTAGATACTCACTGTGGATGATGTGTTAATAATGTCTCTGTTTGTTAGGGGGACCTTACCAACCTGGTCCATGGTAGCCATTGTTCTAAGTACAGTATGACCAGAATCCCCGGCACCAACGCTTTTGCTGGTATCGTCAACGAGACGTGTGACTCTCTGGCGTTCTGCGCCTGCAGCACCGTCGACAGGCTGTGTCTCAACTGCCACAGGTGTGTTCTTCAAGCACACACTCCGGAGGGATTCTGAATTATGTCTGAGGCACTTTGGAATATTCTACTATGAAATAGACACAGTGTTAGTGAAGGTGTTAAGGCGCTGACAGCATTTCATACACTGCATGAACAGATCCCCTTGTTGTGCATTACTGAAGAATAGATTTGGTGTTTGTTCAACGGGATCACAAGAAAAACCTCTCTAAAGTTCAACACAGACCCAAATCTGATGGTATAATTGCTGCAGCAGAGTCATTATAGATTGTGTGAGGATATGTTACATATAAAGAGTGTGTGAGAACAGTTGTTATTTCATGGAAAAACAAATTCAGTAAACTGTGAATGTTTCTTACTCTCATGTATTTGTTTTTCAGAATGGAACAGAATGAGTGTGAGTGTCCATGTGAGTGCCCCCTGGAGGTCAATGAGTGTACTGGCAACCTCACCAATGCTGAAAACAGGTCAGTGGAGTGTCTGAGCCACAATACTACATGAAATTACATCTACATTCACTTATTGAAAATGCTTATTTATATCAAGAGATGTAATATGATGAAAAACTAACTCTAATGCAGGTGTCTTGTAGAAGAGGTTACTTTTCAGACAGTCTCCATAGGTCGACAAATAAAAACTACAAGGATAGACACAAATTAAGATGATGTCTATCTAGATCTGTTTTACCAAAGTTAATTTATTTGCTATTTGACTTATTTGTTAATTGTAAGAGAATCTTTACAAATAAAGATTGAATATCAAGAAATAGTATGGTAAAGGACAGATTAAATGGTAGAGCATGCTGGTGCTGTCTGTTTTGCCAAAAGTTAGATTTCACTTACAAATGGATATTTTTTGCTCTCTTTTTTCTTGTCTGCATCTTTCATGCAGACAGACTATTTGCAGCCTCAAAATCAAATGCTTAGTATGTGACATGTCTAAGATATAAGTATATTTTGTTTCTTGCTGTCCACGGTATTTGCACTTATTATTAAATATGTCAGGGGAAACATTTACAAAAGGCATCTGGTCTGTCCTTTGTTCAGTGAATGCACATGCGTCTTAGCTGGCAAGTCCCTTTGTTATTCCTGCTATCGTCATTTGAACTGTGGACATGAATGTGTGTCTGCAAATGTTTTGGGAGTGGTGTAAATGTTAGTGGGTGTTCCGTCACTTCTAGCTCTACTGACTGTCTCTCCTTTGTCCTTTCACTCCTGATCACGTGTCTCTCTCATCTCTCTCTCACATCTCTTTTGTTGTTTCACCCGTCTCCTTTCATCAACCATCAGCAGCCTTTGACAGCACGTCAATGTTTCAAATGCCAATTCCTTCATTATTCAGGAAGACATGCAATTATCATTCTTCACTGTCAGATTTTCTTGTGTTTTATGTCGAGCTGCATTGATGTTTGTCAGTTTAGAGCTGTTTGGTATAAATTGACATGCTCAAGGTTTACTGCTCATGGGGCTTGTGCTTTGATTTCTTTTCATGCGAAATCCCTGCACTTGTAAGTGCAATTGTGTTTTTTCTGGGATTTGGATGTATGTCATCAGCAGAATGTATGTTTGTTATTGACCATGAATTTGCACTGTATCTGAATCATTCTGTGTCTTTAACCTTATTCGTGTCATGATGGTGTGTGTGTGTTGTGCAGGAATCCCAGCTGTGAGGTGCATCAGGAGCCAGTCAGTCTGAATGTGATTGATCCTGCTCTGCATGACACCCTGCCCCAGTGTATCAACACTCGCTGTAACCAGAGATACACAAGCAGGTAAACACACGAAACATACATATACATTACACATTAACAGGTGATGCAATAAACCAATGCATGTATGAAGTGTCAACCAAGACACTCGTACCTCTGCCACATACCAACAAACACATACACACACGAATCTGTCATGGAGTATGATGTGTATTTACACTAAAGTTATAGGTCACACTGCCACCCAGTGGTAATAAAAGGGAAGAGAGAAATTTTCCCTCCCAATGTGCTCACATAAACTTTCAAAACATTTTTAGTGTGAGATTTATTCCTAAAACACGATGTGTGTGTGTGTGTGTGTGTGTGTGTGTGTGTGTGAGACAATCTACTGGAGTGCTCTGTTGAATAAATATCAGATTATTTTAATAGTACACCGCTGACTTCTTATGTTTGCTCTTCAACAATCTTTTATTATTTTCAATCTTTCATTTATATTCTGCGCCACGTTTCAGTGACTGCTTCGGTGTGCTGGACTGTGAGTGGTGCATGGTGGACAGTGATGGCAAGACTCATCTCGACAAGCCCTACTGCGCCCTGCAGAAGGAGTGTTTTGGGGGGATCGTTGGTGCCAAGAGTCCCTATGCGGACGGCCTTGGACTCCTCGGTAAGAGAGTGTGAATATAAATCAAACTGTTAAGAGATACTCACTTAAAAGAAATAGATAAATTAGACTGATGCCTCCTTAATAAGCATGTACTGTAATGTCTCTCAGTCAGCAGAGGAAAGAAACAAACAAGCATAGGAAGACAAAAGTGTGATTATTTCCAGGGCCTTTGGGACATCAAAAATGTTACATTTGTAGAGCTTGGATACCAACATTCAAAATGACTGAAACTTTTCCATGCTTGGATATTTTTCTTTTTTTCAAAGCGGATTTTAGATGAGATGAATTCTTTGACTTTTCCCACTAATGAGAGAACAGAATCAAAGTAGAGTTAGCGTCTGAGCCCGAGCTGTTTCATATTGGCTTGTTGTCACTTCTTCAGCCTTCTGAAATCCTTTGTACCTTAAACAACCTTCTGCCCGTCCTCTCCTCTCCTTTCCTCTCCTTCCTCTCTTCCACAGATGAGGAGGTGGCATCTCTGAACATGATCAAGAGCGCCCCTGTGGGTCCAGTTGCTGGGGGCATTATGGGATGCATCATGGTGTTGGTGCTGGCAGTGTATGCATACAGACACCAGATCCACAGGCGATCACACCAGCACATGTCACAACTGGCAGCACAGGGTAGGACTAAAGGATGAACTCTCACAATCACACAATTGTAAAATATTGAACTCTGTAAAAAAGAAAAGTTAAGTTAAATTTTGGCCATAATACATTTCGACATCATGAAGAAAAAATGCCTATTTGCACAGTGGTTGGCCTGAGGTAAACTAGAAGAGCACCAATGGAAACAAGTCTGGAAAAGTAGCTGCTTGTTTTAACCTTCACATTTTGACACTCTGGCATTTCTTTAAATATCAAAGGAAGAAACCAAATTTCAAAGGAGCATGATTAAAAAGCAGTGTGGCAAGTGCTGCTGGAGCTAAACAGCTGACATTAGCATCACGTGGCAGCAGCTGCTGCTGCATGATTTGTGTAATTACTTAGAGTTATTGACAGAAACATCAAACAAGATTACAACCTCATTATAACTCTCGAGTCTGTACAACTTTCAGTCTGATAGTTTGGTAAACAACTTGAGTAGATGGTGGAGAGTGTGGCTATGTTATCACAAGGTATTAAACTGAGGCATTTGCTTATAAAGTTGCTACATTTTGCTTGTATGTGTGTGTGTGTGTGTGTGTGTGTGTGTGTGTTGGGTTCAGCCTTTTCTGCAGTTATGGTTTGCACCAACAAAACACACACAGGGTCAAAGGAAAGTTTTGCAGCATGTGTGTCTACCTTTCTACAAACTGTACCTTTATTTATACATGCACTCATGTTTTTCATATAGCCCCATGTACACAGGTTATCATCCCATAAATAATAAAAATATAAAAAAATATTAAATATAAAGTGATAATCAACTATCATCCTATACAGATAAAAGCTGTGTCTAAATTCTCTTTCTTTGGATTAAAAAAAAAAAACGTGTTCCTCTCTCATTCCTGCTTGAATACTTCACATTGTATAATGGTTGCATCTCTATAATGTCGGCATTCCTCTTATTCTCTCTATTTTCATGCTGTTCCAGAAATGTCAGTGAGAATGTCCAACTTGGATAACGAAAGAGACGAGAGGGATGAAGACAGTCATGAGGACAGAGGAATCAGTAAGTATCATCTGATATCTCATTGATATAAACAATGTTATCTTAAACTGCTACAGAACAGTTAGAGGTGCTACATGTGACATTTTAGTGCCCATTTCAGTTGAATTCCCATTTAGAAGCCAAATCATTATTGTGTAGTCTATGTACAGGGTTGATGTGTAGTCCAAACTTTGCCAAGGAGGTACAAGAGTGTATGACAGTGCAATGTATGTTAGTTGAAAGACATGAAAGTGTCCATATTTGATATTGAACTCGAACCAGAAATCCTGACCTTGACTCATGGAACCTGTGCTTTATAAACATGTGCCTTTAAATTGGTACCCATTGTTACACTCAGGTTAAATGACTTTACAACATTTTTAGCCATGCCCAAACAAAATCATGAGAGCCTTTCCGAAATTGTACAATAGTCTGTGCTAAAATGTTTCATGTATTACTTTTAAATATAGGGTTTGTGTACTTAGGTGTGTATTAAATGGGGGTTTACTGTGTGACAGCACAGGTATTTGGTTACCAAGACAGACCATAGTGTTGACTCGTGATCTCCTCACTTTCAGTCAGTAACACTCGATTCATCGCTGCTGTGATCGAGCGACACACTCACACTCCTGAGCGGAGACGGAGGTACTGGGGACGGTCTGGGACAGAGAGTGACCACGGTAAGATGTGATAGCAGTAATAATCTCCCACATATACACACAGATCAGCAGAGACAGAGAAGTTTAATGATCAGGAAACAAACGTGATGGCACTTACAATATATCCAGTAGCTGCGTGCACTGTATCACATCACAGCACATTAGCACTAATGGAATCAGAGCTTGAGTAGGTTGCATCAGAAATGGCGGTGATGCAGTTTCCAGCAAATGTATTTTTTGTTTTATATAAGTCCTATTCCTTCATAGTGGTTGGATGTTTTTGTGTAGTTTCAGAACAGCTGACCAGGATTTGCGTTCATGTTACGTTTTTCCTACACAAAAAAAATAGTTCAGTCTAAAATAATCTGGTTTCTGGAAAAATGACTCATTCGCTGGTTATAAAACTGACCCATTCTGCACTCTGTACAATAACAGTATTAATCACACAGGTTCTGCTAAAATTTAGCTTTAGGCAGGATAGGCAAATGTCAAGAAACACCACCAGCATGATCTTGGTTGCACTGCTGTTTGGCCTTTGGGTCGTTGCTGCAGATACAGCTCTCATCACAGGTGATGATCATCGACATAACGTTTGAGTCATTCCGGACCTGTTGATGTAGATCCTTGCCGTGCTGCTTCTGCTCAGGAGAAGGGAAATTGCAAATGCGCACGTCAAAATGCATGTAACTCAGACCCTGATGATGATCAAGAAATGTAGCTTGTGACACTCATGAAAGGTATCGCTTGCACCTGTCACTTACATGCAACAGTAACAGTCTCACTCCCGGGATACACATGCTGCGTCTGCCCCGTGTCTGTGTCAGTGCACGTCTTCTTATTTTTGTGGCGGCCATTAAAACAGATCAGAGCAGCCACACAGCACGTGGGAGATGGATTTTGGATGCATGTCAGCAGTGACGCAACACTACAGCTCAGGAGGCTTGCTGACTTTTTCGCGGTAAGACGCACGCGTTTCTCTGCTAAAATAGAGAAATAACCTGTTTTCAGTCATATTGACATCATATTAGCAACATTCACTGTAGTTTCCTTATTTCTGGTGTCTTCTTTAAAATAAACCCCTCACAAGCATATATGGAGATTTTATTTTGAAACATTTAAAGGATTTTGATGTTTAAAACAGTATTCAGATATTAGGATTGAAAAAACAGTCAAACCAGAAACCCAATGTAGTGAAGTGTAGCTTTGCTTTTTAACATAGATTGATCACGGGCTTTGGCTGACTTTATCTGACAACACGGTGCCCGTCGGAACAGCAGACACACCTGCGGTGTCTGAACAGGAACAGAACTCTGCCTAATATAATGACTTTAAAAGCAGCAAATGACTTGATTTGAAGAATATCGTTAATTTATAATATGAAGAAATGTGAAGCATCATTTCCATGAGGCTGTTGGGTAAGAAAGTGACGGATCAGAGGTAATGAATTTGGCATTTCATCCTCACAGCAGAAGGAGCAGCAGCCTCACACTTCCCCCACCCTCTCCCTCTCTGATGGCACACAGTTTTCTGTCAAAACCAAACATGAATTAAATGCATCATATATATATATAATAACATCAAACACTTTCATATTAAGGGGATTTTCGAAGGAAAACTTTACGCAGAAAAACAGCAGTGCTGCCTGCAACGGACGCTGCATGTGTGAACGACAACAGCGAGACACAGCAGATCGGCGACGCAGACGCGCTGCAGAGGTAGACGCAAGATGTGCGTCCTGGGCATCAGAACTTTGTGATCGCAGCTCAAAGAAGTTTCTCTACGTTACCACCTGCTAGACTGATTCAGCCTCACAGAATCCACAGAAGCTGAACTAAAGTGTATTTTCTCTTTTAATGACATACATTATAGAACATAAATCCTAACCAATACAGTATGATTTAGCTACACTTTCACACATCATATTTGGGATGGAGGAATCACCTTTTTGAAATGACTGTTACAGAACAGTCTCAAACCCACAGTTCACTCTCAGTGCTTTGGCAGGCCTTCAGCTCTTAGCTTGTTCTTTTCATTATATCATGGCTCAGAACCTCGTTTTCTCTCATCTCCAGCTCTGGGAGAGTTGCTCGTGTTCACTGTAACCGTTTGTGGAACTTGTAAGTCTGACACTCAATAAGCGTGGATGGACAGTTTCTCCCACACGGGCTCTTACCTCCTACATATGGCATCACTCCACTTCCTGGCAGTGAGTGTCTCCAACAGTCGTTGCATAACTGATGATGACAGAGAAAACAAGGATGAAGAGAGGAGAGTGGGCTAAAGTGAAACAAAGACATGAGTAAGAGCTTGTCAGCTGCATGTTAATGTACAGTAAAGCTGTTAAACCAGAGAGGATAAAGAGATGTGAGACAGAGCTGTAGGGAACTGGGGAAAACTCGCTTTAATTAGAGTCGACTCTACTGTTATTTTCTCTGTAATTAAAATCTACTTAATGCATTTTTCCAGCACAGATTCACTTAAAATAATCAAAAATATGAGAGATTATTTAATATAACCACTTGTTTTGAAGGAATGTTTTGATGGAGCATTGTCAGATAAGATTTTCACCATTCATGAAGGGCACCTCTTTCACATATAACATTGTTAAAACGAGGGCAAAACACAGTAATTCAAAAGGGCAGTTGAGATAAATGGACAGGAAAGACAGCTCACATGTTGTGTAACTGGGGATGGGGAAAAAAAATCTGAAAATGGAGGACAATGGGAGAGATGTAGACATGCAAAAATGATGAAAGAGTAGAAATAAGAGGGAAACGCAAGGGCAAGAGGACAGAACCAGAGGAAGATGAGTTTGAATTAATGGACAGAGGGGGTGTTCGCACGTCAGGGATTTAAACAAACTCATTACTAAGTTGGCGCTTCAAAGTTGCTGCTCCTCTCTGCTTGGTCAAAGGTGCCCTCCTACAACAATCCACTCACTCATACTGCTGAAGGGTGTGATGAAACACACACACACACACACACACACACACTCTGGAGGATCAGAGCATGGAATTTGTTAAGCGAGTGATGCACACACTGGTTTTAGCTGCAATGTTAACAGGAAGTGGCTTGAATTACCCATGTAATAATAGATACTGTACGTACTGCATACTTAAAATCATCACACACCCAAACATTAGACAGTGTGTGTTTGTATTGTATAACTGTTATTTACAGTTTAATCGAGGTCTAGTCAGAGGAAGATGCAGATGTGATTACAGTTGAATGTTTTTTGTGCATCAAAAGAATTACTATAAAATGTTGTAATTATAATTTTATGTGAAGAACTTAATGTTTAGGAGTCAAAACTTCCAAACTGGTCAGTAAAATGAATCTTAACGCCAATTTATGAGAAAGCAAAAAAGGAAATAATATTGAAGATACGGTATGAGGAATTCTGTATAGTTTTTGGATTGTGGCACTTATTAGAGATGATAAAAGATGCTGTATTTTACTATGTTTTATACTATATTTTACTATTATTGTAGACAAGTAGTAACTTGATATGAAGATGGATGCCACTCTCAGGTCTGTATACAGCCAGCACCCGCTTAGCTTAGCCTAGCTTAGCTTATTAGCATATTGACTGTTTAACACTTAGTTTTAATATGTAATAAACCAACAAGAAATATAGTGTTAATTTGTGAGCTTTCACCTTTGTACAGAGCCATGTTTCCAACCCTAATGCTAAGCTAAGCTATTCTTGCAGCTGGCATCTTTTATTCTCAATGCACAGACAAGAGAGTGGCATTGATCGTCTTATCTATCTCCTGGCAGTAAGGAGTTAAATGGTTTTAAACTGTCAAACAGTTCTTTTAAAAAAATGCGTATTAGTCAACATGTTCCTTAGTTTAAATGCTTGTAAATTGTCCAGGATTTGTGTCCAGGATTTAGACTTGAGCTGTTTAAAGAAACTCAAGGTGTTCAGAAATCTCAAAGGACCACTCATGATAAGAAATTTTTGGGGTGTCTCCGGGGTGTAATAACACGATAATTTACCCTGTCTCTCCACAACTCTTGAGGTTAGGAAGGATTTTAGGAAGGTGCTTTCCTCACCTGGTGCAGCTGCAAATTGCCAGCAGGACACAGTTAACTGTAGACCTGCCTGGAACTCTGGCTCTTGCTTTGGGACAAGAAGGATAAACTGTGCTGAAGTTGGCACCTTCT
>JAQLOL010000020.1:7979353-7998539 GCA_029783665.1 Naso thynnoides | reverse complement strand
GGGTTTACAAGGTCAGCCTTTGATACTTTAATTTGATCTCATGTAAACCTGCAGCAGAATATGTAAGTATAGGTGGGTTCTATTTTCAGGGGAAGTCAGAGTGCAGCTAAGTAAATTGTGTCTCCTTGAGGTGGACAGTGGAAATAGAGAGGGGCTGGGCTCTCAGTTTACTGAGCAGAGAATTAGTTCAGCACCGTTAAGAGCTAAAGGTGCTCTTTCCCCACGTCTGTATGTGTGTGTGTCGCTGTGTCCCATAAACCTTAGAAGTTTGCTTTCATTCATGCCTTCCCCGCATTGCTCTGTCCTTCTCTTTTTCATTGTCATTATATCTCCTCTCCTCCCCCTCTTTCTGCTGCTCCTTGCCAAGGAAACACTGTGAATTAGAGCACCGAGCTCGCTGCCCAAACACCCTTGGGTCATTTCAGTCAATCCTTGCTCTGCCAACTGGTACAGTAGACATGCATCAGCAGCATATTTTGTGCCATCCTTAGTCCCAGTTTCCCAAAAGCATCTAAGCAGTGTAATCATTTTAGGTTTGCATGCAAGCAATTTATGATACTTTAAAATCACTTTGACAGACAGTAGTTTCTATACTTTTATATGGGTTTTGTTACAACACAACACAACTTAAACTTTAGAGCCAAATCTGCCAAGGAAGGATTTGATCACAATGATCCTGTATAACTTGACAGAAATAAGACCTTGTTAATCCCAAAGAAAAACCCCAAAAAACAAAAAGAAATGTAATTGGTGCCTTTGTGGGATAAAAGACATTTAAAAAAGTACACACTTGGATTGTAAACAGGGAGTAAAATAGAAGCAACTTTCTCGCTACTGATTCACTTGCTGGCCACATAAAAGTAGCTTCCCTGACGCGCCGTTGAAGAGGAATGCTTACTGTAATTAGGACATGGATCAGGCAGGGAACTCTTGTGCATATTGTGCCCATGGGTTCAGGTCAGCTGTTTTTTAGTAGGTCACATGTCCCTTAGTCTCCTCTATGCCTCAAGATAAAGGAAGCCATGCCGCCAGACTGCATCTTTGATCATTTCTGAGAGCACAGGACCAGCTCATAATTGTAGGGACAGTCTAGAGTCCATTTTTGCATCGCCTCCTGCATCCCAAACAGGATTACAGAGTGAGACATCCGTAATCACACTGCATAATCATACAGGATATACACATGCATGCACACACGCATATGTGCTCACTGTTAACTCCCCCGCACAATGAACCGCTTTGCCATTAAGGGTTCACTCCCTCCTGTCTCGCTCCCTCAGCCCTCTCTTCCCCTCCTCTCCTCTCCCATCCTCGCGCCTACTGAGCTCATCCCAGGTGCCTGCTTCGCCCGTTCAGCCACTCTGCCCACCCACGCCCTCACACTCAGTCCCAGCGAGCGAGTGGCAAACGTTTTCCTGCTTTCTTGTCCTCTCTACTCCCACCCACTCCAAAAGGCTGTGAATCACTGGCTGACACACTGAAGCACCAGCAGGGCTCTTGTGTTTTAGATGGAGAGGGACTAGCATCTTTTGTTCTCTTGGTTTGTGAAGCATAGCCTATTATGATTGGGTTTGACTTACACATAGGTAAAACGCTTTGAAAGACAGAGTGTGTGTATCTGTGCGAGGCAACTGCAGGTTGGCTGAAGTTAATGCATGTGCATGCGTATTAGAGTGTGTCCCTTAGTGTTACACATTGCTGGCGTGCGTTTGTGCATTTGTGCCAGGGGAACTGAGAGAACAAATTAATTGTTCTCTCATGGAAACGTTGTTTAGCACTTAGTGGAGTGATTCATGCGTCTACAAAATCAGCCTGTGCAAGTGACAGGCAAGTCCTTGCTGTCTTCTCAGAGAACCACTGTTCAATGATTCATGTCCTCCAATCTGTCATCAGCCACCGACTATTGTACGAGCTGCAGTTAGATCCAAGCCAGGCTTCTCCTGAATGTTTTTAAGAGTAAAATGGCTATTTGATTGCAAGTGGATGTAAAACATGTCCTGCATCAAGGATGAATGCCAGTCAGGAGCTTTCGTGACTTGGATTTGTTGCACTTGTCGCTCATGTTTATAATGAGGACACGACAGAGTGGTAACACAAAACAGCCCGCTGCTAATCAGGAGTCCAAGATGCAGGCTGATGTAGTATGTTCACACACAAACTGTTCATTACAGCCGAAGCTTCATGGATAATCAAGTAAAAGTTTTCTTTGTCTATAAAAATAACACCTAAAATACAAAGCAGTGCCAGGTGTCATTTTCCTAGAGCCTGAGAGACATTTTCAATGTGTCATTTGTCAGATCAAGAGGGCAAAATCCAAAGATACAGTATTCAGATTAGTATCTGACAAAGTAAAGCAGCAAGTCCTCACATTCTAAAAGCTAGAGAACGACATTTTGTGTGACTGAATTGCCGGTATTGCCTTAGAGGTAAAATACAAGCCCTCCTTCAAAGAGGTTCATCATAGTGAAAGAGGATTAGTCATGTTTTGATTTGCAAGAGGTCACATGTTTATGTGACTTGGACTTTTAGCATATAGTACAATTGCACTGATACAAGTGTGGAGTCCTTTACAGGAAAAAATACTCTCTTTCTGTTTGAAATGACACTGTCCTGGCCTTTCCACTCTGGAGTGGACTTGAGCGCAAGCTTGACTCAAGCATTCATCCAAACGGCCCATGTACAGCCGGTGTGTTTCAGTTACACAGGTTCCGCCACTTGGCAACGTGAGATCATTTTCACCCACTGACAACTGTGATTGTCTGGACTCCGATCTGCCAAGAAACGCTTCACACAGATGGCGAGAGAGAGAACATGGAGGTTGGATGATGGAGATTGATTTCATCGTCTCTTACAGGCCTCAGCATAATCGTGCTCTAAATATTTCCTCAGTGGGTTGATGTGTTCTCGTTGACATGTTTGTGAGCCTATATGAGTGTGAATGCACCTTATGAACGCGAGTGTGTCTGTCAGCGACTCATGCAGCCTGCGGAAGCTACACAGGCATTGTGAGGACTCGGCAGGGAGCTCTGTTCCCTTTGTGTTTGCCAGGAGCAGCTTTCCACCCACGATGGGCAGGCAGGCAGGCTCGCTTGGCTGCTGGTTTGGCATTCATTGGATGACTTGGGTAGAAAGGAGGGAAGGCACTATTCATGGTCACATTATGCACATGGGGAACAGGAAAGCTGTGGTGGTTTGGAGATATTTGAATGCTTCTCTCCCTCTTTGACCAGAAGAATAAATATGTTAATTGGGCTGTAGAAACAAAAATAAGAGCTCAGTTTCTCTTTGCGCCCATGTGCTTGAGGCATGTGTATATTTATCACTTCACTGCTGTCTAGATGCACTGTACATTGTTTACAGGATATAGAACAACTTGCCAGACTCAACATGTGGTTGAGTGGTTATATATTCATTTGTTTTTCTCTTTGCCTAAAATCGGGAGGTTAGAGGATTTTTTGTATTTTAAATCTTAACTGATGCCATGAAAACATCAAACAACTTCCAGTGTGTTTGAGTGCAAGATGCCTCCACTGGTCAAACTATATTTGATGGTCTGATGATGACATTGACTCATCCTTACTGGCTTCTATACATGCAGCAGACAGCTGGGGTCGCCAGGAGTCCAGAGTGGAGCCTGACATGCGAGAAATCAGGCGAGCCGCAACCGCCCTTTCAAACGTGTGGGCCACAGTGTTTTCAACTGCGCTACACTCTACGACTTTTACAATAAAACAAATAAATAAATAATACGCCTTTAAATAGTGTCTAAATACATCCCGTTGCACTTTACCATTCACTTGAAGCGGCTGTAAATCTTTAAATAAACCGAATAAAAAGCAATAAAGACTAAGAAACTAAAGATTAAACAGACAAAAAAGATACTGCACAAGTTTAAAGATGGAGGCTTTAGCTCAGAAAAAAGACAAGGCAAATAGATATTTGTGAAGGAATAATAGGCTTCATACATTTAGGAATATATTAGTTTGCTTGACTCAATTAAAACAGTCTCTAGTTTATATCTGGGATGCAGTACTTACCCTTGCCCTGCTTTACTCTTTTGCCGTTTGTTTCTCTTTCACTAACTCACCTCCCACCTGCTCTCTCTCTCTCTCTCTCTCTCTCTCTCTCTCTCTCTCTCTCACTTCCCTCACACTTTTCACTCAGCTACCCAAGATGGCGGCAACCTCATCCATCCAGCCGCCGAGCGTTCACTCTTCTCTAGCCGGGGAGCGCGCACTTTCCCCCGAGATGGACAGCCCCGAGAGCCGGCAGCCGGAGGATGAGGAGGCGGCGGCAGCGCAGCCCTCCGACTCGGGGATTAGCCTCCGCGACCTGCCGGACCTGGAGCCGGAGGAGATCGAGAGGAGGCTGGCCAAAACTCGCCAGGAGCTGAGCAACAGGAGGAAAATCCTCATTAAGAACCTGCCGCCTGACACCACCAACCAGGTACGCGTCAGTTTACACTGGAAACTGGAGCAAAAGTAGCGCGGGTCACTTCGTTCGCAGCTTTTACGCGTCGGTGGTGCTCACCAGTACCTGGTACTGTACAGTTTGCACTGACCTCCGCACTTTCCAATACATATAATGTATGTGACTGTTGGGTAACAATAAAGATCCCGTGTCTGATGCTTTATTGTGACGGTAATTTACGCAATTTAATTTCATATGAGTAATGAGGAACTTTAATTTTATAGTTTATTTGATTAGTTCTCGAATTGATTTGAGTTATGACTAACACTATGCTGTCTTTTAATCATCTTGCAACTTTGCATAATATAAATAGATGATGTGACGAAAGGAATTCCCAACTTGACATGGGCCTATTTAAGGCTCAGTTGTTTGTATGTGTTGTATTGTACAGTTTACAAACTGCAAACCAGATTTTATGCAACTGTAGTTGCATAAAATCTGACTACTAAGTATGGTTTTCCTCAGAAAGTAAGATAATTAAATGGATTCATGTGAATAACGGCCTTAATACCTCTGTTCCTGTCTGCAAAAGCTGTCAGATGCTCGCAAGTCTGTTGCTCTTCTTGCAAAAAGAGATGCTGCAGATGATGTCCCTTCTCCCTGTCACTCAGGTTTACCCCTCTTACTGTACAATAATAAACATCTCTGCCTCTGAACTGATGAGAAACTCTTGTAACTTATTAGAGATTGGGAAAGCCATTTTTTTTATTTAAATGTGTAGTGATTGTTCCACTGTAAACACCAACCAGCCTGGCATTATAGTTTATCCACATTTTCATCGAGCTAGACACCACGGGATGCTTTCACTGCATTAATACGCTCAATAATATGTTTGCCATTGTCAGGGAGCATCTGCTGTGTTTCACAATTTTTTTTCCTCTTGTAACTTTTTATACATTATTTTTTGTATAAAATTGTTACAGTAACAACCAGCATTGCATTAAGTGCATTGGCTAAACATACTGTGTTGCAGACAGTTCGACAATGTGCAGTTTAAGTCCTCATATGTCTCTTGTGTTAAACAAATGTCGTTCTGAACGAACTTAAGTGTTAAAACCAATTCAGCTGACTCAGACTGTGGTTTTCAGGACATGATTTCCTGCTTTACATGTTGTAAACAGGTTTGCTGTTATCAGAATCCTTCACTGGAGGCAGTTGCAAATCAGTTGGTTTCAAGGCATATACAAAAGTTTCTTTTGTACATGCAAGAACTTTGTTTTCATGTTTCCTCATGAAAGACCACAGATTGACTTCACTATTTGTGACTTTAAGACACATTTTGTCCCATATAGTGTTGTTCATTACTTGTGTGAGCAGCCAAAGCCTTCACGAGGCAGCATGTTATAGGCACTGATGGTGTTTATTCCTTCAGGGTTGTAGCACCAGTCATTCTTAGAAAGAGACACACTGGCAAGAAGAATTAGCTCTGCGTGTGTGTCAGAAGAAGCACTGCGAGAGAGGGAGTGTAAAAGAGTGTGGCTTCATGGTGTGTGTGAGAAATGAGAAGGAGAGAGTAGCAGCAACAGAAGTGGAATCTCTCTCTCCCTCTATTTTCCACATTATTCATGTGCCAGGGTGAGCGTGATATGTTTAGTGAGCCTGAGCAGAACAGTCGGAGAGCAGAGCTGCATGAAGCCTGAGCCCCGCTGAACATGCCACATGAATTTATCCATTTAAAGAAGTAGATCCGGTAGTGATACTGTTGAATTAAATTAGCTCAGGCCGCGAATGTTGTGTGTGGAGATATTTCAGTGATCGGGCGGAGATGAACAAAACCTTCTGAACCACTTACAGCGCTCAGAGAAATCTTAACTACCAGTGAAGGAATAGGACACTGATGCGGTTAATTTTTCCTTTCTTTATGATGTGTTGTGGCTTAGAATGATCCAACTGCTGAGTTCATTTCTGTTTTAAAGGCTGCAGAGTTGTTTAGACAAACCACAGGATGTGTAGCCATAGCTGGTGAATATCAGTATTAATTTTTAAATAAGTCAAAGATACAAAAAAGTTACACTTTCAAGTAAAAAAAAATATAAAAAGTCTTTCATAGCACAGACATAAGAAACAATTTCACACTCCAGCTCTTAAATGTGAAGATTTGCTGCTTTTCTCTGTTTTATATAAAAATGCAAATTGAGTCTTCTTGGTTTCTTGACAGGCGTATAAAAAAGTAATGAAAAAAATTCCACTTGAGGATGTTCTGATGGGCATTGTTTTGTACTGTTTTCTGATATTTAACAGAGTAACTGATTGAAGAGTTCATCCAAAGAATAATCAAGATGAATCTGTAACAATAACAGTCATCAGATGCAGCCCTAATCAATATTAATATCTGTTTTAGTTTTCAGTAACGCGCAGGGCTTATATAGCTAATCTCGCTTGTTCCTGTACGGAAATTCAGTGCTAATTATATTAAAGCCCGACCGATATATCGGTTTGCTGATATTGACCTGTTGCAGATATTTCTGTATCTGCATATACGTCCAGCACAGATATCAAAATTGTTTTTAAGGACAAAAAAAATTCTTCGACTAGTGATTTAAAATTGTGTCACTACGTAGTTTGATCAGCAGAGGGCGATCTGTAATTAAATAATTACGAAGTGAAGCGTGTACTGTTCAGTGCACTGATGTTTGTTAAAATAAAATGGTATCCAGCCTCCATTACATACTAACATACTTTGTCACAGCTATTTGAAAACCAAATTTAGCCAGTGTTATATTAAACATCAGGTAATATGTCGGATATCGTAATTTTCTTGCTTCCAAATATTGGTATTGTCATTTGCCTCAGATATCCCATATCAGTCGGGCCCTAATTCATTCTGCCGTGTCTTCCATGAGGTTACAGATTTATGACGAGGGAAGTCCTCATCAAGTGTGTCTGATGGACTCAAGTCATCCCACTCTGCAGACTCCATCCTCCATTCCCTCATAACCGCTGCCCCATTAGTAAACACTGTATTGCATATTGGATATATTTATGTGTGTGTGTATGTGTGTGAGTGTGTAGAGCCCATGTTGCACTGTCAGATATATGGCCCTGCTGACAGTCTCAATCTCAGAGAGGAGTTGGGGGGATGGGAATAATGGAGATGAGAGTGCAATGAGAAGAGGAGAGACAGGAAGACAGAAGAGTTTGGTGAGAGGAAGGAGGAATGAAGAGATTAGAATGAAAAGTGAATAGGAAGAGGGTTGAAGACGCATTTGGTTGAAAGCATGACAGAGATAGAAGACTTTGATTTTTCCTCTCTTTGATGTTCACACAATCCCTCTCAGCCAGGAGCCAGTAATGACTCTCATCCTATAGCATTTTATCAAATCAATAGGGTTTCCTAAAAAGCCATCAGTAGCATTTTACTTAATAAAAATCCACTAGTTAATCTGCTTATTGCATCTAAATCCTTTTGAAACACTTATCCAAACCAACTAAAAACTCAGAGATTCGATTGGGATCTGTAATGGGCTTATGTGGCTGAAAGGCAGAAACGCTGCAGTTTTATGTGGCAGCCTGATTAATGTTCAAAACCTATAGCTGTAACCTGTAAATGAGATGAGCGGCAGAAAAAATAAAATGCTGATAAGTGTGCTGACACATAAGATTTAAACCACTTGTGTAACTTACCAAACTTAAAGGCATAGACTCATAGATTCAGTCATTGTCTACTCACCCTCATGCTGATGGAAAGCTGGGTGAAGTTTTTAAGTCCACAAAACACTGCCGTAGTTTCATGGGAGGGAGGCGTTGCTCTGATATCCCACGTAATTTAAGCTAATTGTGGCCAGGATTAAAATGTGCCAAAGTTCATAATGAAACCACAAGATATCTCCAAACTGCTCGTCTGTAGTAATCCAAGTGTCCTGAAGCCCCAAAATGAAAATTTGTTTTGAAAAATGTCCCTGGCGCCGTGTTTTTAGCGTCATTGTAGCCTGTAGCTGCTAGCTCCTACTGTGGGAGCCACATTCACATATTTTTTTGGTTTTTTTTGGACTCCAAAACTTCACCTGGCTTTCCATCAGCATGAGTGTGAGTAGATAATGACTGAATTTTCATTTTTGGGTGAACTGTCCCTTTAATTATTATTTTTTTATTTACTACTTACTCTTATGTTGTACATCATAATTTAGAGCTATTAGGCTGTTGAACTTAAAATATTGATAGTAAGTCCATGAAAGCTGAACTGGGAGACACAGTTGAAGCGAGGCTTGACTGTTGTGCTACAGAGTGATATTTCTTTTACTTTACAAAATATGTTTAGCGGAGTACAGATACTGGCTTGACGACTGCATGTTAACCAAACAAGTTACATTTTAGCCATTTCTTCTGTAACATTATCGGCATCATGGACAGTTTAAAAAAAAGATCTATACTGATGAAGCAGAACCAGAGATTACCCACAATGGAAGTAGACTGCTAACAGATTTTTGACATGCTAGAAGCAGCTTATATAGACTATAGACTAGCTGCCAGCCTTTGAGCAGGGAAGAGGGTGTTCTACAAAGGTATGGTGAGCTTACCTCTTTATTACTACTTTAAGCGTCACACCTTCCGATTTTTTTGATTTTTAAACGTCTTCAGACACAAGCCACGCTGCCTCAAGTGGCATCATAGCAAAATATGAGACTTAAGCCTTGTCTAGAGCCACGAAAGGCTTTCTAAAACTTTTTCACATTTAGTAGTCTTTCCCAACACCAGGAGAGACATCAAAATTGAAACACTGGAAAATTTTCTGCAAACAAACAACCAAGTTGGAGGAATTCCTAGTTAGAGTTGAAGCCAAGTGTTGAGCAAGTCCTTTGCCTGTGCCCCTACAGTGCACCCCAGACTCCACTTGGAATTTCAAGAAGAATGAAAGTGATGTTTAATGTTTAATTAAATCCAAGCACGTAGTATAAAAACATATTTGCTGATGCACTGGAGGGTAAAATAAGTGTGTGTGTTGTTTGTGTGTGGAGGTTAGCTTCCAAGGACTCCTAAGTTCTTGAATTATTCAGAGTATCTCAAATTAAACAAAACTTCTGCAAGATATGTGTGTGCACATGTTTAACACTAGCAGAATGTGTTTGTGTGTGTGTGTGTGTGTGTGCAGTTGTGTTTGCATATGTACAGGTAAGCACAAATACATGTAAATGTCACAAAGCAGCATGTGCCTGAGCTGTTTGCTTTCCACCCACTTCCTCCCCTTGCTTTTTACATGCTGTGATGTGATGTGATGTGATGTGTGTGTGTGTGTGTGTGTGTGTGTCAGTAGCAGATGTTCATGAAATCTGCCCCCTCTGACAGTGGGCAGCCTTCATCACCTTCATCACTGATACGCCTGCATGCATGCACACATGTTGTTGTGATTTAGCCGTTTACTGTGGAATCAGTCATCTGGAAGTTTTGCAGATTTTTGTGAAGAATGAAAAGTTGATCCTGTCCATTTATGTAATTCTTGTATAATGCAAGAATATGACAATGGTGTCAACATGTGGGTGACTTCATATACACGTATGTGAGCTGATGAACTTGGCAAAGCATTGTGACCTCTAATGCTTAGCCAGTTCAAACTCTTTGTGATGGTGAAGGGGAGGAGGGGAATTGTTTATAGAGTGAATTATAGCGTAACAAGGTTTAAAATCAACACCAGGATCTTGATAAGGGCATTTTTTCAGTGTCAGTATATAAATTATGATGACAGGCAAAATGTATGGGAAATCGCATCAAAAATTACCTGACCAAGTTCTTGAGCAATAAGCTGTTCAGTTGTTGTTTTGAAACTTTATGCAGACTATTTTTGTGAGCTTATAGTTGTTGCTTCAGTATAATAGATTCCACATTGCTGCAAGATAATTTGGATAATAAACTCATTTTAATGATGACTTCATATAGGTTACAGGATGACATCATAGTAACTGCATACAGGAAGTTTGTGATTGGTCAAATGATTTAATGGTAAATTGGAACCGCGCTTACTGGATAAAAGATTCAGGGGTAACCTTGAAGGAGTACAATACATTGATTGGACAAGTACAGGAAGATTGTGGTGCAGACTAATTGGTTAAAAGGCTAGGGACAAATAATGTGTGTGTGTGTGTGTGTGTGTGTGTGTGTGTGTGTGGAGCCTGAGGTGAGGTGGCTTTCTCGGTTAAACCGCCTCATTCAATAGAGCAAATTTAACCCCTTACGTAATATCTCCAGTCTCAGTAAACTGTGTTTGCACTTTGCAAGCTCTGCGAGCCCGGTGCTCTCAATCGCCGCCATTGTTGCTATTGCGTGTATGTGTATGTGAGTGTTATGTGTGTGGTTACAGCTGGTTCCTGTTGACTAGAGTTCTTTATACAGCAGCCTCAATTTTGCATTAGAATTCTCTAATACACAAATGAAGTGAGTTTTTTGGAAATGAAGGTGTATAATGTGGCTGAGGAAGGAAATGAAGCTTTGCGACTTTGCACAGTGTAGTGTCAGAAATGCAGGTTCTGTCTGGAAACACCTGACACCTGATTTATCACAAAGTCTCTGATATAAAATCCTGTAAGGGGTCAAACAAGAGTGAGCCATGCAAAGTTTCACTTCTTTAAAAGCATAAAGTAAATTCAGCAAGAGGTGACTGACCCGAGTGAAAAAACTGCTCATAGCTCGGTCTGATGAATTTCTATATCTCTTGTGAGATGCTTGAAGACAGACAGACAGATGAACAAACAGTTAACAGCAAGCAATGATTTACTTTCATAAATTGCTGGCAGTAGTTTTATTCTACCCATAGGGAACAGTGGGATCCAGAATATAAAAAGATTTTTCTTTAAGCTTGCTAAAGAGCCTTTAGCAGAAATCGTCTGCAGTATGTAATTAAGCAGTTAAATTCATATTATTTATATTTGAAGCTTGTTATCTTGAGTTAAAAAACCTGAAATATATAACTGCTTTTATTCATGCCAGAGGCCAAAATTTAGGAAATAGAAAAAAAAAATAATAATAATTTGGACATTGTGTGTGGTTGCTGTTTAATTTATTTGCAGATGTATCAAATAAACAACTGAGTGTATTGACTATTCGAAATATTATTCAAACTGGTTAAAACAAGCTGTGTGATTGTTTCAGCATTGGTCGTATTAATGTGATGTTGGTTTTTAAACTGGGTCAATTATTTTCTGAACATACAATGGTCAGATCTACCTGAAGATATTTACTGGAAAAAATGTCCACATTTAAATTCAATACATATCAATTCTAATTCTAATTTTTTAATATTTTCATTATATTCAGCGAGTTTATACACAGTACCATTTTCACGCTGGAATGCTTGCTTAATTCATGTATCCAGTCATGTGAATCTACTCTGATTGCTTAAAATCAGCAATGAAACAGATTTGTGTGTGTGAGAGTGCAGAAGACATTAAATTCTCCATCCAGCCAGTTGATGCTTTCTCTGGCGCCTTGGTGTAGGAGTACAAATGACAGCAAGAGGCTTTTTAGCTTTAATGTCTGAAAGCTTCTCTGCCAGTCTCTACATATATCTGTAGCTGCTGTAGAGTGTAGTTTTCTGAAATTAATGCATAGCCACACTGTGGACAGTGTGCTGTAATGTGTCGAAAATGGGTAATCATAGAAAAGAAGACTTCTGCAGTGTTCAACACCCACATTCATAATAATTGCAGGTTGCTTTATCTTTTAGTCTACCTGAAGGCTGAGATTTACTACATCCCGGCACTTTCCCACAAGTGCAGTCTGCAGATAACATGAAAACTCAAAACACTTTTAAACACACATTTTAATGTATATTATGTGGTGAAACCTACGCATTAGGTACAAAAAAATATCACAGATATTCCTGACTTATTCTTTAACTGCATGGAGTCTGTTGACTGTCTGCTCAGTGGGGAAAATAACCTCCAATCTGAGCCCTGTGGCTTCAGGGCGAGAGCCAAGTCGGGATGGGTGGGTGTGAATGGGGAGGGAGGTGGGGGTCACACTGGCTGACAGCAGAATCGGTTCTGTCTCAGGGCAAACCACCTGCTTCCCTCAGCCCTCTTATTCTGCCCTTTCTATGATCAGATTAGCCATCTTTTCTTTGAAAGACTTAGATGAAATGTGGACACGGATAAAGGAAAGCTGTGGATGGAGTTTGACCGAGCATGGCCGCTACAGCTACATGCTGAAGCGCTGCTGTTGTGTCAGACGCAGTTCCTTTAATGTCAGTATCTCTGACAGTTTGGAGGTGACAGTGAAAACTTCCCACATGAAATACAAAGATAGCACCGTCTCCCAACAACAGATTAAGTCACCTTCTCTAATGGGTGTCTTGGTGGTGATTTTGAATAATAATGTTCTGTTCAAGGAATTATTAAGGCATAAAAGTCTCTATTTTAAGACTATTTACTGTTTGAGTTGATCACACATATTGTAATAATTAGAACTTCTTGTTGTATTTGCCACTCCAGCGTCACAGACATGTCCTTAATTTCTTTCCCAAAATGTGCATTTTCTGAATCTTGTAGCAGATTCAGATGGTAGAAAATGGTATGTAAGCTCTAGGCTTTGAAAAAAGTATTTAGAATGATATACATGAATAATGGCATGGATGCTAAGGCCAAACTTCATTGGTTCTACTTTACACCACAGAAAAATGAATCTGTTGTCATTATTTTCTGAGTATGATAAATATAGTGAACGTTTTTGTGTGTTATGTACTTAATATCTGAGGATATTTTATAGTATTGCATATTATTGAATAGTGCTCCCAGTTTATGCTTAATGAAAAATATTTTGCTTATTATTGGACTGTTACGTTTTCAGTGTAATAGCCATGTTTGGACAGAACAGCAACGAGAAAAATGGCAGACTATTGTGCCTTGGTAGAGCTGCAGACACTTTCTCTCTCTCATCACTCCTCCAGCAAAATATCCGCTCAGACAAGTAATCTGATTTCAAGCATGCATTCGGCGCCATCTTGTTTATCACTAGGCTTTTGTAATAAACTGTTTGTTTACAGGTGTGGCTTTATTCTGTGGTGTTGATTTGGAAAGTTACACTGTTACCCACTGGCGGGATATGCATGCGCAAATTTGTCGTATGAACGCAGAACTTTTTTCACAACGCAAAGGAAAAGCTTTCTTGCTTTAAACAAAACTGTTAACAAAACTTAAAACTGTTAACTGCTAACAGTGTCTTGTGTAGCTAGTAGCTACTGACAGGCTTCTTTTTGTTATTGCTCTTGAGTCAGTACAGGTTTTGGAACAGTATAATCAGGATGAATGTGGCCAAAACTTAGAATCTTTTCCTACTAATCTCCTCTACCTAAAAAGGTGATACAATTACAAAGCATTGTAATGTTGTTTTTTTCTTTACATGCTAAGATAATTGCAGAAAGTCTCTATGCAGATTCTTGTAAAGCTGGGAGTTATTCCATTTTGACTGGCACTGGTCCCTCCCACTGGTGGAAATGATATTAAAAGGATATGTACCAGAAGTAAACCACAGGGCGCATGCTTGCCAGTATAACAACAATAAAGGTATTTGATTCCAGAATTTTATAAAGTGCTAATCTTAG
This sequence comes from Naso thynnoides, assembly GCA_029783665.1. Taxonomy (NCBI): domain Eukaryota; kingdom Metazoa; phylum Chordata; class Actinopteri; order Acanthuriformes; family Acanthuridae; genus Naso; species Naso thynnoides. The sequence goes on along the minus strand of JAQLOL010000020.1, from coordinate 7,984,540 downwards.
TCTAAAAATAACATAACTTAGTAAATACACAAGTCACAACAAGGGCTGTGCTGATGGAGGATGACATTGGCTGACAGGCTGACATGGCTGACAGCCATCGACCCCCCACAGCCTGAACATCGTCACATCGTGGCCCAATAGGTAGAAATAGTTGATTTCCGAGTCTCTTCCCCAACTCGTCAGTATTTGACGAGACGGGAAACGGGTTAGTGGCGGACCCGAACCACTAACCCAAAGCGTCAGCACTGCTTCCATCTTTCACTGTCACAACTGCACTTTGTACCTTTAGAGAAAGCCCCAGATGTTTTTTTGACGATAACTGCCTGGTCTTCAACCTGCTGCATGTGGTGGAAGTGTTGTACATTCAACAGGATGGTGTACCCACAAATGGTCGTGAAGATTAGTTGTCTGTCCATCTTTAGCGCGAATTACATTCACACAAATCCTGCTCACCACTTCAGAAGTGTCTCATGGTTCTCAGTTTTCATTGAAGAAGACCAAAGTACTGCCAGTACTGATGTCGTGCCTCACTTTGACACCAAAGTTGTCGTCGGCACCACCATTACACAAAGTGTTTTTTGTTTTGTTTTTTTGCATCCGTCACTGATCCATGTGTACACACACATTCTGTCTGCTGTTATTTTTTTTACATTTTTTGGCTTCTGTTACTTAAAAAAAAAAAAATTCCATGTAATTATTGTTATTATTCAAATGTACGCCTATATTCCTCTGTAGTAGCCTTAGTATATAAATGCATAAATATTCCATACATATAGAATTGAAAAAACGGATGTTTTACTGTGGACATCATCGATGGTCAGTTTGGTACACATCATCCAGCCCTAGTCACAACAAGCACACAGGACCATTAAGAGTTGTTAGAAAGTTTTTCTGATGACTTTAGGTGTAGGCAGGCTAGCGCTTCCCATTGACTACCAGTATTTGAGCTAAGCTAATTAGCGGTGGGCGAGCTCTGCCTGTCTCTTTCTTATAACTGCACTCTCAGTTGAAAGAATGGTATCTATCTTCTTGTCCAGAACTCAGGAAGGAGGCAAATTACAAAAAAAACCCAAAGTTTGCCTATCCCTTTAACAGGTAACCTGGAAACAGGCAAACTCAAATGTGAATTTGCATTTCAGCCATTTGCACACAGTGATGCACTGTGGGGTAACAACACTGTGCAAACATTTCAGCAAGATCTTAGTTGTGTGTTGTATATTGGTGTAGAAAGAGTCTGGCAATTGGTGCGTGGCGCACCTCTTGTACCATATGACTGTGGCTGCTGAGGTTGATTTGAGTTTAAATCTCTGCTTCTGCTGTGCCTTTTTCCTGCATCATCTGTCTGAACTCTACTGGAAATGAAGAAAACATCTGAAGAGGGCAGACAAAAAATGGGAAGAGAAAAGGAAGGGGTGAATTCCAATTTAGTTATAGATATTCTCTTATCACATAAAACTCATTAAAGATGAAAGAAAAGATCAGAGATGGACAGTGGAAACGGTAATTCAAGATGAAAATTCAACCAGCAAGCCATTGTTTAGACCAGCAATGATAAAGAAGAAAGCAGGAGGACACAGATGACAGAGAGGAGAGAGGTGTTTGGGAGGAGGCACAAGGACAGAAGGAGAAGGGGAGGCGTGAGAGAGAGGGGAGGGAACCTGGATAAAGAGTAGAAAAATAGCACAGAAGTGAAGAGGAATCAAAACATAACTGATAAGCTGAGAAATTTTACCAATGCCTGAGCAGAAAGAGGGTCTTAAATTGTGTACATGGTGTTAAAACTCTTAGAATGTGTTTAAGAAAGAAAAAAAGGAGAGAAATATGAAAAAAACATCTGCAGTCATGTATGTTTATGCTTGTCTGCTCTCAATATGTGTGCACATTTTCTAAGAAGCTCTCCTGGCAGGCATTTGATAGGCCAGTGATCTGTGCTTTGCATGGTTTGAGCCACCTGTCGAACACACACATGCACACACGCTCAGTTTCCAAAGATGGAAACAGTGTTTCCTATTTGGGATTGAAATTTATCAATGAATATGTAACAAGCTGCTAAACTATGAATTAAAATGCTATAGAAGAACATTAGCTGCTTTCAATCAAAGCCTCCTGAAGTATGACACTAGTGGAAAAATGATCTGTAGAAAGAAATCTCAACAAACTCCTCAATTTTAAAACACCAAAGAAGAAGAAATATACTTTGTATTTATGTGTCAATATCGGCTATTAAAATCCAAAAGTATTTAAATTTATCACAGGTTTTTGTGCAATTCACTGACCACAACAAGTTACACTGCTTATGAAAGTACAAGATTATTAATTTTTTTGTGTGTGAAAGCTCATCTTACTGATCTCAAAGTTTGAATAATAGTGGTGAAGTTATTGTGCTGTTAATCTTTTGAACCATACAGTGTCATCTGTGGGAGAAGCATTCAGCCTGCTGGCAGACCTTGGCTTTATCCTCTGTTCTCTCTGTAGCATATATCACTCCATCAGTAGGTCAAGGACACAGTTACTGTCGGTAAGGAGGCCAAGCCGAGTGTGTCTGTCCCCTAATCCCCCTCTGCCTCCATTCCTCCTCCTCTTCCTCTCCTAGACACACACACACACTCACACAGAGTTGAAATGATAGTCCAGTGTTTCATTTCCCCCCAGTGTTTGTGTCTGAAAGCCCTTGCTTTTATTGCGGCAGGATAAAAGAAAACTCTGTGTGTGTTCGTGTGTGTTCGTGTTCTTGTGTGTTTATAAAATGAAGAACAGGTGTCAGACAAACTAAGACAGACTAATTTTTCTTCATTTTATTTCTTCTTTTCTTGTTGAGAGGAAAAATCTGTCTAGTATAGCTCACATACATGTCTTAATATAGAATAGGAATTGCACCATAGTGACAACAGGGGAATTAGAGATGCCTAAACTGGTAGACAGTGTAAGATGACAGATGGAAAGGTCAAAACAACACACAGAGCAACTAAAAGGCCTTTTTCAGTCTGTTAATTTATATGTTGCGCTTTATACTCTCTTTACTTGCAGGAAATTAACAGTTAAAGCATGAATGCAAGTGCAACTGCTGCACGAAGAGCAATGGGATTTTCCATTGCATTGAAATGACAGTAATCCAACACTTATGACACTAATCAGCAGCAGTCATTTCTTTTTACTGATTCTTCATCCTTAGACATTTAAAATAGTTGGATAGAGAAGCATCCACCCTGCGTCAGTGTACTGTGCCGTTCTAAATGGATGCCATCTGTTTGAAGGAAGATCCCTTTAACTGCTTACCCAAATAGACATACCAATTGAAATCCATTGTAGATGCAGAAATGATAAAATTGCTGCTTTACAGGAAAACTGAATTGTGTCAGTGCTGTGTACTAGTGTAAGAGCAGTGTGTCCTTGATGCAGCAACATGCATATTCCTCATGATGATTCAGATCTTGATGCTGCTGTTCGGTGTTTTTGCTTATAAGATAAGAACAACACATTATCCTTTAAAGCCTAAACACTGTCTGTCTGCTGTTGTAGTTCAGGACAATGACAAGGGCAGGTGGGTTTGATAAGGAATTTGCTTAATGCACCTTTCTTGCCTGCTTTTCATTATGCTAAACAAAAAAATTGATTCAAGTGTAATAAGGCCGTGTAACATTCAGGTTAAAACTGTTCCCTGGGCTGCACAGATTTTTCTTTTACACTTGAACAAATGTGTGAGCACTCTTTCCCCTTTAATTTCAAAGCTGTTACTGACAAAAAGCTGGGTTACACTGAGTCTATATTTAGTCATTTGGCAGATTCTTTTATGCAATACAACATACAAATAAGGGACAACCCAAACCATAAATTGAAGTGAAGCCTTCAGGCGTGCTATAAGACTTGCAGATGATTATTGGTGCATAGCAAATGACAAAGACAGAGGGAAGGAGGCAGAGAAGGATTGGAGAAAAAAATAGCATATTTGGTCTGTAGTTTCTTCAAAGGATTTCTAAAGAGAGAGGGATTCTCCGATTGGATTGAGTTTGGTGACTAAACTTGTGCCACCTGAGAGAAGAATTTAGATTGAGATCACCTGCCTTGCTGTGACAGTATCTAGACATACTGTCATTCATTTCTTAGCAACAAACTGTAGTTAAGCAACATCATTTAAATCAAATCATAGCAGCACCAACCTACATCGAAGAAATGAAGAATTAAAATAAAAGATAAATAAAGAATTCTTTAGTGAGTTGATTGCCAGAATAGCTCAATGTAAAAAGCGATCCAAAGGTAAAAAGGAGGTGAAATAAAACTCATGTTGCAAATGAATTTCGTGTAGGGGGGTGACTCAATCTTGATCTTCAACACTGCATCAACTTAAGCCAGAATGCAGCAGCTTTACCTTCGCCCGTCTTCAAGTAAAAAAACAACAAAGAAATGAAAAAAAACTTCACTATATGCCTGCTGCCACGGAACGGTCATCCTCCTCCACCTCTTCCACTCAAAGCAGCCGTGGTAAGAGCACCCAAAGTTCACAGCAAGTCTGTTAGTTTAAAATTGTAATCCACTGTTGAAATCTGTTTTGAAAACGGCAGGATAAGAGCTAGTAACAAAACTAATTGAGATGCCATGAGGTTACGTGGACATAAGGTGACATCCTGTCAGTAAAATGACTATTCGGCAAACATAAAGAAAACGTAGTCATGATGTGTGACGTCAAGAAAAAAGGAAATTCAGCTTTTGATGTGAAACTTGAATAAACACAGATGAGAAGTTTGTTTTTACAGCAATGTAAAATAGATATTAGGGATGGAATTATGACCTGATTTCCAGTTCTGTTGAAAACGTATTCGTCTCGTCTTTCCACTCAGTAATAGAAAAGTAATGATAAAGACTGGATTGTTAAGGAGTCTCGATAGGGCTGTCAATATTAATGAAATTAATGATTCCCATCCCTAATCAAAATCTCACAGCTCTAATCTAAGACTGTCACAGTGATGTGCCTAATGTCAAACAGCCTCATTCTTTCCATTTTTGCATGATTACATGACATGTTCTTGACAATAACTGATTTTTTCAATACTGTGAATGGTGGATTATCGGGCTGCATATTTTATGCTGATGTATGTACGGAGTGTTTAAAAATACAGAAACAAACAACACACAACAACAGCATATACCGAACCAAACTGAAAACCGTGACCCCAAAACCGTGATATGAAC
>JAQLOL010000020.1:7968740-7979253 GCA_029783665.1 Naso thynnoides | reverse complement strand
ATAACTGATTTTTTCAATACTGTGAATGGTGGATTATCGGGCTAATATTTTATGATGATGTATGTCCGGAGTGTTTAAAAATACAGAAACAAACAACACACAACAACAGCATATACCGAACCAAACTGAAAACCGTGACCCCTAAACCGTGATATGAACTGAACGTAGATTTTTTTGTGCCATTTCACCCCTAATATATACCAGATGATGGTAATGTGAATTGTATATCATAAAGAAACAAAAAGTTTAATCAGCTTAAAAAATGTTTGTAATGTCAGCAGTTGCTTTAAAGTGTCTTCATTATGAAGCTGATGATCAGCTTGTTTGGGTTGTGTGAGTGACTTAATTTTCCTTCATGAACCTGCACTATGCATATGAGCTCCATTTAGTCTTATCAAGTGTCTGACAGGCTGCTATCATATTTCTTTATCATGCCCATCTTTTCAGGGCAGTTTGCTTTAATACCAAACCAAGAGTGTGTGAAAAAATTGACCCTGGGCTTAAAGGGTGACACTGGAATACTGACTGGACTTTCTTGAAATGTCAGCATCAGTGTTCAAACATGCAGGAAAAAAGACAGCATGAAACAGAATGACATAACTAGATATGGTTTTAAGCAGCTTGACATTGAAGAACAAACTGTAAGAGTCTTAAATAGGAAACAGTAGCAGCTTGTCCTGCTGCTTCTTCCCACATACTGCCAAGGTTCTCTATCCAATTAATATTGGGCATTATTAGGGCAAGGCAGCTGTCTTTTTAAAATGTGTAATGATATTTAAAAAGTCTTCAAAAGTTTTTGCTCTTGCAGTTTGTGGTCATAGTTTAAGAGAATGTGTTTGCTGTATGTTTAGCTGTAGAACATTTGTCTTTATGCAGAGCCCAGTAGCTGTTTTAAAACACGTTTGAGCATTGGTTAGTTATTAAAGCAATGTTAATTAGAAAGCTGTAGTGATTTTATGTTGGAAATCTCAGTGAAACAAAGCAAAACTTTGTAGAACAGCGTGATGAGGTGTAGTGAAAGTAAAAGATAATTAAAACATGGAATGTAAAAGGAAATAGGGTGAAACAAACTGGATTATAATAAAAGAGTGCGGCATAGTGTGCTCAACTGGTAAATTGTATGGCTGAGAAAAAAGAGACAGGACTGTTTGGACTCCTAAAAATAGTCTCTAAATGTCTTGTAATGTGCCAGTGCTGTGAGGAACAAACTTTCAGCTTGATTTGGGCACAGAATCACACAGAGATGAGCGATAAAACACCACCAGAGAGAGAATAATACAGAGTGCCTGAATGTCTGAATGTCACCAAGTAGTCTGCTGTGTCAGTGTCTGTCATGAATAAAAGCCAGACTTCATATACAGCTGTGGAAATTCTTTGATTTCTAAAGAAAATTCTCGTTGTTTTGCTTGTCTTTGTCCCTCATCATTTCGTGCATTTAGAAAATGAGGTTCTCCTTTAGTGTAGTACTTGTACTGTATGCCATAATTCTAGTCAATACAAGAGCTTAGCTTTCTCACCCAGAAACAAGCATTGTGACCAGAAACAGCAGGAGCAAAGTACATTAGAATAGAAACATGAAACTGAAACAGCAGGATAAGCAAATGTAAAAGAAGAGAGGGAGCTTTGGTTGGCAGTGTTTAAATCACTTTTCTTAAATTTTCTCTGCGTTTGTGCAGACTTGCTTTGTTCTTAATTGTTTGATCCTGTTTTGTCCTTATTGTATTTGCCCCGGTAAATTGCCTACAGTCCTCTTTTATAATAACACAAGTGTGTATTGACGTTAGAATATCTGGAAATACCCATAAATGTTGTGTAGTTGGAGAATAATCTTTTAAATCTTTAACGTAATTTAATTATTAGAATCTGCAGTAACAAGTAATAAAATCTGCAAATATGCCAGTAAGCATTTCAAGAAGTTTTCTAATTATACAAACTTTTAAGCATTTTCAAGAATTAAGTTTTTGTTTTAATTCAAAAATTTATATTGGTTGAGATATTCTTACTGCAGTTTTTCACCAAGTGTTGAGTGATGGTAGGGACTCAATTGCTGACAAATACTGTTATAAAATGAAGAATTTTTTTTCATTATTATGGTTTTAGGTGGTTTCTTTTCATTCTCCCTTTAAACTAATTCTCCTTCCTCTTTTGCAGTACGATCAAGGAATAGATAGATATGGAATAAATATCCAAAACAAAACAAGTCATTTCTCCCTCTCTTTCGCCCTCAGCGATTACAGCTCGCTCTGCTCTGATTTTCAGGGCGAGTTAGCTGACCCGCTGTGTGGGCTGCCTTGCATGGCCTACACTGATAAGGAACATGCCTGCTCATGGTGAACATGAGTGGGCTGGATGGTGGTTAGGGAGATAGGCAAGGAGAAAAATGCACTCATCACAAAGGCTCATCAGATCAGCTATTTTGCGACCAACTGAGGAAGGGGTGGTTTTTTTTTCTAATGTAGTTGGTGTAAATTAAATCAATTTTTGTTGGTCCATACAACCCCTTGGAAATGTCAAGCCTGCTTTCACCCTCACAAAAAAGCTGATCATTGTATCACCAAAAGTTGTTGCGCCATAAAGCAAAGGGTATTCTTTTTTTTTTTTTTTTTTTTTTGAGTGGAAGCATACAAAAAGCCTGCATTAGGTCACAGTGAATTAAAACACACAAAACAGAGCAGTCGCAACCTTTGCAATGCCAGTATGTCTGAAAGGACTATTTCCACTCTTTCGTCATTTGTTTTCATTCAGAACCTTTTATAAAGCCTCAAACCAGCTCTTGAAAATGCATATTCACAATTATTTGTGTGGGATGGGGTGGGGGAGTGGGGAATGGATAGATAGATGGATATTTTTTTTTTTTCATAAACACCATAAGAATGTAATTTAATCTGTGACCATTAACCTCATATACTGCCTCACCCAGATGCATTCCAGCCATATACTAGGTTTTCACCTAGTCTCGTGTAATTTGACTACACACCTATACAGTTTTGTGACTGAACCATGCACAGTTGTGATGCTTTTGCTTTGACAAAGTCTGTCCACAGCTGGACAAAAACGACCTTGTAAAGTAATCAAAACTGCTTCTATGGAGGTCCCTGATACAATAGGTTTCTCTGGAGTACATTTTGTCATGATGACACACATGGATTCACAAGGTGAAGTCATTTGTAGGTTAAAAAAAATGTACAGGAACAAAATAGACAAAGGTGAGGGGAAGTGGAAAAGCCAAAGTAAGAAGAGAGAAATTCTCCACATTAAAAAAAACATAATAATGTGGAATAAAGTCTGTCTGCATTTTAAGATAAAACAGTCTGAAAGTCCTGCTTTAAGTGCATCAGGCTGTGGACTTTCCATTACATCTCGTCTCTGGTGGCACTTAACAATAATTGTTTTATGCTGAAGTGACCTTTCCACTGCCAGTGCAGACCGTGGCTCGCAGGATGTTTTAGTGCTGAGGTTTTGTGTTGTTTTGTTTTGTTGCTCACTGTTCAGTCATTCCGCCTACACTGTGTTCCTGCTCGATTGGAGCTGTTGTGCTCGTGGACAGGTTTGACTATGACTGGATCCACAAGGTTGCTCATATCGCAGGTGCATATCTGAAGAAACACTTGTTGTCAAGCTTTGAGCAGTGTGTTCTGTCACTCACTTCTGCATGCAGCCGAGACTGTGTGGCTTCATGACAGTGAAACCATCAGGAGGATACCAAGGCTAACAGAGAGTTATCAGTGTGCTGGACACTCAGACAGGGTGTGAGGATCTCTTGCAGTGCTTTTGCACCTCTCTCTTGGCTCTGTTATCTTTCTCATTTTATTCTATATTGTCACTGAAGAGGTGATGTAAAACGTTTCTTCAGGACAGTGAACTCCACTCCACTTTAGAAGACGAATTCAAGATTAATTACCTTGATATGCAGCTTTGTGTGTGTGTGTGTGTGTGTGTGTGTGTGTGTGTGTGTAAAAGGAACAGAAACCAACCCAGTACAAACATTTTTGGAAAGTGAAGACATTTTTGCCAGCTCTCTTCACTTCAAAGAGCTGATTGAAGGTTAGGGTTTGGCATTTAGTCATTATCGGTAAGGTGAGGGGAAAGGGCCGAGGAATGCATTTCGTTATGTGGGTCCTCACAAAGATAAAATTACATGTGATTATGTGTGTTTGTGTGTCTTGTGGATGTGAGTGCAGTGTGGTGGGCTGCTGTGATTATAAACCTGACAGGACAGTAAAAAGCTTTTCATCTGAAAAATATACTTTTTAAAAAAAAAAAAGCATAATTTCCTGTTTGAGACAAATTACTGCAATTAGTTCAATGTGCCATCAGAGATTTTCTCGGGAAAGAAAAGAATTTGCTAAAGTTTTGAAGATAAGATTTTCTAAGCCAGATGAGCAAAATTCTTAGGAGATTTTATGACATATAGCTAAATTTTAAGACTTAATGAATATGTGCTAATGAAAACAGTTATTCCACAAAAACTGTCTTACTGTGAAAAAAAAAATACGGTCATGAGAGGGCTTTATGTGAATAGTTAAGTCTGTTAAAGTCTGACTTAAACCCCTGACAGTTACCAAAGAGTTGTATGCAAAGGTCATATTGCATAATTGCATATTCATTTTTTAAAAATGTACATTTTTTACATTGTTTAAGGGATTAATTGATTACTGGACTACTTATACATAAAGTAACAAAAATTGGTGATAATCAGTTCTGAAGTTCTCTAATCTTTAGATTTTTGAATTCAACAACAATGAATAACAAGAAACATATCACATCACATCTCTAGTAAACCTTGTGATGTGCTGTGCTGTCAAAAAGTTCTTAGACTGTTCTTGTAACACAGACAGAATACTGCACAGAAATGTGCATGTAGCAGATGCAGCCTATAACTTTTGTGAATAAGCATTCCACATTTCATTGTTTGATCATCATCAGCACCTGAGGTAAACACATTTTGTGACCACAGTCATGTGCATTTATGATTTCACCATGGACCTGAAACTCAGGTTTATGGCTTTGACCCGGACATCAAATTACAATTTGGGGAACGGAAAGAGGTCACAGGAAGGCAAATGTGACAAGAAGGGGTGTTGGGGAGTGACAATGCTGTAAGAGGGTGCTTTATAATGTGGGAGAGCCCAATTACCATTGAGCTGCAGCTCAGGTTGTTTGCTCTTATTGTTCTCAATCAGACGCCTTAAAACATTACACTAATGCACAGCATCAACAGTCTGACACTGCGCTCCTACCCATGCATGACCTCTTCTATCTTGGAGCTTATTCTCTGCCAGACTTCTGTCTGGTCTCTGGGTCGTAGTGGTAAACACAACTCTCTTCACTGGTGATGATCTTTGACATTAAGTTTGAGTAAATGTGGGCCTGTTGACAGAGATCCTGGCAGACTGTCATGGACTGCTTAGCCCCAGAGTGAGGAAAACAGCTAATGTGCAGGTACTAATGGTCACAAAAATAGATAATGATTACGGGGTCATTTAATGATTTAATGCTTTTTTTATATTGGAAATTTTAAAAAGGGGGCTTTGCAATCAACAGTTTTTTTTTCTCCATCCCTGCCCACGTCCCATCTAGCAGGCACCCAAAATGGGGGGGAAAAAACAGATCACACAGCAGGAAGAAAGTAGCACTAAGTTATGGTTAACCTGCAGGTGCACAAACACACTACGACATTTTCTTTTTAAAATAAAACCTTCTCATCAAGACAGGCGTTTTTGCTCCGTTTCAGGGATGATCTCTGCCTGTGCCAACATGCCTGAAAACAGGTGCTGGTATAAACAGGAAGTACAGGGTCAGCTGCTTTGTTACTGAGAATACTGCGGCAGAAGAACAGCAATGCCGTGAAGTGAGAACACAGATGTCTTTGCTTGGACCGACGACAAGGTGGAACTGTTACTGAAAGTAAGCAAGTACAAGGCGCCCTGATGGTGGAAAACATTGCTTGGTATATCCATATAGCTAAAATTAACGGACATGCTGACTAATTGTCGATTGTATTATTTGCGTAAAGGGGGTCATGTGAACATGCCTGATGAATCAGGGAACTAGCTGAGGGACTAATAAGACCCAATCAGGATGCGAATGTTGGTGCGTGTGTCATAATTTCTAAATGTCTTCACTTATCCTGGAGTTTTAAAACTAAAAGATCGCCAGCATTTCCAAAAGCCTTTCTTTTTGATTGCCCAAAAAACGCCAGTGTGGACATGATGCCATGTAGCCTATCTGTTGAAATAAAAATTTATAAAATGGAATTAACATTTTATTGGGACATAAAACCATAAATCAAGACTCTATAGTCACTCACAGTCTAACAGTGGCACAGCCGTCTCTGCTAAAAAAAAAATCGTAAAATCAGGTCAAATTGTGACCTTAAAGTCAAAAGTCAAATCGGATCAAGGATTTGGAGATTCGTGACACCCCTCTGATAAAGTGATAAAACAGTTCATCCCGAAAGTTACGGCTTTAACCTCCTACATGCTCGTTACAGTGCAGCGCTCCATTGATATATAACAAGAACTTTCTTGTAAATTTTTTATTGCATCTCATATCCTTGTCTCCAAAAGGACAAAGTAATCAATTGATTAAAGAAACACTAAAGTGGCTAATTATAATTGTATGTTTTAATTGTGTCCCTGCTTTTCTGTCTCTTTTTAGGAAGAGACATACAATTATAATTGTATGTTTTAATTGTGTCTCTGCTTTTCTGTCTCTTTTTAGGAAGTCCATGAAATTCTGAAAGAATATGAACTGAAGTACTGCTTTGTGGACCGCAACAAAGGCACAGGTAAAACTCTCACACAACGTCACATGCAGACACGCAAGCACACACATGGTTTTACTCTTACTCATGTGAGGACCCTCACAGACATAATGCATTTCCTAACTCTAACATTAACCACCACATCTTAATGCCTAACCTCAACCCCAAACCTGACTGGTCATTAGAAAGATAAATTTACAAGAGCACACACACGCAGCTTTGCTCAAATAAACCTGTAAACCAAACCCTGAAATACAGCCTTGTCATGCATGTCATCACACATTTATATTATTGCTTATATGGAAAGTAGTGGAGTAGCGATCCACAGTGTGGAATAAATGAGCAAGAGGCACGACTGAAACGCTTACCTAGTTGTACATATTATACAAATAGTGTTTGGGTCAGACTGGACACTTTTACTCATTTCCTATCTCATGCAGTACAGCTTTTTAAAATTTTCTGCTAAATGTATTTTTGTGGTCACTGTTGTTTTTTAAAAACAGTGATGGTGTTTAAATGTCATATGTGGGCTTTTGATATTTGGCTATAAACTAAAAGGTTATTAGTCATTAGGTATTACCTATTTACAGGTTTATTGTTTGTTTTTCCATATCTCACCTCTAAGTGAGGGCCGTCAAACTACATTTCAAAATTTTTGAGTAGAAGTTTAAATGATTATTCCCTCATCAGACTGGATGTTGTCTAAACTGATATAAACTCTGGCTAGCTGGCATATAGAAGGAAAATATAATATGATAATAATATTAATGTTGGTGTTAATAGAAGCAGTAAATTGACATAACATGAGGACTCAGTAAAGGGTTCAATTCAATTGGTAGTTTAACAAGAAAACAACAAAGAAAAATGATATGGGTTAAATAGATTTCAAATGTCACATAAACATACACATGCATGCTTTTCACTCAGTCCACACTCAAACATAATCTTAACAACTACACACACACACACACGGTAAATTAACTTGATCATATGTTACACAGTAGTTACTATAGATTAAATCCGTAACCAAAATCTGTAAATTGGCTGCGTATGGAAGTGACTCTTTTTTTTAAAGGTTGCCCACATCCTGCTCACCCTCTGAGTACATTTGTACCTCATAAGTCTGGAATTACAAACACACACACACACACACACACACACACACACACAGAGCAGACCCCCTGCCTCTGGAGTGTGTCCCTTTCCAGGGAAAACTTACATAGTGCCTAAATTTAGTCCATGCAGTCAGCCAAGCACCTGAAACATAATGCTCTCAGAAAGTAGGGGGAGCTGTAAACAGCTGAGATATCAAAGCTCCAGCCTGTCTAAAAGGTTAATGGGGTTTTAGCATCTGATGAGACACAGGCCCTCATCGGACCAGAAGCAACTTATTCTGCTAATTGAGCCACTGCAGTGACGTTGGGTGGCTGAGGTGGGAGGAGTCGGATGACAGTCCAGTGTAAAGAACATCAGAGGTTGTTCAAGGAAAAGTTTATATTTCACTAAAAGGCATAGCAATGGCAGCAATGTTCAGATTCTGTTCTGTATAGTTCTATATGCTTTTTATCTCTCAGCCACTGTCGTTCGCTCACTGCTAACCTTCACTGTCATGGTCTTGGTTGGTCTCTCTCTGACACCACACACGTTTACCCCCCCTCCTTTTTTTGTTTCTCCATCGCCTTCCTCTTCAGTGAAGTGCCACTTCATTTCAAAGACTTGTTTCAGCAGTTCGGCAAGATCATTTGGTAACATCAGGGAGTCTCAACATAAGCTGTTTGCATTAAAATGAAGAATGTTTAAATGAAATTTGCAACTTCAAAGTCTTCTGTCGAGGGCCTCGGGTGAAAGTGAGGTGGAAAGGAAGGTTTCTCTTTAGTTATTTTTCCAGTATCTAATAATGTAATGAATTTGACCCTGTCAAGATAAAACGCTGCAGCAGAAATGTGATTGTGGAATGCTTTGACTGCTCCAAGGCAAGAGCAGAGGCTTTTGCTGCTTGTTAGCTTCACATTTAAGCTTGAAGCTGATCAGCGTTCAGCAATGTGCTGATAATTTCTGTTTAATTCTATAGAAGAGAAAAGAAGCAATAATAAGAGACTGAGTAGCACAGAGAGAAGCAGCAATACAGAGAGAGTTTTCAGCTCATATCAAAAGCAGGCTGTTCAAGCTGAAGCGCCAGTAAGATTGAAATTCAGTAAAATCTTTTCTTCCTTTACAGTTATTGTTGATACCATCTTCCTCTGGTAAGGAGTGAGACTGAATAGATTTGAATAGTTTTGACAGACATGGACACTTGGTCTTAGCATGTCAAGCAAGTATTCCTGAAGCATGACGGAAGTATGACAGTCTTCCTAGACATGCTATGGTACCAATGTGTAAGTAATGCAAACCCAGTTAAAATGCTGTCACTGACACACGGTATCTTTCTATTTCAGACAACTGTGCAAATATAACATAGTGATTTGATTACAGGCCGTTAATGCTAACTGTTAACTGATGCTATCATCTCCTTCTTGGCCGTTGTAATGAATCCTGTAATAAAGTGCCTCTTGTTGCCTCTTGTGCTCTTTAACTTATGTATTGCATGATCAGCCATAATAACAGACAAAAAGTTTTTTTTTAAAGGAATAGTTCAATATCTTGTACAACTAACAGTCACTTTAAGAAGAGATATGCTGTTTTCAGATAGAGCTAGCAGCAGGTTGTCTTACTGACAGCAGCTTCTAGCTGTCTACAAGGCATATAAGGCCTTTCATACAGAATGTAGTTAGCTCATAATTCAACCTGGTTAAACCTAGCCGTGGTGCAGCGCAAGCCTTTCAAAATAAAGAGATGTGAGAGAGCATGTTAAAGGGATAGTTCACCTAAAAATGAAAATTCAGTCATTATCTACTCAACGTCATGCTGATGGAAGTTTGGGTGAACTTGTTTAGTCCCCAAAACACTGCTGGAGTTTAACAGGAAAAATTTGTTGCAGCAACCTCCCAAACAATTAAAATGAATGATGACTAGGATTCAAACATAAAAAAACAGTAAAATATCTCCAAACTGCTCGTCTGAAGTAATCCAGGTGTCCTGAGGCTTCAACATGCAAAGCTGTTTTGAAAAATGCCACTGACACCATGTTTGTTGCTCCTAACAAGGGAGTCACGTTCATGAATGGTTGCTTGCGCACACACCAAACAACATCTGTGACTTTTTTTTTAAACAACTTCGTATGTTGGGGCTTCAGGACACTCGGATTACTTCAGACGAGCAGCATGGAGGCATTTTATGTGTTTTTTTTGTTTTTATGTTTTGTTTTTTTAATATTTGATACTTGGTCACCATTTGTTTCAAATGTTTGGGAGATTACTGCAATGCCTGTTTCCTGTGACACTCCAGTAGTGTTTTGTGGACTTTAAAACTTCACCTGCCTCTCGAACAGCATGAGGATGAGTAGATGATGACTGAATTTTTATTTCTGGGTGAACTATGCCTGTGACACTCATTGGTGGCAAATGAATCCCAATCAGCTCCAGCATCTCATCCAAATGTAGTTATTTCTGACTCCATGAGACCAAAAATGGCCACAACCATAAGGCAAGACTCGAGGCTCTTGAACAGTAGGACATTACCCATTGAGTTTCATCATGATGACTCTGTCCACTATATATACATTCTCTCTCTCTCTCTCTCTCTCTCTCTCTCTCTCTCTCTCTCTCTCTCTATATATCTATCTATCTATATATATATATATATATATAT
>JAQLOL010000020.1:7936277-7948445 GCA_029783665.1 Naso thynnoides | reverse complement strand
AGTTTGTACATTTTTTTGCGTGTGCAATGAGTTTGCACTCATTTTTATACATGCAAACCTTTAGTAGATCCGGCCCATAGTGTATTTCAATGGGAGCGCCTGCTTTACAGATGTTTTAAAACTGCCTCCACATCTCCTGTCTGCTAAGCATATGTTTCACTGTCAAATACATTTTAATACCTGTATGGTCTGTACCACAGTTTGAAGGAAATGTACATATGACAAGCACTGAGACACTGAGACAACATTCAAATTGAGCATAACCTTTTCCTACGTTTTAAGGCCTTAATGCACAACATGTAATTGCTGCAGACAGGATGTACTTTAATCAAAACCATAAAGACAAAAGACTTGCTGTAGTTAAAAAATGTCATGACATAGCATGGGATTATGGGATTTGGTTGTCTTCATTGTTAAAAAGCCAACATTGCAGATGAAAATCTATGTGACCGATTCAGACAGAAATGTTTACAGACTAGGTGATGTGTTAAAGTTTTATTCGTGTTACGTTTAAACATGTTTGCTGACTTCTCTCAGTTTGAACATTGTATGAAATGTAGAATAATGTAAGCACACAACTCAACTCAACACAAAACATTACATGTATGTGTCAGTTTTGGCATTTTATTGAGGAAATGTTAAATATTATACATTTAAATAATTGAATTTTTGAAAACTGACAGCAGTTTAGATTAATAATTGAATGTGCTATCAAGGAAAAAATAACAAATATTCTCTGTTCCAGCTCCTCCAATGTGAGGATCTCCTGCTTCTCTATTGTTTCACATCAGTGTAGATTGAATACATTTGGATTTTTAACTGTTGGTCAGACTAAAGAAGCATTAGGAAGACATCATCTTTGTAAATGATAGCTGAATTTATTTACTATTTTATAAACAACATTTTATAAAGTTTTATATTAATTAGTCCAAAAGAAAATTAATAGCACATTAAGTGATAATATAAAATGGTGAGAGTTGCACCAACATGCATTGTGTTTTTTCAAATCCATCAAAATGGCTCAGAGGCATTTATTGTATCATGTTTCAAAATGCTGGGAAAACATTATGGCCAGCATTTTATCTCTAAAAAATGGCACAGATCATCTGTCCATAGGTTAATTTTCTCTCTAGGATGACAGCATAAGGGGCCGGGCTTCAGCTACAAGATGACTTGCTATTCATGCCTGGCGAGCTGCTGCTCCTCGAAAGTCTGAAAGTTTCGTGACAGTTTTAAAAACAAGTGTTATTTGGATGAACTAACTACATACTAACTACTGACTAATAAATTTGAAAGAATTTAACTAAAGATCGTGGTCTAGACCTTCTCTATATTTAAAGTGTCTTGAGACAACTTTGTTGTGATTTGGCGCGATATAAATGAGATTGACTTGACTTGACTTACATGTTTGGAATCTACATGCTAACATTCTCAAATAAAAAAAATATTAAGTTTACTGAAGTGATATATTAACAGTTCTATGACTACACTTAACAGCTTTTTGCCTGCTTGCAGACAAAGGACTGCAGTATGTGTAGCCCCACCCTCATGGGACTGGATCAGTGTGAATGGTACTCCAGTGAAAGGGTGCCAAAAAGTAAGACAGGGTTGGGTTTTTTGGGTACCTTTCCCAACTTTTGATGGGTATAACACAAATAACTGTGTGCCGTACCATACCAAACTGAACTGTACTGCTCAGTGAAAACAGGGATTTTAAGTGGTTACTTTTGGTTCTGAATAGGTTTGAAGGTGTCTGAAAGAGTATAGAGTATAAGAGTATAAACCATCCCCATGTTTCCTTGCATCCATTTTATCCTTTCTGTTGTGGGTGTGTTATCATTCCATCATGCACATATTGACACATAACAGATTCAAACACATTCACATGCATTCGTGCACACTGTAAATGACCTGTTGTATAGAGCACAGCACTTAAGAGGTCAGTCCCAAGGCAAAACAAACCAGTATTGACAATTTTGACCGTAGCACATCCTGGACTTGATTTTCAGTTTCTAGTAATATCTTAAAATGTTCACATTGACCCTTACACAGTCATTTTATACAATTCTAATGTTCTAATTTTTTATCTGATCAACATACAAATGGAAATGATGGTCAGAGCAAACCTTTTCTCCCTGCATATTGACTCTTTCCCAAATTTTAATCATAAATCATTTAAATACAACTGGAATTTTTGAGGATGAAGCCTCTTTGGTTTTGGTTAACTGAACAGTGCTGAATTTTAGTACTGTCTGCTGGACTTGGCTTTTCTAACTTGTCACCAGTAATTGAAGACAAGAGCAAGAATGTGACATTCAACTCATCCTCCACACTGCCAATTATCAGGCTTCCAAGTCACTTCTAGCGTGGAGCGTCATAATGGGAAGCTATAGCAGTATGACAGGCAGTCGTGATCAGAGTACTACTCCTATGTAAGAATACTTGGAACAGGCCTTTGCCTTTCACAATGGTTTCAGTACATATCTTTGAAACAGGTAGTTATTTTGAAACATCGGGCCCTATTTTTGTACCAGCAAAGTGCTGGTCTAAGCACAGATCCTGATCCTGATCAACATTTGCAATGTGGTTGCTATCTTTTGCAGCTTAACATGAATCTTTCTATCTATTCTTCCTATTTACCTAACCCATTCTGCCACACTGCACCACAGATGGGCTTGCATTTGTGTTCACCAAATAAAAATAATGTCTTGTCAAAATATATTCTGAAAAGATTAGACAACCCAATTGATGACCAGCAGCTGTGGATGCCATGCACAGCTTGGGCTGTTACCTTCATGAAATTTAAGTTGACAATTAGTTGCCATGCAGAAAATTGCAATTAGCAATTTATTTGTCTTTTTCTGTCCATTCTATGACACTATTGAGCCAAAAATATGAGCTAAAATGAAAGAACCTGTCCAACAGCAGTGAGCTCTGGATGGTCGAGCTCTTTTTAACATGTTTTTTCCCAACATTGAATATGTGCTCAGGTAAAAGGTCTATTTATATTTATATATCTTTTATTACCTCAGCCAGCTGGCAGAAACACACTCAGCTCATTTGTTGCAACATTTCTAACTTAAGGAAAGTTTCTATTGTTTACATTTTTAACACAATCTACAGAAAATGTGCTAAAAAACTGCAAAGTAATGTGCTTTCTCATCCACTACCCTTACAGGAATATTAGAAGATAAGCACAGGGATGTAAACAGTTGGTTGAGCTAATTCTCCAACAGGTGCTGTTAAACCATAGCAGAAGAAGGAGGCATAATGAAGAAATGTCATTAAAAGAGTGTCAGTCAAACCTCAAATGTTCTATAACAATGAGGAAGTAGTGATTAGAATGACATTTCTGTCAGTTTTATCCAGCTGTTTTACACTGGTGTACGGAAATGATCATGAACAGTTATGCAAAGTGATAGCAGTCAGGCAATTATGTAATAATTGACAGGCGTAGGCGCAGCCATCTTTGGTTGTTAAAGGTGCTCTTTAATGGATCTCTCCCAAAAAAACCCACCCAAATTCCTTTTCTGTCTCACTTCAATGAGACAACCTTGTGCTTTTCTTTTTCACAATGATTGAGTAATGCACTTTACATTATTTTTTAGGGTTTACTAACAAATGATGCAAACTCATTTAAAATCTGAACACTTATTTTGAGAGAAGTTGCTCATCACAAAGCATTTTCACTCCATCACCATGGTTACAGTAGACCTCAGACTCTTCTCAATACCAAATGGCAGTTTTATATGCCCGTTTGTTCTGGCCTTGCCAATAGCCTGTGTGGTCTCACTACTGTAGCACGGTTCGATGTTTGGGATTCAAAGAATTCTGTTAGTCTTTTGACACTTGCAGAGCCACAGGCTGCTGTGGTTTGTGTTTATAATTACCACTAAATGCTCTTTCTCAGCAATGCCTGCTGATTTAATGTTCAAATCTGAGTGCTGCACAGTGCACTTTCACTGGTATATTGATCTGGCAGGTCCAGTGGGTCTGCTCAGTTGTTCCAACACAAGTTGCTTAGGAAGGTAAAGAAAAATCTTTTTTTTCCTTTCTATCCACATATGTCTGGCTGTGATGTAAATCAATGATTCTGGTAAGAGGTCACAGCTGTTTTCATACCATGCTACAGAGTAGTATCTGCTTAGAGTTAAATTCTGAGCACCCACCCCCTCAGCATTGTGTACACGAAGTATTGGGCCAGTGCGTTCCGGTGACTGGAAACAGATCCCAGTGTTCTCTCTTCGATGATTTTGTGGTGGTTTCTGTTTTGGCTGTTCAGTTTTGTATTTTCTGACTGTTTCAAGTCCTTCGGGGTCTGTTGTTTTAATATATCACAAACATTGTGGAAAATGTTACTTATGAGATGTAATCTGTTAGAGACTACTTAATACAACTTTTATTTACAGTACTTTTATTTTCACTTCATCAAATAATGTAACTTTATACATTGAATACCTCTGTGATTACTTCTCTTACAAATGTTTTAAACTGGGTTTAAAAACTATTTAATGCGACTTACATTAACTTTTGCAGAAGTTCCAGACATTCCTACACAGCAAAAAAAATCAAAGCAACAGAATGAATGTTTAATTCTACATATAAACTTTTTACCAAGAAGGAAATGAATTCAGATAAAACCCTTTTCATAATCATCAGCTTTTTAATAAGCAACTGTAATTGAATTATGTTGTTAATTATATTATATTTTATTAATAATACTTTTGGAGCTTTGTTACCTGCTTGTACAATGTTTTTTCAAATACCCAACCCGTGCAACACTTTCAATGCTCTTCTCTTAATACACTTTTTCTCCTTTTCTTCTAGAACTCTTACACACACACACACACACAAACACAATGGGTTTTTCACAACACAATAAGGATCAATTCATCGCTACCTCATTTTACAGCCTGTGAGTCTGTCCATGGCTGTTATGATGTGAGGCTGTTCAAGGCTTTGTGGTTGCCCAATATTCTATTAATTCACCCTGTCTTTCTTCAGCCTTATTTCAGAATTTTTTATGCGTCTGTTGTTTTACTAAAGTGTCTTTACACATTTTTCTTGTTACTGAGCTATCACAAGGAGACCTCCTGTATATTTTTGCAGAGGCCCTGCTGATTGGATTGTAACTGAAAATATCAAAGCCTTCTCAGTAGACTTGTATAATTACAGTTGCCCACAAACAAACACTGAACTCCTTGTAAAGACTAACTGCCTCTGTGCAGGTGATAACAAATGTCGTTGTGCAGGACTGAAATAAAGTGGGATTGTAAAGCTGACATTTTTGGTGCCAAGAATTAGAGATAAATCATCTGGAAAAAAAAGAGAAAAAACTAAGAAAACAAACGTAAAGCTCATTCAGCGATTTAAACAGCTAGTGATAATAAGGAGTAGTGTTTACATGAAATGTGAGATTAAGACATAATAACACTGATACAAAAAGAGGCTACACCAGTAAGGTTGTTGTTTTCAGTGAGATAAGGTGTGTGTGTGTGTGTGTGTGTGTGTGTGTGTGTGTGTGTGTGTGTGTGTGTGTGAGTGTGTGTGTGTGTATGTGTGTGTGTGTGTGTGTGTGTGTGTGTGTGTGTTTGTGTGTGTGTGTGTGTGTGTGTGTGTGTGTGTGTGTGTATCACAGTGGATTCCCCCTACACAGTGGCTCCCTATTGGCTTTCTGGCTAATGTGTTGTCTTTCTCTCTGTGTATCTGTATGTCTGTCTTTATGACTGTCTGTGATTTTGGTTGTTTGTGGCCAAATTTTGTATTTTATCTCTTTTTTTTTTGTCACTTTGCCACATTCGGCCTGTCATGTCTTTTCTTTGCTTTTCATGTGACTTGTTTTTTGCATGTTTTTTGACTGTCTGTCTCCATGCTGCATTCTCCACAAACTGCTTTCTGCCTGTTTTTCAATGTCTGCTTTGAATGTATGTTTGTGTTTGTCTCTCACACGTCCCCGTCCATGTATGTGTGTGCATCTCTTTCTTTGTGTCTGTTCATGTCTTCGTCTGTCTTTTCATCTCGTCGCTGTCTCCATAATGTCCCCTCCTCCAGCCTTTGTGACTTTGCTGAACGGGGACCAGGCTCAGGATGCCATCCGCTCCCTCCATCACAGCACTGTCCGGGGACGCTTGATCAACGTCACCCTGCAGCCCACTGACTCCCTGCTCTGCCTCACCAACCTGCCCCACACCTTCACTGCCCAGCAGTTTGAGGAGCTGGTACGCACCTATGGAAACATCGAGCGCTCATTCCTGGTGTACAGCGAGCTGACTGGCCACTCCAAAGGATACGGATTTGTTGAATACATGAAGAAGGACTCTGCTTCACGGGCCCGTTCTGAGTTGCTGGGACGACCGCTGGTATGTTAGAGCAGTTGTTAAAATGATCCTGTCATGTTTGACTGTTGATGCTTTTTCTAAATTGATCTTTATGACAGAATGATGTTGACCTCTTCAACCCATCTGGATGCATTTTAATTCAGTGGGATAAACTCCATTGATATGACTTGAATTTGCTTGAAAAATCATACTTTCATTTTTTGTTTTCAGTAGCAAAGGATTTAATTATATTGGACTGTAATACTGCTTGGACTACCAATACAAATCAAGTTTCATATTTACATTGTTTATTTAATTTAGTGCCAAACAAAACTGCGACCAGCTGATTTGATTCAATCATAAAATTGAGCAAAAAGAAGAATTGTACATTTGAGTCTTTTGTCACATCCAAAATGTGTTGTTTACTTGTACAAAACTTGGCAGACGCTTGTAATCATTTGTGGTTGACAGAAACTCGACACGGGTTTTGCCTTTTGAGTTTTGTTTAGATTTACCTCACAAAGATCCAAAACAAAACTGCAGTGCAAACTTAGAAATGATCTGTTGGAAGACATCAAAGTTGTTTCGATACGAATACCAGTGTCAGCTTCCGATTCTGCCTGAAACACTGGATCAGGTTTCAATGAGTACATCCAATGAAATGCAGTGATCAAATACCACTTAAATTATTGGGACCCTGCCACTTGGATTTTTTTTTTTTTTAGCTGCAAAAGTAGTTAGTATCCATCAACAGCAAAAAACCTGTAAAACTTTGAGCAATGTCATAACTCAACATCCGTACAGAATAAATAGAATAAAAATGCTATAATTACATCAACATGTATAGTTTTTAACACACTGGTATCATACTGTATTGGTACTTGGTATAGGCCGACTTACAAAGTTAAGCATACAAAGAAAATATGGTATCTGAACATCTTAACAAGACCTAAATAGTCTTCCTAGCTAAAGCAAAGAAAAACAAACAAATAAAAATAAATAGATAAACAAGAACTGTAGATGGAAAAGCGACTCAGTGGTGGACAAGCTTTAGATCAGTAAATTTATAATAAACAAGATAAATATTTAATGGAAAGCAAATCCATATTTACAAATATTTACTGATAATAAACGCAGAATTAAAATGAATTAAACTGCTTATGTAGTGCAGGTGGGTGAAGCTTGTTCAGAATGTAAGAACCTGATTCAGTGTCACGCTGAATGATTTTTCAGGGCGATCGCTCTTTGATGGTGCAGTGGATGGACGTCAACCAGCTGAGCCAAGAGGAAAACCTGCACTCTAAGTGTCTCTGTGTGAGTCGGCTGCCGCTGGACCTCTGTGACTCTGAAGAACTGACCCAACTCTTCTCTGACACCTACAAACCGGTCTTCTGCCAGGTCGGTGTGTATAGTGTGTAGTGTGTATTCTGTGGTGTTTTAAATTGCAGCTATGTTGCACAGAAAGTTAATATTTCTCACCGTTTCACAGAAAATTGAAAGCATGGACATCAAATATGACAGGCTGTGTAGCAAGAATAATTACAGCCTAACAAAAAAGTGACAGGGCCTTTTTAGTTTTCACACCTCGTATGAGCAAGTTCACATCTGCAAGTTTATGTATCCAAGAGGTTACGGCTCACTGAACCACTCCGTGCAGTGAAATCAAGGTTTGAGATAAATGTTGGAGCCTGGTAGTGAAGCTGCAGCTGTAAAGAAAAAGTAATTTCATTGATGATGTCACACAAACTCCTCTGAACAATCTGTTCTTCATCGTATGTATCAAAATCATATTACAGTAGTTCTCTCCTTCCTCAAACACAGTTGCCAAAGGCCCGCAGGTAATAGGTGCTGCTCCAGGGGTCACCTCACAGTATCACTGAGCAACTGTTGCCATGGTGAGGTGTGGCTGCTGTGAAACAAGCCCCACCCTTTAACTCCCTCCCACTCTGCTCTGGTTCCACTTTCCCACTTCAGCTGAGTTGTACACCACCCTGCCCCATCACACCCACTCCACCCCCACATGCCCATTTAGACATCACTCAGTGGGTATTTGTCATCTACCGCATTTCCAGTTTTAGCTCCACCCCTCTGCCCCACTCCCTCATAAAAATCAATACACTCACATCATCCTGCTCCCATGATGCTTTGTGGGTGTTTAGCTCATGTTGCTTCACTGTTGCAGAGCCAGCAGGCTTTGACCTATAGTTCAGCGTTTTTTTTATGTACTGTAAAGTGGTGCTTGTGTGTGTGTGTATTGCTGCATTTTTTATGTACCATAAAGTAGTGCTTGTGTGTGTGTGTGTGTGTGTGTGTGTGTGTGTGTGTGTGTGTGTGTGTGTGTGTGTGTATGTATGTATTGCTGCATATCAGCATGTATGCAATAGAGTAAGACACAGGGCTTATGAAGCCATGACTGTACCAGTGAACATGACACAGAAACAACACACACACACACACACATATATATATATAAAATGCTGCTGCTGGAATTTTAACTGGTGCTAAACGTAGAGACCCTATCACCCCAGTATTTTTACGATTTTATTACTTACTTTTAAAGCTCTGAATGGGCTGGCCCCCGCCTATATTGCTGACCCTTTACCCCCTATATGAGCCAGGACGCAGTCTTAGATCCTCAGGTAAGGCCCTCTTGGTTGTCCCTCAGTCACGATTGAAAACCAAAGGTGATTGTGCCTTCTTGGTAAGGGCTCCTATGCTCTGGAATAGCCTCCCTAAGAAAATTAGGCCAGCTGATTCCATTTTGTTTTTTGTTTTATTTTTAAAATCACTCTTAAAAACTTACTGTAAACAGGTTTTTATGTAAATTGCTGTCTATGTATAGCATACTTTTTTCACTCCTGTCCCTGTATTTCCCCTCCACCTATTTTAAATGTGTTCATATATTCACATGTGAGGTAATTGTAATTCTGATTTTCTGGTCTGCTGTGATTTTCTGTTGGTATTATTCTTTGTGAAGCACTTTGTAAACATAGTTTTTTTTTTTTTTAAAAGTGCTATACAAATAAAGTTATTATATAAATTATAGACACATATGCTTCAGTCTTGAGTTGTTTTAGTTAAATTTTTTAGTTATCACAGGTTGGTTTGTATATTTAATGACAGAAAAGATGGACAACTTGTATCCACTTCCTTCCATTGTCAAATGAAGTCAAAATATCCCTTATGTAGATGCCACCATCTTGCACTGACACATCATTTGTAGTCAGAGAATAAATTAGTAATGGTGAATGGAACCTATAGACCCTACACTTGGATACCAATATATCTGCGACAGGCTGATATCGACCGATAATATCAGCAAATCAATATGTTGCTCAGACCCTGGTCACAATATACCTAAAGCCAAAATCCAGACATGTTTTGTTTCACACTTGGATGTCACTATATTGCCCAGCGTTTCTTTCTGCACTTTGGCACATTTATCATTTTTTTATGCACTGAGCTGTTGTTTTTTGGTCAGGGAAGGAATATTCATCGACAATAACATGATTTAAAGGGGTTGATATAGCAGAATATTTAGATAGTTTAGATTTTCTGTACTTCCCAAATGGCTTAGCCGGGATCTATGAGTCTAGGTTTTGAGAGCATTGCAAACATTTGTGTCTTTATACATTAATTTTCATAAATTAAATGAAATGCATCAGTTTTTACAATCTCTACTTTATTGAACATATACAGTCATACAATATGAACATTTGCAAATGTCTGCATGAAAGCAAACATGGTAGCAGTTAAAGGTTTTGTAGGAGTTTCCATTTATTTGAAGCACAGCAGCTGATGTTTTGTATGCAGACACAGTTCAAGTTTGTCAGTTTGTCAGTCAGTCAAGTGTGATACGACTGTGGATACTCGTGATTTCAATACAAGAAAATGAAAAGAGTGTGTGAAAAGCTTTAGTCCCACTGTGCCAGTTCTGCTTTAATGGACATACCCAGCTGTGGTTAGTACAGTCTGTCGAGTTTAACATTTTACACCAAATGCTTGTAAAGATTTGTATATTTGTGTGTTTTGCAGGCTGAGGTGTGTTAGAAGCCGACCATATAAACAGCTATGATGCTGAAAAGAAGTTAGTCTTTGTTTGCAGCAAATTTGTTTATTTCAGATCATTACATCGTGTCTTACCGTCATCAGCTGCAGTTGGACTTACATAAACCCTCTTTCTCTCTGGGCACATGGGTAGAACTCAGCCCCTTGTCACTTCTCCTCTGTTCAGAGTGCACTTAACCTGTGGCCTCGGCCCTGAGCGCTATAATTCTGCTACATGAAAGGGCCCTCCAGGTAGCACTTTAGCTTGAGTCAGCCTGGAAAGATGGAGGGAGGAGAGAGTAACGAATGTCAACCGTATTAGAGGGAAGGACAACAGACAGTAAGGAGGGATGGGATGGTGCTGAGAATGCCAGGCTTATTAGAAAGAGGATGGAGTGAGGGAGGAGAGGACTGACAGTGTCAGGCCTAATAGAAAGAACGAGGAAGGGAAGCAGGGAGAGATGGAGAGCTGAAGCGAAATTGTGAGGAGACAGACTGTCAGCCACAGGAAGACAATTATTGGCATATTTGCAGCTGTAAATGTAATTATGGCTGAGAGCAAGTGAAAAAGTGACATTAACTTGAGACAAAAAATAACAAATTTGATAAGTAATACCTTTAAAAGGATAAAGTTTCCACAGACAAAGGGAGAAACATATGGATGGATGGATGTCAAAGAAAGGGAGTATAGAGGAAGACAGGTTGATGAAAAAAATCCCCTTTACCCTTTACAGGCTATAGGGCAAACTAATGGCAGACTAAGCATCAAATGTTGCTCCTGTCTAAATCAGTGAGGTTGCCCATGTCATGTTTGGACAAAGGCATGCAGCACAAATAGACAGATGACACCACTCACACCATTATATATAATTTGATGTTAGTCATACACTTTAACACTGCTTAAAGGAGTGAGAAAGCTCATCTTCATGTACAGTTGACAAGGACTTTTAGCAAGGTACTGCAGTACAAATTTGATGCACTTGTATCTTTAGTACACAACTTTTACTAAACTGTATTGCATTGCTGAGGGAAAGTTGTACATTTTACTGCGCTATATTTGTCTGACAGTTGTAGTTACCAGCTTCTCAACAAATAAAGATTTTTTCATGAATAATAAAGTTAGTTGATTAGTTATAAATCAACTTAACTGTCTATGCAAGTACAACTGGAATGATTTGTAAAACCACTTAATCAATAAAAAAGCTGTCACATTAAAAATAAAAAAATAATCATTATTTGCAGTTAAATACAGTATAGTTAAAATGTGCTTCACCTTAAGCAACTACAACAGTAAAAAGTTTTTTTTTTTTTTATTGCTGTAATGCGTGATTGATAATATTTAAACTACAGTCAGTACATTTTCCTGATTTTACTTAAAGCTGCAGTTGGTGACTTATGCTAACGAGCTAACAAGCTAATGTTAACTGTAGCATGAGACTCCACAGCTCCACTGCAACTTCCCTGCCCTGTTTTAGCTCTGGCTCATGTTTTATTTCGTTTGTTGTTGCTCTCTCTCATACGTCCAGTTTGAATCAAGATGAAATGATTACAGGGAACGTTGCAAGTAAACTGGTCTGTCTCAGCTCGAGCTTGAGCCAACTGACAGAGGTGAGTCAAAGCATGAGACGCAAACAGCTAATCAGCTCATATTGATATCAGCTGTCACTAAGAAGCGCAGTGTAGACCGGACAGAGAGTACAGAGAGCGTCACTGATTGGGCAAATAGTGCAGGAACACAGAACACAGAGATCTCGCCATACTCTCAGACCACGTCACTTACTTAAAGCTGTCTATGGGTATTATA
>JAQLOL010000020.1:7900028-7926976 GCA_029783665.1 Naso thynnoides | reverse complement strand
TTCACTGATACCATGGCATAATAATAATAATAATAACAATAACAATAACAATAATAATAATAATAATAATAATAATAATAAGAGGTTATAGGTGGTTATGGTTAAGGTTAGGAGTCAAACCTAGCCCTGCTTAAAACTATAATTATACAGCACTATAAGGGAATTGTAACACATTATAAGCATGATCATAATGCATTAAAGATGTATGCTTTAAGTAAAGTGTTACTTAAAATAGTGTTGGATAACAAATCTTCACCATAGAAACATTTCCTCAAATCTGGAGGACGCTGGATATGCCAAACTTTTATGTAAACACCTGAGCAGGTTCATCTCACTCTGAAGCCAGTGCCAAGTTGTTATTGCACATGCAGCGTTCATATGTACTGAGTTTTGATTGGGCGTACTTGTTTGGACACTCTTTGGCTGAAATAGCATTTGTAGCTATGGTATCCCTCCTACACGGTGCTGTGGTGGCAGAGAGGCACTGACATGATAATTATAGGTCCATAGACTGATTGGGCTCCTCCACTGTCTCCTGCTGCTTGAAATAAACCTAACTCTCAGCCTGCGACACAGTACGACATTCATACATACACGCAGGCATACGAATAGAGACACAAAGACTTACACACAAAAAATGTAACTACAAATGTAAGTTCCAATCAGTTGTGAGAAATGGCACTCAACCTTACTGGGTGCGTGGATATTTATATATATAATTATGTACTCAGGTACAAAATTTAGGTACAGAAGTGGGCAAGTACGGATTTCAAGCTGCGTCAAAATGCTTTTGCAATCAAAATCTGAGTGTTGACGAGTTTGTTTGCGTGTGTGTATATGCAAGGGAATGAGGGATACAGACAATGTAGTGAATTGTTTTAGAATACTGATATACTAACCCACAATGTTCGATAATAATTGTTTTTTTGTGGAAACTGCATTAAAAATGTGGGTTTGTCTTATGTTTACAGACCAGACTGAAATGTCTTGATGCATTCTCACTGCTGTTCTTCGCTCTGTGACTCATCTCTTTCGCTCAGCGTTTTTGCGGAGGAGAGTAATGGTGATAGAGGGAGAACCTAGTGGTTGACTGAATTCACAGGAGCTTCACCAGCTGGTTAAATGAGTGATGATGATGGTTGTTAATACACCAATCAACTGGTAAATGCTGGTTACAGTACAGCTTCAGTAGAGTGGAGTAAGCCATGTTATAATTTATACAGATGCATATTTATTGTTACAAAATATTGAGATTATTTGAAATAATTTTATTTTTATAATGTATTTTGTGTGTTTTTTTTAGTTATTTTATTTGATCAAAAAACAATTTTAAAACGTGGTGTTTTGGTCTTGTATGTTTTATTTACAGTTCTTCTTTACAAATCTTTACACAAACTCAGGGGTTTGTAATCATTATAGTCTCATCTGAGTGCTCTCTATTTAATACAGTGCCAGTATATGAGCCATACAGTAAATACATACATTATAATGCAAATTTAGTAGGTTTTGTTATTTGTTTAATACATTTTTGCCAGTAAACTCTAATAATCCATAATTTACTGGCTGCAGATATTTACAGTATCAACAGAAACCTGGCCAGCATTAGCTTGTTGCTTCTATCAAACGGGAAACCTCATTAGTATTTTTAATGAATTGCAGGCTTAGAGATTTTTTATTACCCATAGGCCCTGGGAAACCATTGCATCTTGCTACATTCCTCTCATCTGATGATAAATATTTTAAATTGCATTAATTAAGCTTATGGAAGGCTACTATTCAAATGTTAAGTCTGCAACTTTTTAAAGACCTAAACTGCAACACTCTTAATCCAGTTTTCATGGCGTTTTTTATAATCATTGACCAACAATAATTTTAACCCAGGAAGGATGTGCATTACTTTACTTCAGTGTCAAACTGCTACACTTCCACTTCAGATTTTTTTTTTTTTAAATCTGATGTTATTGTCAGCTGGTTGAAAGCAGGAATTATCAGGCACAGATAAAGAGATTGTAGCCTTGAGATAGAAATTACCAATTGAAAGCGGAGCGGCGAAGTCTCAGTGCCTGAAATGCGACAAAGACGGTGAAAAGACATTGAGAGAAAATGTGTTTCTGAATAAATTAGCTGAGGAAGATGACGCAGACAGAAGGAGGAAGTAAGACATAAACTTGTTGAGAGAGAAGCGACGGATCGGTTAAGTAAGAGAGCAGCAAAGAGAAGGAGAGGGGAGAGGGGAGAGGTCTTTATTGTCAATTTCTCCACACGTGCCAGACATACAGAGGAATCAAGAGGACGTTTCTCACTATCCCACGGTGACAGAATAAAAATAGAAATGCACAAGACAAGACATTTCCTAACACTAAAGTAAACAATAAAGTGCACAACAGATAGGCAAGAGGTAGTGATAGAAGAAACATTTAAGCTTGTGAAGAGGTTATATTAGTGTCCCGAGGCTTATTTGAGAATATTGCAGTGAATTTGAGCGGCTGGTAAAAGAAACATCAGACCTTCAGAAAAAGATCAGGACCTACTCCTGGCTACACTTTTCCACCGAGGCAATTCTCTTATTTTTCCAGTTAGTGAATGTGAGTGTGAACGCCGAGGACCAGATGGCCTCCTCCTCCCCCCTCCTTTCGTCTCCTTACGCGCTACTTCTCGCCTTTCCTTCTTCGCAGCTTCCTTACTTCCCTGGCATGTGTGTGTGTGTTGATGCGTGGGTGGGTGGCTGGATTTTGTGCCAGTAGCCAAACAGACTGATGCATGATGACATTTTCTCCAGTAGAAAAGGAAGAAAGGAAAAGAGCTCTCCTCCTTTTCCTCCTCTCCTCCTCCTCCTCCTCCCTCTCTTTTCCCTTGAAAGACGCTGTCAGCAACGACTGCCCTTGTTCAACACCGGCTCTCACGCACACTCACACTCACACAATTTTCCTTACCATAGCATAGAAATACACTTACTGTATGTGTGCTGCAGACTCTCCTCTTCCTCTTGCTGACAGGCTGGAGTCAAACCCACTCTATCCCCATCAGTAATGCTCTTTCTTCAGGATGTGACAGAGAGGAAACAAGGTGAACTTGAGCTGAAGACATGCTGTAGCTCAGGGGCAGGCGAGGAGGAAATATCACCATCCTCCTAATGTTGTTTTAAATAGCCGTGTCTGCGGGCCGGCCAGCGTGTACCGCCGGCACAATGTCAGGATCTACAAGCACTGTGCCATTCGATATGACGCAGTCTATTTCAATAGGATTTCATGTCCGTTGGATTAGATTCCACAGTGTAATGGGTGATTGCATTCTTGCTTGGGAATGAGCCTTACAGTATGTCTTCTGATTAAAAGCAAGTCAGCACAGATCTGTGTGGTGGCAGGAAATCCAGCTTGTGTTGAATGAAATGGAAGCTCTGCTTTTAACAGGGAAACACAAAGAGTGAAACTGGCCCATCGTGCATGCCAAGAACAGAATGAAATGGAACATGCAGCTTAAAACAACATTTGAAGATACAAAAAAATGCAGAAAACAAAGTAACCACTGGGAGCGGAACATGCAGGCTGAGCAAGTCAGTGAGCTGTGCAAAACAGACACATACTCGACTGACAGGTGGAGGTAGAACTGCAAGCTGTAAACATTTGTCATACAGCGGTACTCACACAATTTTCTCTGCTTAACACCTCAGCCTCTTGGTAAATGCTTGTTAAGACACAAACCATACACTGACTTCAGTTTCAGCAGTGAGATCTTTCATACCGGCCTCCTTTGCTCCCTACTTGTTTCTCTCATTATTATACCTTTTATATATTATATTATTCCTCCCACTGTCCCCATACTGTCAGCTGTCAAATAAAGGTGTAAAGTAAAATAAAAAATGCAAATTCAAAGACAAAAAATCTGTAGAACAACAGCTTGGCATGAACAACTACTACAACTATCATCATGTTTGTTTACTAGTGATTTGATGGTTCTGCCCCCTCATACATCTCTGAACTTCTGCCCCCCACCACCCACTGTCAGAAACTTGAGGAAATCAAACGCAAAACTTGTTCGTCTCAAAATCCAAGACGAAGCGTTATGGCAATCAGTCTCTGCTCCAAAACTGTGGAATGTTCTCCCACCTGCCATCCAATTCAGCAGGGTTATGGTAACAATAACTAACCATACTACATTAGAAGTTTGTTCATTATGTCTTATAGTGCATTATAGATGCATGCTTTAAATAATAGTCTTACCCCAATTTCTATCAAATTTTTTAATCATGTTGTTTTATACTTTTATCTTTGAAATTAAATCTTCATGTTTTCCAAATAACTCATTTTAAAATGTTTTTATTCTTATCGTAAAACACCTAATTGCCTTGCATCTGAATGTTGCTATATGAATTAACTTCCCTTGCCTTGCTTTACATCTAAACCATGATGTGCTGGATTATGTTTGATAGAGTTCGAAGGAGTGGTTCAGTGCAGGAAGCAAAGAGCTGTTCGTCCTCCTGTTAAATTTTCTCCATTTAATAGAAATATGTTACATTTCTGGGTGTATCTGTTCTTGTTATATTGCTTTTAGAGTCCCTCTGCCACATGAGGACAGCAAAGTATTTAAAGTTTCTAAAAACTAAATTATAAACTATGGCATCCTCCATAAGCACATCTCTTTGGTTTGAAATGTGTAGGACTCATTTAGAAAAAGGTGCTGTTGTTTATTACATTTATCAGGATTTAGCAATATTAAGAACTTAAACTGATGGATGTTGTTGTTTGCTTTTGCTGCCAGACAACTGTCAATCAAATCCC
This sequence comes from Naso thynnoides, assembly GCA_029783665.1. Taxonomy (NCBI): domain Eukaryota; kingdom Metazoa; phylum Chordata; class Actinopteri; order Acanthuriformes; family Acanthuridae; genus Naso; species Naso thynnoides. The sequence goes on along the minus strand of JAQLOL010000020.1, from coordinate 7,922,198 downwards.
ATCCACCCACACTGTCCTTCCTAAAGCAGATTAACTGAGTTTTTGAGTGTGATGCTCCTAATACATAAAACTTAACTTTTTTTTTTTTAAGTCAGTTTAACATGTAAAGAATTTAATAAGAAATACTTAAAGGGAAAATCCACCACTGTTCATGTGGATGTCTAATCAATGCTGATGGTATCTGTAGTCAATTGAAGCAATAAATTCCTCAGTTTGTGCTTTTTTGACAGAGAAAGCTGAGTTTTCTGAGTTAGTCCTGCTCACACAGCCGTTCTTGCAGTGCCTACATGTACCAGGATACATTGCGTATGAGCTCCAGGTTGCAAACGTGGATCAGTGTACAAAACACAGTTAGAGCCCAAGCACAAGTTGCGCAGCTGTAAATTTATCACATATATGTTGCTATATTCTGACCCACCATGCATCGTGGAAAAAGACAATCAACAGATGTTTTTTGCTTAGCTTGAGCTATCTGCTAACATTTCACCGGCAGTTCTAGGATGTGTACACAGGGATAAAACTGTAAAATTAACACACAGATGCAATTGTATTGTGCTGTGGCTGAGCCACCATGCATCTTGGAAACCAGTCCATTAGAAGTTTTTGCTTGGTGGTACAGTCGAAGTCCAAGAGGTAAGCCGCTAACAGCAGACCTATGGCCTGTCGCAGCCGGAGACAGTGGCTCAGATAACGTTTATTTTTCTACAAGATGTAAAAATATCACATGGATATTGTCATATTGTGTTGTGATATTAGCTGTTTATGTCAGTTTTAGTGCTTTTATTTGTTTATTTTTTTAACCTGTTGCGTTGTGTTGTACCGAGGCTGCATGAGCTCCAGGTTGGCATCCGCACAGATCGGTAGAAAGACTCCAACTAAAGGCTCCTATTATTCCCTATGTGTAGTAATCACAAAAAAACAGTATTTGCTGGGTCTCCAACCTGTTGCATCAAAATATTCCTTTTATTTAATATGCATAGTTTCCAATCACCAGGTGTTTTTGGTCTGCTAGAGAATAAAATTCTTCTCAAAACAAACATGGCGTTCACTAGCTTAGATAAGAAGCTGTAGTTAAGAGCTGGCAGGCCCAAATTTACACAGATGATGTAAAACATGTAATTTGATGCAATTTGTATAAGTTTTGGTACAGAACATAGCAGGACAGCTAGGTCCATGGAAGACTGAAGGAAGACAAATAACATTTGTAGTAATATACTGCAGATTGTGGAAAAATACAAAGGTGGTTGCTAGTTGGCAAAGTACCCCTTTAAGTTTTACCTCAGATTTAAAACTGTGTTTTGGGGGCTTTAACCTGTTCACATCCGCAGGATCACCAGTGATCTGCTTTAGCTATTTCAAAGGCCATTGCACTACTTATAAAGATTTTATGTTAAAACTTTTGTCTGTTATTGGACATGCTATACATCGTTTTGTTAGATTGTGCACTAACCCTCATACGTGCACTTTGGCAATATAGTTTTTCTGTTATAAGCTTTTATATTTTGGTATTTCAAATAAGTGAAAATTCACTCAAAAAAGCTATATGTGTTAAAAAGATAAATTCTTACTTGCTTTTTTTTTTGTAATTGGTTTGCACACCAGGCAATATAATGCTTGTGTAAGATTGTTTTGTTTGTGCTTTTGCTCACAGTGTGATTTCTTTTCTTCACACCTCCAGTGTGTAAAATTGCAGCAGATTGCCATAACTTTTACAGAAAACTGTCTCAAGGTTATTTCTAAACATGTCAACATGCAAAATTGGCTGAAAATTTGATAAATTATTGTATGTCTTGAAAAAAGGTCTCTACATTTTCTCAAGTTTCAACTTAAACTCTCCTCCTAACACTTCCTCTGCCTTGTTTTTTCACATCTCTTTCTCATCCTGCTCATTTTCTGCCCCTTAAACAGCTCTATTCTTTTTTTTCTTTTGTGTTCCTTGCTTATTTTCTTTTGTCTCCCAGATCGACTCCCCTCTGCTGACATTGCAGACATTTCCTGATGATGTAAACTAGTGTAATGATTACTAAAGCCATCAGGGACTCCAAATGACATGATCAAAACACGTACTGTACACCCACCCACCCACACACACACACAAACACACAAAGTTTTCCTCCTCTAACTTCTATATGTGGATGCCTTTTTTTCTTCCCAGATTCTGAGTAATAGGAAAGGTCTTCTCCCAGAGCCCAACCTGGCCCAGCTGTTGACCAGTATGACCAACCCTGCTGCCCTGCAGATCCTCATGAGACCGTACCACACCGGGAAAAGAGGAGGTATGACCGAGAAAGATAACAGGTGCACTTCTGTCCACCTGTTTAAGTGCATATTTAAATTTTTTGCAAAATGGAAATGACCAAAATCTGGGGGAAAAAAACAAATAAATCATGATGTACATGAATCATGTGACTTAAACATCCAATGAAGAGATGAATAAAATGTGTGGAGCTTTTAGGAGACTACAGGCCTAATCAAATTAATAAATGGAACAAACATAAATGCCACATTTTTATTACATTTTCTTTATTTGACTGCCTCTGTTATATCATCTCATTGGAACCTCTTCCTTTTCAGTGGTTGAATGTCACCAGACTGGAAAAATAATGCCACCAATGGTTTATCATGAGGTGCTTAACTTCTGATAATATTAAAATGCTAATGAATTTGTATTTTTTTCTGGTAAAATTTTCTACACATTTTTTTTACTGTATTTATATGGAAACTGACTACTGACAAGTGCTACTGCATGGAGATGAGCCTTTCATTTGGTCTCAGGTCTTACAACTAAAATCCCACAAGATATGATATACAGGCATTATTTTGACGCAGTCTGAATTTGTAATAAAGCCTATAATTTTTTCATGATTTCTTTAGCCCTGCAAATTATACATAATGACTTTAGTCAGCATATATTATGTAGTGTGCAATACCTGGGGCTATTCATGTAGAACAAGTGCAAAGACCTTGTGCTGGCAAAGTGGTTATCTCATGCCTGCCCTGATATACTGAATGTATGGAGCTGATGGTGTGTGTGTGTGTGTGTGTGTGTGTGTGTGTGTGAAGCCATTTATATAGATATGGAGGGTGGGAGGGCTCAGTTTTTCTTTTTCATTTCAACGTTGTTGTTGTTCTTAACTTCTGTGAAGCACTTTGTGTTGCATTTTATTGTACAAAAAGTGCTTAATAAATAAAGTTTTGATTGATTGATTGATTAAGTCAGAGATCAACTGGAACATCTGGAGTTAAACGTTTGGTCGCGAGAAGAGATCAACACCTGTATATTAAAACGACAGAAGTGTGATTCTAAGACAAAGATAACAAAAGTCACAATGTTTGGCCTCGCCCATCTGCCTCGCTGTAAAAATGTCCTGAAAAGAAATCCATACTCTCATGATGAAGATAAAACACAGATTTAATTGGGACTGTCCACGACACAATAAACTAATAAACTAAACTAAACTAAAATGTAGCCTACAGCATGGACCCATCATAATTAAATAGATGTTTCATAATGCAATACAAGGTAGAGTGAATGAATGAATGAATTTAAAACAAAAGGATGGAAAAAGCTTTCAAGTAAACTCTGTCTGTCAGTTTCGCTTTCACGCTGCAAGAAACCTGATGAAGGTTCTAGCACCAAATCTTTGCAAGTAAGTGTTTCTTTTTTTTGCAAGTTAGACAGTGTGCAAGAGTTTACCTGAAAGCTTTTTATGGACACATTGCCCTCCTACGCACCTGTCTTATGAAATAGATGTGCGAAAAAAGGAAATATAGAAATTTAGACAAATTAGAAAGAAAAAAAGTCCCACGAATTACACACATTAAAGGGTAGAAAATAATTGCATTACTTAATATGTGCCTGTTGTTTGTATAGTTTTGTTGTTAAAAAGGTTAGAATTGGACCTGAGCATAAAGGTTCAGTGAGAACCAAGACACACTGGAATGTTTGTAGAGTTTTGAAGAGGGAGGGGCCGATGGTTTCTCTGTTTTAATTTCATTTCTAAATGTTTCTTTACACAGACACGCAGGACTCATCTGTATAATATTGTGCATAATAAGTTTATGTTATGACCACCTGTTCTAATGATTTTAATAATGATTTCTAATGAAATCAGTTTGTATCCCTCAGTGTAGCCTGGTGGGTCTAAATACTTCAATATCCATTCATCCCGGTCTCTGTTGCTATGGAAGAGGAACCAGTCAGAGGCACAAATTATTTGGAGGTTTAAAATGCCTCATTATTGAATTTGCAAAGAACAGATGATGCTGAATTCCATCAAAATTGACCCAGAATTCAAAAATAAGTAAAGTAAACTGATTTTAGCTGCAGACTGGTGTCCTCACTTGCTGATAAAATCACAACTTACACACGTTAAAGCTCTGTGGTTGGATGCTCTTCACCAAAGTGCACCTGGAGAGTCATGATGAACTTCTCCCTCAAAGTGTATGTGCAGAGAATTGAGCCTTGAAGAAAGAATGCAGTTTTTAATTGTGCTATTTGTTCTGTTTGAATGGGACTTTTACATCCATAACCTCTTAAAAAACTTTTATTGCTTCTTAATTTTGTTTGCAGCTGTTGCAGGTAGTAACATGCAGCTAAAAACTTGCATCCTAAAAGTAGTAAATTATAATTGATTTGCAAGTGCACTGCATATTTTGAATCATCTTTGAGACTCTAAAGCAAACCATCATGCTGAACTTGTTCTTTCTGCTCCTGAGGGTTGGCTAATAATCAAAGATCCGCTGCAAGAGTCAGTCCCTCGGTTGGGCCCTCCCATACAGTGTACTGTAATCACTTTGTCGACAGCTTCATTATTTGATGAATGGCTAATCAGGTATTAAAATGAAATCGTGTGACATTAGCGGAACAAATGAGAACAGGAAGGAGAGAAGATGGGAGAGGTGGGGAAGCTCTCTTAAAGAAGAGCGCGCACAATTAAAGTCTAAAATTAGGAACTTGATTAAATGTTAAACTTTCTCTACCTATTCTGGTGGAAGCTACCATTAGCATTGACGCTTACATTTATTATGAGGAGACCTTGTAATTCAGAGATCTAATATGTGCACACAAAACCCAAAGAAAAGTGGGTATACTGTTGATGTATACTAATGTAGAGTGGCGATCACCTGAAGCTAAGAGACGTGTTAAACCAAATTTCCTAAACAATGAAATGTGTTGAATGTGTGAATGTGGGCAAACCCCCCTAAACTCTGAGATCTCCTTCTTTTTAATAAAACTGAAGCCGAAAAACAGCAAGTTCTAAAGAACTAGTTAGAATCAGTGAGAGCAAGTCAATGCAAATTTACTTCTTGTTGTTGCCATGGTGATTCGGTAAGCAAGAGGGCTGATTATTCTGTTCTCAATTCAAATTATTCAGCATTACAAATGAAATCCACACAGGGTGTTGAAATGGTTGTAACAGAACCAGAATTTGGCAGCATGTCGTCCCCGTCCTGCAGACTTAATCAGCGCGAACAGTAGAAGGAAACTGTTGTTTATTCTTTGGTTGATTGTTTTTAGAAGAAAAGACAACAATTATTGGTGCACAAACATGCGCAGCTGCAACCATTTCAGTTCCATTTCTCACCATCCAAGTTAGCTGTTGGTCTTCAAGTTTGTCACACAGCAGAAGTCAAAGTTGAACAAACTTATAATGGAATTTATGACAAGAATGATGAGATACCATTAACAAGAGCCAGACCAAATCATTTTTTAAAAATAATAATAAAAACAACAGAAAGAAAAGTGGATTATAAATAATTTTGTATAGGGCTGTAAAATTACCGTCGCTGTATCAAAAATCAACACGAAATCCCTGCTTTAAGTCAGGGGTAAAAATTATCTAAGTACGTTTACTCAAATACACTAAGATTGAAGATTGATATCTACTTTAAGCTTCTATTTCACCACATTTCAGAGGCAAATATTTAATTTTTACTTCACTTGTATTTATTTGAGATTTTTGACTTGAATTATTCCTGTAGGCTCCCAAGTGAAACAAAGGGCTACAACTACACTCCAGTGTGGTGACTTAAGTTACTTCTCAGACTCAGATTAATGATCACATGTGATGCATGTTATAGTTTAAAATGGGTTTGGGCACTAACAAGCAGCAGTGTTTTTAAAATCAATGCCAACACATCTGCATATAAATTCATCAATAGTTAGATTCAAATGATGTAATGTTAATAATCTGAAATAGGCCATTCTGCATAATTAGCACTTTTACTTTTGGTGAAAATACTTTAAAAAAGTATATTTTGAAAATTGTGAATACATGTTGTTTGCATTTGAACAGTGTAGAATTGTTACTTGAACTCAAGTAAAAGTCTGCGCACACTGCACTACCTTGACCACTGTAAAGTAAATCTAGTAAACATACACAGAAACTCAACAGGAGTAAAAGTAAAAAGAGTAAAAACAATTTTGCTGTAAATTGTTTTATTTGCAAAAACATAAGCTTCCAGCAGCTAGATTCCTATGTATGCTATCATTAGTAGTAAACTGAACACAAACCGATGATGCTCCAACTAGGGCAAATAAATTGCTTTTTGACAAAATCTTAGAAAATGGTGACATTAACACTGTCAGTGAAACAACTGAGCCACTTGTAGTTGCTGTTAGCATTGGAAATGACAGGTTTTATAATGATATGATATTATATCTCTTCTTTGCATTATGATACAATATTTGCCAATTACATTCCTAGTTTCTACAATAAAGAAAACTAAGCAGTTAGAATAATTTTATTCTATTGTAATCTTCCTAATAAATGTTAAATGTGAAGTTGAACATACTGTGTTATGTTCTTTTTGTTCTTTACGTTACAGGAATTTGAATTATCTGCCTCATCTGTGCAAAAGCATAATTTGAATTTTTGCTTTTTACTGACACAAATTATTTTTGAATTGTGAAAAAACCAACCAGAGAGATGCTGAAGCTACCGGCCATTCTTTTTAAATCATTTCTAAAGAAACTGTCAGCAATACTGACAGAAAATGAAGACCTGTTTGAAGAAGTGTGAATTGAGCATTTTCTTTATTTCTTTTGTTGTTGTTTGTTTGAGTTTCTTTTCAACTGTGTGTTCAACCTCAAAATAAAATTATACTTGAAAAAAGTAAGTTATGAGGGAGGCAATTTTGCTTTGTATTATGCTTGTCATAAAACAGGCTGTGTGAATGTTTGAAATGTGCTTTAAATGACTGATGGATTGGTTGTCTGACTAATAATTCTGCCTGTGAATGCCTGTTGTGAGGATGATTGATTTATACATTAGTGGAAGCTAAATTCATAAGGGGGAAAAATGACAAAGAAGCAAGGATTGATGTTTTATTGTTTGTTTGTGTTTTTCCAGGGAAGTACGGACGTCACAGCAGCCTGCCTTTCCTTAGACCTCCTCTCACCACAGCTCTGCTCACACTGGGAAAAGCACAACAGGTCACAAAAACATCCACATCTGTGTGGGGTATTTTTGTAGTTGTGTGTGTGTTGATGTGTTTGTTTTAACATGTCTAGTTTCCTCCTCCTTGCAGAGTGCTATGCTTGGAAATGGACTAGTCCTCCAGAACCTTCTGCATATGCAGCTCGCACAGCAGCAGCTCCTACACATCAAAGACAAACGCATCAGCAGCGTAAGACACCTGTTTTTGTGTGTGTGTGTGTGTGATAATTAGCATAGGTTTAGTGGTTATTGTTAAAGTTGTAGTTGTGGGCTTGTGTATATGTGCCCTTTCATTTTCATCTTCACCACTTAACGCATAATGAAGCCAAGCAAGCCCTAAACCATGCAACCTGATTGCTTCTCTTCTGTTTCATTGAGACCTCGAGGTGTTGAAATGTCCCTTCATACTTCGATTTGCATATTTTGAGTTAAAAGTCACGGTGACTCACGTTTTGAATGTGCGATGTTGTTTTAGAAATCAGTTGAATCCAGAGAAGGAGAAAACTGTATGTTTTTCTCTCTTTCTCTTCTGTTCTCGTATACCCACGTATTTTAAATTCTGTGTTGGTTTCCATTTCTTTTCCTCATCATTTTCTGTGACTCTCCCAATATTACACACTTGCACTCACAATAGTGCAGAGGGAAATATTAAAAAGTAAAAAAGATTCACTCACTTATGTTTATGTATGATATTTGAACAGTCACTGCTGCAGGCGTAGCTGCTGTTTTCATGACTTGCATTCAGAAAATCGTATGTTTGTGTGTTGCCTTGCTCAGCGTTATTTGTTTCTCCCACATTCAGTTCGTTTTTTTTGTTTCTCTCCTTCTGTCCCTTCTGGATTCTTTTCCATTTCTCTCCCTCATTTTCACTGTACAATCTCACAATCTCCTTTTTCTTTCCCCCTTCTCCCTTTTCTCTTTCTTTGATAACGTTTCCCGTTCCACTCTACCTTTTTTTATCTTCTGTCTTCACACATGTCTCTTCCGTCTCCTCCTCAGGTCTCCAGTCTGCTCGGGGACCCATCCAGGCTGTTCATGCAGAAAGCTTTGTCTCTGCGGCCTCCAGGACTAGTGCCTCTGGGGAAAGGCCTCCTGGGAGACTCCCCTACAGGTGAGCAGGGCAGAATATCACCTTTGTCTGATGACTTGATGTTATTACTGTGAGCTAATGAGAGCATATTCACACCTACAGTAAGTCTGTCAGCTGTGTTTTAATGCTATGTGAAGAAGTTTGTTATGTTCCTGTTTGTTTGCCATTATAAGAGCATCTAATAACTTTTCGCTAGATTTGAACACAGTTTCTGTTTTGTGATGTAAAACAATCTCCCACTGTGCTGTAAAACAGCACATAGGACTCCTTGCAAAGAGGGCAAGGGGTGCATACAGTAACATTAGATGCAGGCTGGTAGTGGCTGTGCAGCTTCTCAGTGAAGGTCTCATAAAAATGAATATGGTAATTTGTTACTACTAAACACCTTTTATTGCTTGTAAAATGATAACTTGAGCTTGTTGCTTTTTCAAGAACATCTTTGAACCATCATAAAAACCAAGTTTTCTAGCACCATTAGATATTATCATTAGCTTATATTATTTTTATGACCAGTCTCCCCAAGGAGGGCGTTCAGTGTTTTCAACAAACATGGACATAGCACATAGCAGAGCACTGCTTTATACAGAGAAACAGAAGTGTTATTACTTGCAAGGTAAAATTAAAGCAGGTGGAGTAAAGCAATTCAACCACCAAAACCAGAACCTTACCTTCCTAGATTTTCTCTCATGGTTAAAGTCTCTCCGAGGAACTTTCCTTTTGTGTTGATTGTAGCAGCGTGTGTGGACAAAAGCACTACTGCTTTTGTCTAGTCAGAGCATTTGTTTTGGAAGGATGGAGTAAATACACGCCACTTATTTGCACAGTACCAGTTTGCATACTCCAAGCTACAAACTCAACTGATTGTATATTTATCCCTATGTGCGTCACTTTACTCTGTGTACTTTATTGAAATTGTTATTGTCAGTGGTTTTTCTAATGTTTATGGACCGGTTGGGTTGAATGGTTAACCACACCTGTCATCATCAGAGAGCTTGTTAGTCAATTGGTGAACATGAAGTTATAAATATGGGTGTGGTTTCCATTTTTAAATATTCTGACCTGTCGGAGATCCAATTGGGAGATCCAATTGGGATCGAAACATTGTCTAAAATAAAGCTTGTGGCTTGAGGTAAGTGTGCAGGCTTTACCTTTCTTCAGCAGCCTTGCACCCACGTGATGTGTGTATAATAGTCTTCTCTGCAACAATACCACTTCGGCCATAAACACAAAGTATTGAAATTATTTAAAGAAAAATATCCTCCTGCTTCCAACCATAGATGGTAATAAGGAGAACAGCAGATTGATCTTTGCTCCTAATCAGCAAATCGTCTCTTCCGGTCTGCGCGCGTAAAGTGTTGTGTAGCATTTCTGCTGACTGAGCAGAGCAGACAAAGGCTTTGTAAGAGACAGGATAGGGATCTCCAGTCTCCTCATAGATGGTCTCATTTGCCGATGTTTGTAAAATGTGAGTATTAAATTTAGACTGGTTCATAACCAGTTAAAAGTTTCTTGTAGGGACTTCGAACCTTTACAGTCTCCTTGTTGAGAATGTTCCTCAACTTAAAGCCAATATTATGTTAAAGCTGTTGGCTGAACAAGCTGTATGGGTATGTGAATATCTAAACGCAAGCAAGAATTTTGTTTAAAAAAATAGTCCTGCATCAAACCAAGCTGAGACCATCTGCTTCAAGCGGTAAAGAGAAAACACACAGTGCCTTATTATTCCAGAGTGTATTTTCTCAGGTATTTGCTGTAATAGGCCTGTTCTTTTAAAAAGTGTGGATTTTTTGCTTGATGTGAGGATAACCGCTGTAGAAACGGATCTAAATATACGAGCCATGGGTGATGCGCAGGTTTTGCATAGCTCTCAATCACAATGTGTAAATGTCAGGTGTCAGTGTTGCCCCTCTGCCGTTTCCTGAACGTCTCACAGTTGTACATTACTGTATAACACGTCTGCCAGGAAACAGCGGTGCATTTACAATTCAAATCCCCAGCTGAGAATAGCTGTGTTGTTTTAAATGGAAATGATATATTACACTGTGTGCGCACCAACGCAAGCAGTTGTGCATGTACTGTGTGTGTATTCATGCGTGTTAGTTTGCAATTATGGTGTGTGTATGTGTGTGTGTGTAATGTGGAGCTTTTATCAGTGCATATGTCTGCTGGGATTGTTAGCTTAAGGCTTGTTAGAGCTGATTCTGTTATTGTGCAGTGGAGGCCATTTGTCACAGTAATATTGGATTTATAATAAGTGTGATATTGTGTGTGTGTAAGAGAGAGTGTGTTCACCTTCAGTGTATGTGTTCGTGTATGTGTGCAAATTTAAATTATGTCTGTGTATGTTTTTGTGCCTTTGTATACTGTATGTATGTGTGTGCATATTTGTGTTTATTAAACTCTGGAGTGAGTGAAATATTGGGAGTGTGGAGCAAAGTGCCGCGCTGTAAATAAACATGATAAGTGATGATGTATGAGCATTCACAAACAAACAGCTGGCTCTGCAGAGACGGCAGGGCTGAGCTGAGTTTCAGCCGTCTGAGTGATTCGTCTCCGTGCAGAGGAGACAGAGACACTGATGGGCATCATGAAAAACCATTTCATGTATTTATCTGGCGCATCTCCTCTTCTTGCTTTCATTTCCCCTCTCTTCATTTCCTTTTCTTTCATTGATCCTCTGTGATGTACTTTTATGACTTTCCCCTCTTTTGCTTTGATTTCTTTCATCTATTCTTTTCACTCCTTTCCCTTATTTTTCTTTCTGATACTTTTTATTGACTTTCTTCCCATTTCCATTGTTTTCTGTCTTTTCCTTTGCTTGTCTTTTTTCTTTTTTAACCTAACTTTTAATTATTAACTTTTTATTTCTTCTTGTTTCCTTTTCTTCCTTCCTCTCCCTTCTCCATTTTCTTACCTTTCTTTTTCTTTCCTTTTCTTTTATTTGCATCTTTTTGCTTTCTTTTATTTTCATTTTCATTTTCTTTCCATTGGTTTCATCTTCTTCTCCCTTTTTTGTTTTCACTGTTTTTCTGTCCCTAATTTTACTTTTCCTCTTCCTTCGTTTGTTTCCTCTAACATTTCCTCCATTCCCTTTGCTTTCTCTTATTTCCTTTTCCTTTTTCTTTTATTCTCCACATCTCTCCATCCTTTTCCTTCCTCTTCCATCTCTGTCCTCCCTTTCCTTCTTTCTCCTCTCCTCTGCTCTTACAGAGTTAGGCCAGGAGTCAGTGCCATCGTCTACCCACAATGCCACAGTAGTGGTATCAGCAGCAGGTGTGATGCCATACCTTCAGGGTCGAGCCGGAGGAGGAGAACAAAACAGCACCCATTCTATCTCCACAGCCCCTTCTGCTTCTTCCTCCTCTTCTTCTTTCTCCTCCACCACCTGTGACAGGCAGCCAGCTCCTCCTGGGACCATGGTGAGCTCCCATCCGTCAGGACAGAGCTACTCCTTGGGTATAAGTAACTCAGGCCTTGGCCCCCCTCCACCGAACCCCCCTGGAGGGGTTTATACTTCAGCAGGCCAGCACAACAGCTCAGACGGCTGTCCCCTGGCTAGCATGGTGAGCACAGCGAACACAAATCCACACACCACTGAGCCACATAACCTCATTTCTTTCCCCTCCAGTTCTGCATCCTGTGTTATTCTTGTTTCTTCTAGATTTCTCCATATGTCATTCTGTCTATGAATCTCTCTGGCTGACAGAAAAATTAATTAATTAATGTTTTGATAATCAGCTAGGTGTTGTTTTTTGCATCTATCTTTTAAAAAATAGTAAATGTTGCATCTCTTGAACTGAGTTAGACAACACAAGGAGGACTCTGGGACTTTAACATTCTTTGGGTCTCTTCCTATATTCCTGCTCTTCAGGCACTTTTGCAGTTTGTAGTGATAACATTGGCTGATTTTACACTCAAAATTATTCGCAATTTTTTTTAATTAATGGGTGTTTGAGGTGAGACAGCAGCAGAGACAAAAGCAGTTTCTCATAATCAGACAGTGACCTGGCCACAGTGATGTCACTCATTGATTTATGGACCAATTGGAAGCCTTCACTTTGGTGTTATGGGATTCTCTGTCTTGTTTTTTTGGAACCAGAAGTCACCATTTGGGTTGGCTGGCACACAATAGGTAGAGCTGGTCGTCTACCAGTCAGAAAGTCGATGGTTCAGTCCACCAGTCTGCATGTTGCAGGGTCCTTGGGTGAGATACTGAACCCTAAATTACACCTGATGGCTGTGCCATTGGTGTGTGAATGTGTCTGAGTACCTGATGAGCACGTTGGCTCTTTGTAGAAGAGCCACCTGCTGATAGTGTGTGACTGTACAAATGACTGTAAGCCTTAATATAGTTAAAATGAGTGAGTTATATAAAAAGTCACACAGTGTACAGTTTCACGAACAAGGACATTAGCTGCAGAGACCAAAACCATTTGTACCCGACAGTAAACATGTTTATTTCTGCTGTAAAGTTGGGCATTTCAATTTGAGGCTCTATGGGACTGGTTGTTTCTTGAGACTGCCTCAAGTGGTCATTCAAACAACTGCAGTTTTTGCCTTTGCCTTTTTGCCTGCAGTTTTTGCCTACTTTCACTTGTGTGAAAGTAGCATCTTACTCAGAATACATAGAAGTAATTAAAAACAAACAGCCAAACAAAAAATGCTTTACTTTGAAGTATAGTGGTCTCAGCTTTATACTGTGAGTAATATATAACAACTTTGACCCAATGAATAATTTGAACTCAGTTTGGCTGCTCAGCTCACATTCTTGTTTGTGTTTTCTAAGAGTACGCTTTTATTTTTAAACACCTAAAGAGAAAGGCTTAGCAATGTGTCGGCCAAACATAAGGCTACGTCAGGTACCACCGGCTGAGGTCTGAACCTAGCCAAATTTATATAGCCTGATAACATCCAGGATTGACTTTAACTCTACTTACTAGTTACTTTATGCTAAACATGCAAGTTGTAAATGGGGTTCAGCTTAACGGAGACAAATTGTTAATCGGCGTGTGTTATTATGTAGTGTAAATAGAATAAACTTAACAGAAAACAAGAGAAAACAAATTAATAATATAGAGAGTAGTTTGTTGCAGTCTGTTTTTCTTCCTGCTCTGTCTCTGTACATTTTTGTCTCTAGTGCACAGAAAATTATTCCTAATTTAGCGTCACAGGGTTTAAACCTTGTTCAAAACACACAAACACGCAAGCGTAAAGTGAGCGTATGTGTAAACAACCTCAGTCCTCTTTATGGATATTGCCATAATGCTCCTCTGTATCACTTTTATTTACAAATACAGTAAAATGCCTTCTGTCCACCTCACTGCCTGCTTCATGTCTTTACTTCCTGTTTATCCGTATGCCCTATGTAAAGTCTGAAGACCTGTCTGCTCCTGTGCATCTCTTTGACTAGGCCTGGTTCAAATGAAGCCTTGCTGCATTAGCATCATCATCCACAGTAAATGAGTGTACAGAGATAATCACAGCTCTGAAGTTCTTGGGGGAACTGATTCCAGACTTGACTGAAGTCTCTTTAATGGAAGGAAAATGTAATTAACAGAGAGCACAATCCCCCCAGGTTTCCACCGTCTCTGCAGCACTTAAGCTCAGTCTTTGCAACATTTAAAACTTAAAACTTTAAACTTAGGTTGATATAGTGTTGTAGTTGAGGTAGAAATTATTTTTGCAGTAAAATAGCAGACAGCACAGGCCACAGTGTTGAGTGTGCAACCCCAGATGTAATTCAGATCCAAGTAAAGCCCCTCTGAGGAACATTAATTTTGTGTTGGTTGTAGTGGCACCTGTAGACAAAAGTTGTACCGCACTGTCGCAAAGATCTTGTCTAACGCGAGCATTTGTTTTGAAAGAGCATGAAAGAAACACTACTTATTTGCACAATACCAGTTCAGCCATAAACACAAAATTCTGAAATTATCTAAAGAAAAATATCCTCCTGCTTCCAACCATAGATAGTAAAAGATCGGTCATGCCTGTGAACAACAAATTGTCTCTTCTGGTCTGTGTGCCGTACAGTGTTTTGTAGCATTTCTGCTGACTGAGTGGACAGGGCAAAGGCATTGTAAAAGACAAAATAGTAATCTCTAGTCTCCTCAATGATGATCTCATTTGCCGATGTATGTAAGATGTGAGGCATCAGTAATAATATTAGACAGCTTCATAACCAGTTAAAAGTTCTATATAGCAACTTTAAGAGTGGGAATGCAAAGAGAATAACGCCCTTCAAATGTCTTTCCCTCTCTCTCTCTTTAGGCAAGCAGTGGTCAGAGCTCTCTGTTGGGCGATCCTCCTAAAGAAGTCAGACTGCCCTCCAATCCTTACCTGAACCTGGCCAGTGTGATGCCAGGGGTGGTTCTACAAGGTGAGTGCATGATCACACAACAAGTGACCATTATTTTATAGTAAGAGTGATCAGCTGTATTACGAAAGCTCTTACAGTACTTTTGACCCTTTGGCAAAAGCGTATCCATCCCTACATGTTTTTACACTAGTGTGAAGATGATATTTAACTAAAGCTAATTTTCATGCTACATGAGTTGTCAGACGAGTGTGTTGAGACAGACTATGGTTGCCATGAAGAATTACACAACAAACTTTCCACAGTTTCATGGGCACAAGCAGATAGATTTCTGTCAGATTATACCTTTGGGATATTTTGCAATGTTAAAGCATATATTAGTGTGATTACTCACAATATTATCTATCTCTTTGTGCCTTCTTCATGTCTCCCTCCTCTGCTGCTCAGGGTCTGTGGGGAGTAAAGCCCAGGGAGGACAGGCTGGCTCCGGGCTGTACAGCACCTCAGTTGCTCCCGTCGTCTCCCAAAGCTCCGGCTCCTTCTCCCACAGCGCCGCAGCTACAACCACAGCTCCATACAGCACTGATACCTCCACTGACTACAGCCAATACAACCAAGCCTACACACAGGTACCGCAACACATACAGACGCTGTACCAAGATGCTGTACAAATCAGAAATATTTCGATAGATGCATGCATTGGTTTCTGCCTGTTCGCTGTTGTTTTAAGTGATACTTGGCCTAAAATGTGAGAAAGAGGGATTCTGGCTGAATAGATGATGGATGGATGCATAATGAGTGGATGGATGAGTGCAGCAGAGACAGGGTGAGCTGTAGCTATGGGAGGCAGGGAGGTGAAAGAGATGACGATGGGTATGAATATTTAGACAGACAGAGTGAGAGAGGATTTTGGCAGAGAGCGCTGTCTTTCCATCTGTCCCTACTCCCTTTCTATCTCTCAACACTCCACGCCGAACAAGTCTTGAATCCCCCCTGCTGGCTGTTTGTCTGCATCTCTTTCTTTCTTTCCGTTCTTGTCACTCTGTTTCTCTCGTTGCAGTTTCACCTCCTCCAGCAGCAAGTGGCATATCTGATATTTGCAGCGTGATACAAACCCAATTTTAAATGTTAATTACGATCTACTCATCCAAACAAATGAATCATGATTAGATAAACCATTTGGTTTAATTCGTCTGGAAAGACGAGACAAAGAAAGGGAACAGGGGAGAGCTGTCGGCAGGAACAAAAGTTAATGAATGACAATGAAAGAGAATGAAAGAAGGAGGCAAAAAATCAGGGAGGACAAGAAAATTACTCAGCAAACATTAATTCGCCTGATCCAGCCGGTCTTCGCCTCACGTTTGCTTGTGTGTGTGTGTGTGTGTGTGATAGGAGGCCATGCAGCAGTGGTACCAGCACTACCAAGCAACACAAGCTCACACCTACAGCACTGCTGCTCCACAGGACGGCACGGCCACAGACTACAGCAAGGAGCACGCACAGGTTACACACACATAGACATTCATTTGTAACTGCACTTATGCATGATGGTGTGTACAAAATTATGGCCAGTCATTTTAGGGTTTTTATGTCTCCACATATCAATTTTGGTCACTTGAAGTCATAGATGAAATCAGCAGACCCTTAAACCAGCCAACCAAAATCCATGCCAGTGAAACTGCAGGACATTTTTGATTTTAAAATCTAATTTGAAATGCCTTTACTGAACTTTTCATTTTTAGTTATTTACTAGTACAGTGCCCGTTCGGGACATGTGCCTTAGTCCATACCCGGATTTATGTGCACCACAACTACATGCAGGCCTTTTTCTTCTCGATGTGTTGCCCAGTCAGTCTGTAATTGCACATGGGCATTGAGGACTGCACTAAGGCAGAGACTGATTAAGCCTCTATCCAGGGGTGAAAGTAGATTGAAGTTCTTGCTGGTACTCCTACACCAGCCTTCATTGCTTCACGTTTTTGTCCCCAGACCCCCCGATTAATGCGTCCCCGAACACAGATTAAATATTTTAGCATGTGTATGGTTTAGAAATTAGGAACACAGGACATGCATAGCAAATAGTTTATTTAAACAGTGTTAGGTACCAGGAAATCATTTGTAAATGAAACTTTTGAAATCATAACAATTTATTATTGATCCATTTATCCATTTCAACTCAGCAGTTGATAGTCCAAAAGTCATCATTGAGCTGATAAATGAAAAAAGAAGTAAAACATCTCACATTGTCTCTGACAGTATGCACACTGAAACATATGAACAAATTATAGACACACAGGTAACGTTATGTGTCAACCAAGCACAAAAATGGTGAAATTGGTTTAAAAGCATCCTTCGTCCTTAAATTCATCCTTGCCGCCTGGTACAAATAATGTCAGTAAATGGTGCGGATTGGTTGTGAAACAGTCCAACAAACAGAGGGGAAAAAAATCAAGCACACCCCTCCAAGCACTATTTCTGTTCCAAGCATGCACAGCGCACCGATGTCAGAGCTTGTTTGACCCACTGTCATGTTGTAGGTGGAAGAAAACTGAATGTCATGAAATATTGCAATTTATTTTGTTTGTGATTTTACTCTAAAATTTAGTAAAAAACAACTGCCAAAACACACAGACGCACAGCACTCGATATCAGACTGTCAGCAGTAACAGAAAGGCATCCTGCAGCACAGTTTGAAAACCCGCAGATCTGTGCTGGGCACAAACACACTGGACTGTTTTAAAAGTAATTTAGAATAAAACTAACTTTGTTTGCTAGTTGACCAGAAATGTTTTGACTGTAATGCGATTGTGATGTGTTGTTGATGGGGTTTGCAGGCAGCTGCTGTGTCCCCTCCTCTGGGCACTGCATACTGTTGCTGCTATGTACAGTTCTGCGAAACAGTCTATGTTACAGTGCCCACTCAAAACTATTTATTTTATTTATTTATTTAAAATAAAAACAGTGTATATTAATGAACACTGACGTGTAAATATGCCGGATTATAGTCATAGGCTGATTACCATTCATACTCTCTTGGCAGGCTGATGTTACACATTTATACAGAAGTACATAAAACCAAATATCATGCACATAACAAGTGAAATCAAAAACACCGTGAACTGTACACGAGCTGACATAGAAATATATACGTTGAAATTAAAGTGGCTATGTGATGTTGCATAACACAAACCAGGAGTAAGTGACCATCAGAGTTCATGTGCAAAGGTGCAACAGAGGCAGGAGGCAAAGTGCCTGACAGAATAAAGTGCTAAGTGCTGGTATACTGAATATCATAATAAAACCCTGATATAAAGTGCTGGAAATGCACATCATAAAAAATAATAATAATGAACATCATAATAAAATGCTGATGTAAATGGCACTTTTACCCATAATGTAAATTGCACATTGCCCCACTGCAAGATAATATAAAGTGCTGGTGTAATTGCACATAGCCCTATTGCACAAATTTTGCATGAATTATACATACATACATATTTTACATGGTCACATGTTTGGTTTATCCTTAAGCTTCAAATGTTTGGAACAGGCTGCTTGTTTGACCCACAGTTGCAGCTCAGTATTGAATTGTAGGTTTGTAATGGCTGTAAAGATTTAAGAAATAGCACTTTATGTCTGTCATTCAAGCTTTCCAGCGCTGTCTCTCTGTCGCCCACGCACACTGTCTGCTTGCTCACCGTCTCCTTTGTATTAAATTGAATTAAATTAAATTAAATTAAATTACATTAAAGCAAAACTGTGAACATTATGAAGAGCCAAGGAGCGATGTCCTCTCCCCTTCTCTGTCATGACAGGGTTGTACAACTCAGTGATATGCAGCTTCCATAACACGAAACGTGAACCGTACAGATACAATCCCACCTTGACCACAGTGTGGGTTGTAATGGCAGAGTGGGACTGTCTGTGCTTTCAGTCATAAAATATAAAACATTTTATTATATATTTTATTAATATTGAATGACTCACTCGTTCAAACTGCACCAAAAGTCGATTGCTAGGCACAGACATACAGAGACTCGTTGCTTTTATAAAGGGATTACAAGCATGGATTGATCTTTCTATGATCGATCAATGAGATCTCAATCATTCCTTAAATAACCTTCTTGTGTTTCAGGCTCCACCTGTGTCGACCTACGGGGATTACAGTTCATACATGCAGGCGGTCACTCAGTACTACTCCCAGCCTGCAACAACCACCCAGGCCTACGCCAGCAAGGTACGCACACATGCACATACACAACCATAACCCCCAGCTCTAGTCTAGTCACTCATACAGAGTTCATGCATGTTCTCACTTCAGTTATCAGTTAAGCTGATGAGCCCAGCATGTGCCAGGACCCATTAAGTTCTACATTAAAAAAGGCCATGAAAGAGGCCTGAGGATGGCCGACAAAGAGCAGCCTACAGCCCTTTTCAGACGTGGAATACATATCATTGACAATGACGTTAATCGCACAAGACAGCACATCTCTCTCAGTCACAAAATTATTACTTTGAGACACGGATTCATCAGCATAAATTAATTGTTGCTCACAAAGTACTAATTGTTTTGTACAAGTTATCAGAACAAAACAGAAGCTCTTCGAAACCCAACTTGAATATTTGAGTGCACGACATGCAAACACAGAGTAAACGATCTGCAGCAGCGGCTCTCACAGCAGCATGCTGGTATTTACAAGGAGTTTGTCTGTATGTTTATTTGGGAAGAGCGACCTCTCAGTGAGACACTGATACCCTGTTAGAGGGAACGCATCACTCTGCACCCAGCAGCTGATACCGCACATCTTCACTCACCCTGAGCAGCCAGGTCCAGGTTTATCTGCTATTGCTACTGCCAAAAGCTTCATGAGTGTGTATGTGTGTGTGTGTGTGTGTGAGAGAGAGCATGTGAGAGGTGTTGCTTGAAGATGTAGCTATTGATAACAGTGCTTGGCAGAGTTAAATCCTGATCCACGAAGCTCTCCTGAGAAATTGATGTCAAGGAGAAAACAATACGATGTAGTTCCGACATCAGGTTTCTTTTTGGCATGAACTGACCTGAAAATATCTTGACATGACATTGTTGGAAAACGGAGACCTGACAAAAGAAAGAGAACAAGCCTATAGCACAACAGACATAAGAGGGAATGTGTCTGCTGCAAATTGCCACAAGGGGGCAAAAAGGTGAACATGAATACATAAAAGGAAATCTGAGTCAGTCATTTTGTCAGATCATGAAGTGCCACAGTAATCTGCCACCTCACAACAAAATAGATGACAAAATGTCCCTTAGCAGTCTGAGGACTTGTTCTCATTTAATGTGTGTGTGTTTCTAGGAGGTCGATGTGTGTAAGCCTCTCGGAGTGTCTCTGCATGCGGTCAGTAACGGCGCGGCTCCTCCACCAGCCGTCCTTCCAGCTGCTGCTGTGCTCCCAGCCTACAGCACCCTGCCTTTAATGCCCGGCTTCCTTGGGGCACCACACCCGGCGGCAGCCACGCCAAGTCCCGTCACTCACGCACACACTGCCGCCACAGACTGGAACACCTACTACTATGTGAGTAGAGAAATTCATGCTGTTACACAGGATGTGACACTTCAAACACGCCTGTGAGTGAAGCTGCAGAAAATATCTTTGTGCTTTTTTTTTACTGTTTTTTCAGGCGACAGAATCCAAACATTTCATATTGCGACTCATTACTGCAATGTTTCTCCTATTACTTGTGATGCTACTGGACAGCATCAATTGTTGACCGTGGGGAGCTGGAGGAAAGGATCACTGTTCAGCTCAAAGTTATACTGGGTGGATTTTTATGGAAGAACAATCCTTATGCAAAGGCTAAACAGTACAATAAATGTTAGTACAGACTGTCAAGTTATGCACAAGTAGCTCGGTATCGCACGACCGCTCAGTCATATCACAGTTGCATCAAAAAAATGAGCCACTGGGACTTGGTGAGAGTATCAGGATCACACTTTCTTTTACTGAAGCTACTTCACAGTAGAAGAACCAAAGAAAAGTGTTTTGTCAATGAAAGGATTTTCTTGTGAAGCAGCAACTGGAAGAATTTGCCTGGACTGCAAATAGAAGCAAGCTTCACTTTTAAAAAGGATACTATAATTTCAAGCCTTCTTTTTTGGTGTTTCCTGTTTCGTCATAAACCATGTAGCAAAGGTGATAGAGAGAAGCTTGTTCTGGCCCGATCAGCCTAACCTAAACATTATAATGTGTCAGAGAAAAGTTTCATAACAGAAACAGAAAAGCCCGTTTTATGGAAGCAGATCAGCCAAACACTGAATGCTGCTGCTAGATGCTTTTCTCACCCTAATCTCACAGATCTAGTAACATAATGATATAAACCCCACGTGGTGCCATTTTTCCTCTGACCGCACAAGTACTTTATCCCAGCACTCTCCAGCACCCTGCCAGCACTTTTCTGCTAGAAAAAATGCTGTGTGGACATGGGCGCATTGTGTTAACATGTTTGTCAAGAGCTTGAATGTAACATACATTTTATTTATATCTACATGTCCAGCATTGTTAGTTTAACTTGTGAGGCATCTGTTATTACACACAGCTCCTTCACCTTTTACTCTTCCCACTCTTCTCATTCCTGTCTCCTCAGAATCAGACACGGGGCCATAAGAGGGAGTACCCTCAGCTGGCGGTGCAGGAAGTGACATCAACAGATGGTGCCTACATCGGTCAGCACTCCCAGGGCCTGGGTGGGCAGTACGCTGACTACTTTAAGAGGAAGAGGCTCTAGTATGAACCAAACCACCTTAAAGCCTAAAGCTTATGGAGGGAGGCACACACAGCCTCTGCTGGATGTCACAGCTCCCTCTAGTGGCCTTTCTGTTTCAGCCATTTTGCATCCCTACAGTAGGTGTTGAGTTTAATAGAATCTGGGGCTGCAAATGGCTCGAGTGAAAGTAAGCCATAGTGCTCTTTGATCCTGGCACTTGTGTACACAGACACACTGACACGCAAACACAGACACAGACACAAACATGGTGTTGCTTTTGTCCTGTTCAAGCCTTAACTCTTTACTTAACTTAAACTGTTGTTTCTCAGTGTGTTAACTGTACTTAACTAATATTATCTTGTACATTTTTTCTAATGTAATGTAAACTGATGTACACTGTATCTGTACGTATAAGCTGCTTTTGTATTTGCAGTCAGGCGACTCGTCTGCCTGCGCAAACCGTCTTAGGACTGCTCTTACAGTCAGATGTCTCCCTCGCTGTCTCCTTTCAAAAGACAAAATGCGTCTGTTGTTGCACTCACACTTTGCGTAGTCAGTCAAACTGACATCTGTTGTACGCG
>JAQLOL010000020.1:7886807-7899928 GCA_029783665.1 Naso thynnoides | reverse complement strand
ACGCGCTTCAGTGTCTTTTCTCTTTTTCCTTTTATTGCCCAGGTTCCTCTTTTATAGTTTCTCCCTGTGGAGAATTAGAGCGTGTGTGTGTTGATGCGTGTTGATATGCTGTTTCTGTAGGAAGTGTCAGCCATTTCAATCCCAACCTTGGGAGCACATCAGGAAAAAAAGGGCCTGAACCAATCAAAGCCCTTGATTGTGGTGACTTACAATAGCTTCCCTCAATGAATGGACCTTTCTTATAAAGACTGGACAGAAAATAAAAGGCTGGTGTAAATACAGTATGTATTTCAGACTATATAAAGCCATGCGTAACAGACAATATCATATTTAATGGACATTTCCCAGCTCTGTGTGAGCAAATTGTACAACATAAATGAAAGGAAAACATTTACTTTGTGTCTGATTTTTGCCAATATACTACTGTTTGTTTGTAATATAATATAATAATATATTCCAAGGCAATTCAACTCATTTATAGATATTGATTCAAAATTGTGTTGACTTTATTGTACTTATCTGCTTTGGTTTTTAACATTTAAGCCAAATATGAGGACATTGTCCTTTCTCTCCTCTTCTCCTCTCTGCTGTAATACATTAAGGTGTTTCTGGGATCTGTAGGGTTACTGTAACAGGAGCTTTACTTCCATTTCCAGGAGCCATTACTACCTTTTTTTTAAGGTTGTGTGTCCTAAATCCATACTACATACTAACCCAAAAGCAGTGTGCACATAGAGGTTTTGCATACATTTGGAAACCCTGTTTTTAAGTGTGCCGTTTAAAGGAGGAGCTGCCCACAGATGGAATAAGATTCAAGCTAATAGTCGTAGTTGAATTGGCTTTAGAAAAAAAAACAAGTAAATAACTATGTTGCTGTCTCTGAATTTTAATTGCAGTTTGATTGCATTTGCATGGTGCACATATTGCATCATTTCTTATGTAATTGTCAAGTTGTTCTTTCTTTTTTTTTGTATACTGACTTTACAATAACACTATAAAAAGTACTATTTACAGTGTCATGTATAATTGGTTTGTAGTATGTGATTAGGACACTCTTTATCATTTGAGGGAAAAACTGTAACCATCTTTGTTTTCTTATGATTTTCATCACATGCTACATGCTACCAGGCCACTGTGCATGTGTTTTTCATGGGTGCTTGTAGAATTTCTGCACCTTAATTTAAAGTTTTCTGGGGAAAGAGTGAAAAAAAGCAATCTAATAAAGCTAATCTTTGTAGAGCTGTTTTTTTATTATTACAAAGGAACAGAGAATTTATTATTTATTCCCTGTGGGGGTGAAAAAAAGACATTTAGGATGTTTTGTTTGTTTTTGTCTAACAGACCGGCAATAACTAAGGCTGCTGAAAAAAGATGAATGTAAAATGTTTTTTCTCTGGTGTAAACACAGTTCACTCAGCATCATATATTCCCACGTAACAGCTCAAGCACTTGGTACAAGTTTTTATGTTGTCGTCGCTAATGTTTGTATGTGTCCTTGTATTGTGCTCATGACTATCTGACTCTACATCATGTAGCAGAATAATATCGTCATCGCCATGGCAACTGCAAACACACGCTGTGAAGCCCAATAGCAGGTGAGATCAGATCATACATTAACATCAGTTTGGTCCAGATGTGTGTTGCGACTTTCTGCCGTTGTTGTGAACAGGATGTGCATCACAGGAGAGTCTCTGTGGTAATGTAGGAGTGACGGTGTGCAGGTACCCTTTTTAAATATTAATGAAATGGCTCAGCATTACAGTAAGGGCATAACACACACAACCGCCATTCTTTGCATCCTTCCATCACTTTTTTGTTAGCAGTCTTGCTGCCTGATGTACATGTTTTGCGACTTGAGTTTACTGTTTAATGGAATCACATGTCACTTCCAGTTCATAGTGAATCATATTTAACATGCAGCTGAAGCACGTTTAAAGGATGCATCTATCACATATTTTATAGAGGATATGAATTTAATACAGAGAAAAGGAGAAGAATTCAAAAAAGGAAAGATTTATGCTGTTAAATATTTGTACAAATACAAGGATGAATTGGGTTAGCAAGTAGCTGCAGATCAAAGCTTTTGCCTGTATGTGTGCATTTATTTATCGTTTGGAATTTTTTTAATGACTCCATTTTGTTTTTGTTTTTTTCTTGTGTATTATCAGTAACTTGGTTTGAGAAGCATTTTCCCACTTATTTCTGTGGTTTAATTGAAGATCTGGACAAATACCAACTCATTCAAAGACTCTTCCTGCTTTTACTTTCGCAGTCCATTCGCCTTAACTGAAGGCCGAATCTAAATACAAACAGATGATGTCCTGCTTTTTCTTGAGCAAACTTAAGTTTGTGTACATTGCATATTCAATTACTCTTATATCGAGCTTGTAAGCATTTTAAAAGTTCATCCTGTTTGACTGTTTCCTCCTAATTTTTCTTAAAAATATGAATTTTCTATTTAGCACGCATTTCTACTTTCAACCTCCATTGATTTGAGTTGTTCTAACTTATCTTTGCTCTGTTGTGGCTGGTGTCCTACTTGTTTGCTGTATGATTGTGACCGTGCCTTCTGGTGGCTGTGGTAGTTTAAAATGCTTTTATCTGTAAGTCAGAACAGCTTATACTTAACCTTTTTGTTTGTTTGTTTTTTGTTTCACCAAAAAATAACGTGACTCCAAATTCACACCTTACAACATTTCTGTGTACAGATTGATTTTTATCAGTCTATCTATTTTTTTCCTTTTAAAAAATACTGTTTAAAAATGCTCTGTCAGACACATGTAACAAATGTCTACCTGGGTCAGTATACTGAATGAGTGCAGTTTGGGATGCATGATAATTATCGTCCCAATACTGCAAAATATGACGTCATTTTTATTGTACAGATTTTGAATTTTAAGCCAATAAATAGAGCCGATAATACAAAGCTGAAATGGTATTAATTGACAGCTCAGCATGCTGTTTTCACGCGCGTGACACAAACCTGCTGCGCCTGTAGAGCCATGGAGTCACAGTGGAGAGCAACAACATGCAGCTTTTAGAGGTGTTGTTTGTTGTTGTGTAAACTGTAGTGATGTCAGTAAGATTTGGTCAGAATCATCCTTAATATTTCATACCCTTAGGTGTGCATAAATACAGGTTATCTTCTTTCTTTCTTTTTTAAGCATTGTGAAATAATTTATTGATTATCTCTATCTGCATCAAGTAGCAGGTAATTCTTGTAATTATCTTTATCTGTATTGACTTAAAAAATCATTATCATGCATCCCAGTGCAGTAACTGTCACGTTTCAGGACGAGTATGAGGGAAAAAAACATCCCGTAATTTAAAATGCAGCTAAGACCTCATGATTTAACTCTGTTTTTCACTTAATTTTTCACTGACGTATTGATCAGAAACAAAATATCAGCACCATGTGTATTGGCAGCTGCACTGGTCTGTAATTTTAACATCTTTAAAGCCCTTTATTCACCTTTTCTGCTGCAGTGCTCCAGAACCCAAACTATGTCTGTTTGCTCAGTCTGGTTTGTTGATTTTTCTGTCTTGAAAACTCATTTCGGGGAAAAGGCATAAGATCCAGTTAGTCAGTCTGCTTGCAGGAAGAGTTTCTGGGAAGAAAGAAGCCCCATGAAGTCTGTGCCTGTCATCAAATCCACTTTCACATGACATCTCTCGCTCCATCTGTGGCTGTTTGTAGAAGCCGTTGTGTTTTTTCTCCTCTTAAGCAGTTCTTTTAATTGATTTTTTCCCCACACTGTAATGAGCTTTTATCTACCTGACCCCCTTTGTATCAACTGCCGCCACTTAGAGACATTTTATGGCAACATGTTCCTCTGGACCACTCGGCTGTCTGCTCTGGCTCGGAGCCACAGTTTGATTTGCTTCCCCGCTGTGAGTGGATAAGAAGGAGCCAGCTGGACCCCAGTGCTCTCTCTCTGCTCTCAGCTCCAGCTCTCTATAAGGCAAGAGAGAAATGGTGTGTGAGTGTGTGTGTTCGAACCAGAGACAGGGCCTCTGTGTTTGTGGATGTGACCAGCTGAGGCAGCAGATTTTAGACAGCGCTGTCTGTCCTCCGACTGCCTGCCTGTTAGCGGTATTCTGGCAGTGGTGTCAGCTTTTTCTCTGCATTTTGTCTCACTAAAGTTTACGTGAGAGAAGTTTCCAGACTCTGAGGACAGAGCCAGGTGTATAACTGATGCTATGTCAATAGACTTGAACGAGCTGTGTGGCTTTCGTTGATTCTCAAGGTGTCACACACTCAGTTCACATGTAAAAATAAAACAGACTCTGTTGGACTTGAAGAAGTGCAGTGTCACCCTGCTGGACCCCATCCTCCTCTTTCCAGTGTATTCCCTCCACTTTTATGTTACCTAAAATCATTTTAAGATACAGGAACTTCAGTGGGTGATAAATGTGTTTCCCGTAGGTCTTAAAAATAACACCAATTAACTGTTAATTGCCCCTTTCATGAGAACTTTGATGTGAAATTGACAGGCCATTAATCACATTGGCAGGTTAGAGTTGATTTACAAAAGCAAATGTGGCTGCTTTTTCACCAAAAAAAACCTTCCAAGCAGTTTATTCAAATCAAAGAACAAGCAACGGGATTTAAGAACTTCACACACAGCAAACAAATTTAATGCAGCTTCATGACTGCAGCGGAGCTCAGCAACAGCTGATTTTGTTCTTCCAAATGAATGTGGAATTGGCTGTAATAGCTGCATTTTATCCACTCATGCTTTAGTGTCAGAGCTGCAGCTAACATTTAACAGCTTTTGGCACCAGTGAGGTAACAGTTCCCATTTGTCTCTCTCTCTGCCTCACATGTAAATACATTTCCTGTGAGGTTGGTCATCATCAGGCTGCAGCACAAACATTGTTCTGCCCTGCAGTGTTTTCAGTTCAGGTTGTAAAGAGTTCATTTGGCTCAAACTACAGTGGGATTCAGTTTCTCTGCTCTGACTGATGCATTTTGTATTGTCATAATTACCTGCAGTAAGACATATAAGTCTGTTGTTGTGTGCAGCCTGGAGGTTGTTTCTCGAATGTTTTCTCATCGAATAGAAACAACATCCTCTAGTTTTACTATTTGTTTCTAAATCAAGTTGGCAGAACCTGTGACTGTAAGAAAGCTACGACTGCCAGTAATGTGCAGGCCCTGCTGCAGTTTAATAGCCAGAAGTTGTTGGTTGGTGATGGGATTGGACACAAAAATAGTGACTCATGTTGCAAACATGATTCACATTTTCAAAATCAGACCTTGTCTGCTCTCATATCTTTGCATGTTTGCTCAAAACGGTTTTCAGCATTTTTGAGCTTTGCTATTGGTGTCGGACTGCAGATAGTTGAACTGCTATTTACGTCAACTGGTCCTCTAGGTGTGTGTGTTTCTCTCAGTGGGTGTAGCCCTCTAAAAATGTGCTCTTGGTAGGTAATGTGGGTAAGGAGAGACAGGCTGAAAGAGAGAGAGGCATGGAAAAAAAAAACTCCAGCTGCCTTCAGCCGCTCAGCCTGCAGGGATCTCTTTCTCTCTGTCTCTTTTTTGCTTTCTCTTCCTCTGTGTGCCTGTGAAGAAAGTCAGTTACGTCTGCCTGCCTCCTGCATGTTGCATGTACCTGCAGTGCTGTCACACACTCACTCCAACACACAGGAAATGTCTCCTGTCAGCTCTGGTACTTGTGTCACTTGGACTCTCACAGACCGTGTCTCTCTCCAAGTGTGAGTCAACTCTATATTACATTACTGTCCTCCTGTTTCCATGCTTTTCATTGTCTCTTCTATGGAGCAAATCCTCCAGGCTCCAAGGCATTGACGACGAAAACAAACACTCTGTGCATTTCTGCCACAGGCCAGCTGACAAACATCATTCCTCCCTCCCTGGTGAACAGATATCTGACAGCAGTCTAATTGTAGACGATCAAATGCAGACACATAAGGTCACCGTTGGCATCAAGCCTCCAAACCTGTCAGTCCATAGATGTGTAAATGTGGCGCCTCTGTGCAGAGTAATTCCACTAAATCTGCCTCACTCACATTTAAAGGAAAGGCTGATGATATTGTGTATTTTTTGTTATTTTTAACAAACCCCATGAGAAGACTCAAACAATGTGTTAGTTCATCTCTTGATACTCTTATCTTAACACACATTAAGACTTACATTACCTGTTGGAGGTTTTAAGCCCCGAGGCTGTTTACTCCTTCTAAGACATGAATCTTTTGAAAATTATTACATTCATACTGTGTCAGTTTTTATACAGGCTGAATGATCTGAAACAGCTCTGGCCACTGCAGATTTGACCGAAGACTAATCACACAGGAGTAAATAACAACATTTGTTTGGGACTATTTTCAGCTGCGGATAAAAACACATTTGGTGCTCTAGGAAGTGTTCCTTGCTGATTTCGACCTTAAAGGCTGTTGCTGCTGATAGTAAGAAAAATGTACCAAACTCATCCTTAAAAGAAAAAGACACTGTGGCCATAACAACTGCCAAACATCTGCGTCAGTGTATGCTGGGGGAGCTTCTGTGACTGAACAGCAACATTACTCTCATCTGGAGTCTGCCTCCTCCAAAGTTTGTATTTCAAAATTTAGGTAAGATTCTGCTACTTAAAAACTTGTTGTTCCCAGAAGTTTTGTAATTGTT
Organism: Naso thynnoides; assembly: GCA_029783665.1. Lineage (NCBI taxonomy): Eukaryota > Metazoa > Chordata > Actinopteri > Acanthuriformes > Acanthuridae > Naso > Naso thynnoides. The sequence goes on along the minus strand of JAQLOL010000020.1, from coordinate 7,893,282 downwards.
CTGGAGAATTGCCTCACGGTGGGTGGGGACAACATGGCTGTAACAGCTGCACTGTAATCCTTTGTGGCAACCAAGACCGCCATCTTAACGACATGCTCGAAAAATGCTTTTTAGCACTAACAAGCTGCAATTGTTATCAAGGGTCATAAGGGACATAATCAAACAAATCGGTACAGAGATTTACCATTTTGTTGTAGAGAAAAGACATTTTTGTTTCGATGAAACTCCCCGAGACTCATCTGTAGTCTGCAGGATTTAAGAACCAGACTTTTCCTTGAGCGCTACTTTTGTTTCTGGTCAAATGAAAAGGATTTTTCTCTTTAACAAACTGGTTTATTCAATAATGTTGTCGGACGTTTAGAAACAACTGCTCCCTGAGTAGGAAAAAAGCTGTTTTTGACTGAACCAGTCATTTGCACACAAAACATATAAGAAATAGGGCCCAGGTTTAAAAATAGTGGAATACTTGTTTAATTTTCCAGTAACACTCTCAAATGAAATGTTAATGTTTTTGGTTTTTTTACTTGAAATTTTTACAGTACATAACAGGTTACCAAAATATCACTGCAGACCTGCCAGTAATTTATTCTTATTAATTAATCTCATGTGCAGTTGTTTGTGAGGGTGGTCATAAAGTTCATTACATGAATTGAATCAGTTAAAAAAAAAAAAAAAAAGCAGCAGTAGGATGTGAACATATAAGTCAGGAGAAAAATTACACTATTTGTTTTTGCCAGCAGTGTGGACGTGTTCTCCACACAGAGTGACATACAGAGAACAGTTGCGCAGAGATACTTCAACTTCAATGTGTTTTCTCGACCTTGAAAATATCAGTTGGATGGTAACCTTTGTCTGTGGTGTCTGTGGATGCTCTGAGCAGATTTGTTCTGCTGTTTCACAGACCTTTGACTTTCTTAGTCTGGTTTTGATTCAGCCTCACGCCAGTTCAGTCTTCCTCTGGGGGTGTTTCCTGCTTAGATGTGCCAGCAGATGTTACGATTTTCATCGATATTAATGATTTTAATGTAGATAGCCTATTTTTTTTTTATGAATCTGGCACGTGACACCCTTGAATACTTTTAGGTTATTTGGTTTATATGTTAGAGAAGACTTCCTGAAGCTCCATTAGATTGGTCTCTGTGGTGACTGAAAGGCTCATTTTGGGAGGCAGTGCTGCAGAGCCCACCAGCCCTCATCCTTCGGGGGATGCAGTGCGAGTTCGGACACGGCTTCATCTCATTTCATCACATCACCCATTTTATTTTCTCACTTGTTTCTCATTTTCAGATGGCTAGTGATTGTTTTGAAGTAGAAGTTCAGTTTGGTTTCACTGGCGATTCTGTGCCTGCACCTGTGTGAGGAATCCCACATGATCAGCCTGTCTTAATGCACCTTTGCATGTGCGCTTGTGAACGTTTGAACTGAGTCTCTAATCTTGTGTTTGTTTTTATGAACAAAGGAACTTCAGTCAGGCCACCTTGACTAATTTTTTCTTTTTTTCAAATAATAAATATAAATCATTTGGGAATTAAACTGATGCTGCAATATTATTTTTAAAACTGCTTCCCCAGTGTCAGTTTAATAATATAAAAAACAAATACTTTCATAGCTTGAGGTAGAAACCCTTTCCAACATGTGGTCAGTTATCTCTTCGGAGTATCAGACCCTTTTTCCTTTGGAGAAAGTTCTGTATTAATGAGTGGTTGGACTAATGGAGCAAAGTTGTAACTTTTGTTATTTTTCTGTGCCTCTCTGTGCCACCAACTAGGTGTGATGCCCTCATGATGATTGTACAAAAAGGGGCCTGGTCTCTCCAGATTAGCATAGCACAAACAGAAGCCTGCTCATACACACACCGAGTGAAGGATGATCTTGAATCTCTCATAAAGCTGGTAACATGAGAGAGCCAGTTTGCACCTTGTAGAGATCAGGTTAAATTGTTTTTCTGTGAATGCAGCCTCAGCTTATTTTTGTTGTTCTTTGCGATACTGACATGAAAACGCAGTCAGTGTTATTTTAGAGTTCATTAAAATCAGAACAGAAATGCATTTGCAGTCTTGTGTAATTTAGTTGTGATCTTTTTTTTTTTTTTTTTTTTGTGGTATTAACACGAACAGCTGAATCTCTTCAGGTTAAAATCCAGAAGTTTCTGTTCTCGTGTAAGTAAAACCTCCTCTGCTTCAGTACGCTGCCATTGTACCAATATGTATTCTGCATATTTACACGAGGTCAGTGGTGAGGCTGGACTTTGCAATAGTGAATGACTTGAGCGTGTGTGTGTGTGTGTTGATCACAAAGCTTTGCAATACTCAAGTATTTCTGATTTTCTGACTCATTTTGATGGCTGTAGATAAATCTAGAGACTTGCTGTGCTTCTTGCTTTGTAAACAGTTCTTTGCTTTCTAAGTATGTGGATTTTTTTTCTGACCTGAAATATACTGTAGATTTTGCAAAATTTTATATCACACTGACATTGCTATTGTTTTACTGTGAATAAGGTATTTCTAGAGCAATTTTAGCATGGCTATTTACAACTGTAATATATAGAACTGTTGTCAGTAGTTGATATATTGCATTTGGACTGACACAGACAGAAACACAACAAACATTGATTTTATTTATTTTTTCATTGTGTATTTATGGATACTTTTATCTTCCATAAGTCATACTTTCTGTCTTATTTTCTGAAAAATATATATTTCTTTTCTCTGATTTTGAGCAGAAGGATTTGTCTTTTACATTCCTAAATAAAATGTGGACTGAAGCGTAACTTTGTGTACTTGACAGTCCTTTTTTGTTTTTTTTGGTTTTTTTGCCTTTCTGACAGCATTCACAGTAAAAGCCATACAGTTGCATTAAGATGTACTGACCATTTTTGAAGTCATGATTATATCTGACTGCGGTAGATTTTACGGCTACCCGGCTCACATATACACTGATTGATTTAAGAGAAAAAGCCCTCTGCTCAAAACATTTCACATACACAGATAAAATACAGTTTTATACATTTTCTGACATATTGGAGGATTAAACGGAAAATGATACAAATAAAATGCACATACATAATTCTCAACATTTCATGTCATTAAAAGAAATCTTATTTTTCTAAACGAATGAACATAAAATGCCATGTGAACACTCAGTGACGCCACTGATTATTCTCCCTCACTTCAAACCCTGTGTACCACCTGAAGTCCTTCCATTAACAGTATGCAAAAATGGCAATTGTTTTTCTTTTCAATGTTATGTATAGCACAGTCATTTCATAAAGTATCTGTAGCATTTACTAAGCTGAACAAGTGTAAAGCTACAGAACAGAAGAGAAAAAGTGAAGTGATACTGCCCTCAAGTGTCTCTCAAAGGTACTCATCGAAATCTGTCGCTCAACTAACACAAGTGCTGCATGTTACATTTCTTTTGTGGTGCAACTACGCAGATGCACACAGACCACAAAATAATCCAGTTTTAGCTCTCATTCCAACTGAGCTGGATGGCTGATGTTCCACTAGTACTCCACCTTACAGGCAGCCGTTTTTCACGTTTCCACCAGTGGCCACCTTGTTCAACCGCTGGGACATAGACTCCCTCTTTTTCATTTGTTCAACCACCTTCTTGAGAAGAAACTTGCTTTTCCAAAAAAACAAAAAACAAAACAAGAAAAACTGTTGACATGCAAGTATTTCAGAAATATTTAAAAAAAATATTATTTAATTAGGTGTTTCCTCTTCCTCTTCCAACTTGAAATGTGGGCCCTTGTGCATGCAGCTACTCCTGCCCTTAAGCCGTCGAATGTAAACAGGCAAGATGATGTAAAAACCCAGACTGAAATGTAAATTTCAAATGTCCAGTGCACATGCCCAGGAAATGTGCCTAAACAGCCGGATACACAACATATCCACATATCTTAATCAGAAAATGCTACATTGTATGGATGTAATTTGGAATCTCCAAACAGAATCAGTTGTTTACCTGACCCATAACAAATCTAGAGTATTTTATATTCCTAATCATATTGGAAAATAAGTGTGTATGTAAACATACTCAATACTTTGCAAACCACATCAACCAGTCAGAGGATCTTCCAGATCTCAAGATCGTGCCTAACACAATGAAATAGATGTGATTTTATTGAAAAAAGTTTCCTTCATTGTGTTTCAAAGAGGATTAGACCACATGAAAAAAGATTAGAGAGCCGTTATCTAAAAAAGAAAAAGTGCAGATTCTCTGTTCATCTGCAGATGCAGCACAAAGAGCTCCTTCAGAGAAAGCAGGCATTTATAACATATTTAAATGATGTAAAGATTATTTTCATTTAATTAATCTGTGCATTACTGTCTCTATTTTTTGGTCTTTAAAAAGTCAATTTCCAAAGAGCTATAAGATTTTCAACTGCTTGTTTAGTCTGACAGTCAAACACAGAAAACCAGAAAATTATCACAACTGAGAGGCTGAAACCGATCAATGTTCAGCATTTTAGTCTGAAGATGACCTGATGACCGAAACAATTCAACCATTTCTCTGACTCCAAACGAATGTCTGGTTGCTGGCAGCTCTACGTAATGAACAGAGAATCCAAACATTTTACCACAGCTCATTCCATGGCTCTGAAAAACAACTGTGGCGATTTTCTCCCCAACAGAGGAGTCCATGAAACAAACGGCACTGGCACAAAACACTGGAAAAATACATCCTCAGTATCTGCGTTAATGCCCGTGTGCCATCGTCTTTATCCCATCCAAGCACTTCTCGACTTGATTCATCATTGATCCACTCGGTGTCCCTCACAAAGAACGCCAAGCAACCGTTTCACTGTGTGAAAGTGGTAATTTAACAGTTCCTTTCAGTGTTCCCCGTCCGTCTGTAAAGCTTCAATGAGTGAGAGCAAAATATGCCACAGTCCAAACAATTATAAGGCCTTCGGAGCAGATTGTATGAGCAGCTAGTCCTCGCACTGCACTGACAGACGAATCTGTTAGACACACTTGGAAGTCCATTGTAAGATACAAGGTCACATTTAACATGGGCTAAGGCTACAAGATTTGACTAGACTGTCTTGTTTCATCCATTAAATAACTGAAATATTATCAGAATTATGTGTAAATATAAGAGCATCAAATAAAAATGTCAAAAATAAGGCAGACTAAAATAAACGGTGATTAGGAAGGTTACTATACGAGTATGACGGGACTTGGCCGTGTGTGAAGCTCTAATCCCTCAGTATTGTCTCTCAGTACTGTGAAGCTGCATGGAGCAGATGCAGATCTGGGGTCACTTTTAGCTCCCCAGAGCCTCCGACAGTTGAAGCTTTAAAAGTTGTTTTGTGGTTGGAGCTGCTGCTGCATGTTGCTCAGCTCCTCGATCAGGCTTTTAAAGGTGATTCTCCTCTCAGGCAGTTGCTCCCAGCACTTGCGCATCAGCTCGTACACCTGTCAAACAGAAACTAGCTGAGACTACAGGTGGTGAAAATGTAAAGCCTAACAAAAAAAATAATCTGTAACAGTAAGATGTATAACCAGCAGGCACCACAAGTGATAAAAGCTTTTACTCTCCTTGCCTGTAGTCAGAGACGTTAACATGTTTACATCTGCAAGCACAAAGTGCTGCAGCTATAACATTCCTCCCCTTTAGGTGGCGCAGGTTAGTTAGTGTTAGATCAAAAGTAGTTCTGTGAGGGGTTTTGCATCTTATAAAGCACCACTCCCTTTCCAGGGGGCGCTCTTTTCTCCCCAAGTTAAAATTTGAATCTCCCTGGGATCATTTTAATATGAAGCGAGAGATTATTGTGGCTAAAACTTGAGCCTGAAAGGAAACTGAAAACAGAAACACTGAACTGTGTGACAACTTTGACAGAAGGCACTGCAACAAGGAGATGGGCTTGACTAATATTCAATCTGCCTTATAAGGTAAACACAGCCAGAAGCATCCATTCTTAAAGGGTTAAAGTATAAATGTACTTAAGTCACAATATTTCAAGTGTATGACACCAAAATTTTGAATGCTCAGACAGTCTTTTAAATTAGATTTGATAAATCCAGCTGCTTCATTAAATGGGGTAAATAAAACTGAATATTAAATTAAAGTAGATAGTTGACTCATTTCAACTTGTTGCTCCTGAGGATTCAAACATTTTAACTACTGTTGTATTTCTTTCTTCTCCTTATGTTTGCTTTGCATTTGTTTTGGAAATAAAGACAATTCCTCAGAGCACATCTCAGTAAACTCTGTGCGTGTGTGCGTGTCATGTTTGTGTTAAAGAGAAGAAAATTTCTTACAGGCTCAGGGCAGCCATCCGGACGTGGCAACCTCCTCCCTTCTGTCAACACCTTCACCAACCGCATGACAGTCATCTGACCATGCGTCCGACCTATCATACTGAAGAAGAGCTGTGGGGGGGGGGCAATGACAGTTTGAAAAAAAAAAAAAACATTTCACCATTCAACACTGTCTCTACATTTACTTCAATGCAAAATATATA
>JAQLOL010000020.1:7875191-7886707 GCA_029783665.1 Naso thynnoides | reverse complement strand
GGGGGGGGCAATGACAGTTTGAAAAAAAAAACAAACATTTCACCATTAAACACTGTCTCTACATTTACTTCAATGCAAAATATATAAATGCAGCTTCAGTGTAAGTGAATTACAGACAGTGATGAGCACATAGCTGTAAAAGCTTTAACTTGTTAGCTTTTATCACATGAGGTCATTTGAACATGGCTGCTTTTCAACATTCACTTCACCTGTTTGGGTCTTTATTAGTGAAAGCTTTTGGTAATAGTTTCAGGTCATTCTGCACAACAGTGGCAATTAAAGGCCTGATGTAAATGAAAGAGCTTCATGATAAACTAAGCTTTTTAGTGTTGGCACAGGCCGCCGTTTGGACACAGCTCCTGGTGGAGTCTGTCGACTGCCGCTCTGGCTGAAGACCAACACCATCTGCCACATTCAAATGACTGTGTGTGTGTGTGTATGAGAGATGCCATGATAAATTCATTTTGTTATTACTGTAAGACCAGTACAGTATATGTTATATGTATTTAAAATGGTTATACAAGCTTAAAATAAAGGAATGGGAGTGAGAGCCTCTGCGAGGGTGAAGATAATCAGGGGAGTGCAGCACACTGACCGTCATGGGGCTCTTGGAGGATTCACAGTAGGTGATGAGTTCGTACATCGTGACCCCAAAGGACCAAACGTCTGAAGCAAGGTAGAACTTGCAGTGAGTCAGACACTCTGGTGCATACCTGAAAAACAATGTGTACCAGCATGAGTACTTGTCCATTTGAACAAATGGTTGCTGTGGAACTTTTTGTGTCCATGTGACCACGTTTCCTTTGCGTCTCTATCGAGCATTTACACTGCACCTGCAAGTGTTCGGCGTTAAAATTACAGTCTTTTTTAACTGCTTTAAGTAATACTGTATTACACACCTTTAGATGTAGTAGGATCTGCAGAGGAAATGCAACAAACAGCGAGATGTTTTCTTACAGATTTAATTCTGTAGAACAATCCATATTTTTATCACTTTTTGGAGAAACGTATTTGCTTAAAGAAATATTAGACAGAAAACCATTTTTGCTTGTGGTGACCATGTAGTGCAAAATAAGAAAAGGGACTGAAATAGCAGTATGCACAAACTTTTTCATCTTTTTGTACATATTATTGGTACCCAGCACCTGGAAAGAACTTATGGACATGTGTTTATTTAAAAGAAATATTAGTCAGTAAATCACAGACGTGTGCAACAGAAAACTGATTGTCTTTGTCTAATTTTATCAAATGTAAATTTTTTCAATTTTAAGAAAATGCTTAATAACCAGCCACACACAACTGGAAATGAACGGTAAATGGACTGCATTGATACGGTGCTTTTCTAATCTACTCTGTCTAGTCACCATTCACCCAATCATACACACACAGTCACACAAAAATGGCAGGTGGCTTCTACACAGTGCCAAATCTTAAGTATTATTATTTTTATTATTATTATTATTGTTGTTGTTGTTATTATTGTTATTATTAATTAATATATAGTTGTTGTTGTTTTTTTTAAATTATTTTTCTCTTGTCATCTCAGTGCTTCTTATCCTATGGGCTCTGCTTCAGCTATACATTAAAAGCAAAATATTAGCCGACCCCAAAGTAAATACACTGCAACAATCATTTTAATTTATTATCTGCTGGATAAAAAGGGCCTGTTCATAAAATCTCTTATCCTTTTGCTTGGATATCACATTTCTCCTGTACAGCATTTCTCTCGTAGCTCGTACACTGTTTGTCCCTAGACAATTCGTCTCTGATCCGTCCTTTTTGCATGAAGTATCTGCTCTCCTTTTTATATTTTCTTCTTCCCCTTACAAAGTGTCTCTTTGGAAATTCAATCTCAGCTATCACAGCCTAGTCAGGAAGTAAACTTCAGTGTTTTTCTAACTTCCATCTCCTCCCCCCCTCTTCACTTACCAGAAAACAGGGCTGTCGTTTTCGTCTTTGACAGTGTAATATCCTTCATTGTCCTTGATGCTCTTGGTGAGGCCGAAATCTCCAATCTTCACCATCCTCTCGTTCTCCACCAGCACGTTTCGAGCAGCCAGGTCCCGGTGAATGTAATTTTTGGATCCCAGATAGTCCATTCCCTATAATAGGGGTTCAACAGGTTAGCGCGACTACAATGCAGTAATAGCTTTGTAAGATATTGACTTAGTGACTGGAACTTGCAGACAAACAAAGCCACATCTGCTGGGAGAATACCAGTCAGTGACTAATGGTCATAGCTTCATCTCAACTAGGACGAGGAGTGTAGAACTCTTGAGCCTTCTGGCTCGTATTTCTGATGCTCTACTTGCACTTATTACGACACAAGCATGTCCCTTTACACTTTATCAAGTGCTCTTGCTTTTTAAATGAGCTGTTTCGCCAAATTTGTGAGAACACAAAGAGTTAATGTTGTTGGTTTTTTTTTTTTTTTTTTTTTTTTAATGTTTATAGCCAATAAGAGAAGTATGTCTAACACCAAACAACCAACAATAGCACAAACTCACAAAAACCATTTAAAGGATCCTCTTCATATATTTACTAAATCATCTGACAGTCACATGACTACTGTTTTGAAAGGCAGTTCCCCCACCAGTATCTAAACGGGAAGTGTATTTCAAAACAGTTTGAGCGTGGGCGCTAAAATGACCGCATCTCATTTAACAACATGTTTACCTTGCATATCTGGATCGAGTAGCTGAGCAGGGTGCTGAGGTTGGTATCCTTTTTGTGTCTGGGTAGATAGTCCTTCAAACTGCCCAGCGGAACGTACTGCATGATCAGCTTAATGGCCTGACCACCTACAAATAGACAGACACATAAAAGCAATCAGAGAGAGGAACACATTTTATCAGCAAAACCCTCTGCCTCAGTAAACAGAGAGGTTGTCTCTCATGCATTAACCTTAGTTTCAAGTCCCATTGCTTAGTTTTCACTGTTAAACAACAGTTGCAGCATTTTTCTAGAGTTTTTTTAGAATCACAAAGACTCTTCTAACCATCTAGATAAAATGTATTCGGTTCACTACAGGATGGAAAGATTTCTGACCTCTTTTCTGACTGTAGATGGTAGGTGGAAATGACATATCTTCTTGCTCAAGCAGTTTGAACCAAAAAGGAAAAAGCTCAGTTCTACTGTTAGATTGTTGTTACTATTTTGCTTTTGTTTACAACAACAAAGACACACTTACTGTTTGTCTTGATGAGAAATAGTGTTGCAACATGTTAAAGAACTTTTCTTCTTCTGCGTTGCAATGGAGTATTTCATTATCCAGATGTTTTTGTGACTATTTCAGGATGCTACTTGATCTGTGCAGATGTTAGATCCCTGGTTCGATCAGTCAAATGGGTCCTAAAATGTAAGCGTTTAACTTCGAAACACTAAGCTACACATTAAAGAGACAGTACATGCTCATCTCTGCATAAGCTGCCCTAACATAAACATCCAGAGTTTCTGTGACCAGTTAACAGGGAACATTATGAGACAGAAGGAGTTATATTGGAAGTGAGTTCCTAGTGTCCAGTGTTGCTTCTTACATGAACTTTATCCACCAAGGTTTTAATTAGAAAGGCTCAACCACCAAATGTTTAAATTCAGCTGGTTTGCTCTCAGATAACACAAAGCTCTTAAATGTGCTATGAGTGCATGCGCACAATGCAAATACTGAATGTCTGCTACACTTGGATAAAAAATATGTATCCTATTATTTTATTGGTTTGTTTTCTGTTTAAACATCCTACTCCTTTATATCCTACACTGCATAATATCTGTGGAAGAAAATACACAAGAGAATATTTTACTACTATTACTATTTATCTACAACTAAATATGCATTTGTTTGTGTTTGCATTTGTTTTTGTGTACGCACTCATTCCATCTTACCTTCCTCTTGGCAAATGCCTTTATATTTGACGATGTTTTCATGGTAGAGTGCCTTCAGGATGTCTATCTCACGTGAGAGGTTGGTGCTCTGCTCCTCTCGGTTCTCAGGCTTTAGTGACTTCACTGCCACCAGCTCGCCTGTTTTATCCCCCCGAGGATCATAGCGACACAGCTCCACCTTGCCAAAGTGGCCCTGCATGACGAACATGGGAGAAATTTGTTATGTGGACAATTATGACCAAGCTCCAGTCTACTTCCTGTGTGTGAAGAGTTGTTTCTTATCATCCTCGCGGCTCCAGACTACCTTTTTTCTTTACATTGGTGGCACATGTGCACCTAACTTTTTCATTTAGGTGCACCTGCACATAAATTAGGTGCACCCAAAATTTTTCACTGTGCCCTCTGGCACCACAATAATACACCTATTATACCTTTTCTTGACAGTCATCTCTAATGGGCTTCCTCCAATCTTTCTGCCTTCTATGCTCATCTGCCTAAAATGCAAAATACTTCCAAACAGCCCTCTCATTTTCATTTTACCTAAACTGGCTGCAGAGGCTCCATCGTACTGCCTATCTGCTAACTACAACAAGCTTAACAAACCAGAGCGAAAGATGAGAAGAGACAGCAGCATTGAGTTAGTTGAGGAGGAGCAGGAATGTGTGAGCACAGCGTGTGTGTATCAGCCTGCTTTCTGAGACGGGAGACAGGCAAAAGCACAGCTGCTATCGTTAATACGGAAAATGAATAAAGATACCGTTTCAATATATTTAGTACAAATTTAGATGAAACTATTTGTTTGACAACACTAATACAACTATAGTTAAGGTGGGTAAGTGTTGGCCGCCTTATCTATAAAGTGCTGTGGGAAAACCTGCTAAATTGATACTGTCTCCTGTTGCTGCACTTACTGATAATGACTGTTGTCATTGATGGGAAATATGTCCTAACATTTGACTTATTCCCTTTGCTGTGGACTCTGCTCTGTAGTTACACTGTGTGATGGGCTGGGCACCACTGCACAAGTTATAATGTTATAAAGACTGAACTGCAGGTTAATTCAACAACAAACTTAACACGGCTCAGACTGTGGTATTCTTTTTGGCTGTCTGTTGGAGGGAGAAAAAACATAACGCTACAGACATACAAAGACCAGCTAAATGTTAGAGGCACCAGTATGACGAAGGAAAATTTTTAGTTGCACCCACAGGTTTTTGGTTGCACGGTTGCAATCTGGAGCCCTGACTGTCTAATTTATTACAGGTCATAACCTGCTCTGCTTGATCTGTAGATAATGCTGTTTGTATTCATTAAGTCTCCACTGCTTGTTTGAAGTTGTATTTCAAACTCCTTTTCATTTTCTAATAGTACTCAACTGAGGTGACCTGGACTCAAGAACCTCTTCTCACAAAGTTACTCACAATACAAAATGCTCTGAAGACAATAACAGATTTCATGCAAAACAAATATCCATGCATGTAAACTAAATGGTTAAGTTGTTGTATTTATGCATTTGGAAAGTATTGTGTCATCAGTCTTACAAATGTTACGATTTGCTACACAGAGCTTAACACAAAAGCACAAAAACTGCTTAGAAACAGCAGTAGTAGTTTACTTCTCCCAGTTCTCGGATCTTCTTCAGGAATCTCCTTTCAAACACAGTTGGGTCCACCTCTGCTGTAGGCTTGGGTTTGATAGATGGGTCTGATGGGAGAAATGGAAAAAGAAACATAGAACGTATTGGGTAAGACCTGTGTTTTCTTCAGCATAAACACACTTGCGTCATAGGAAGTCCATTGTGGTTGACAGTGTCAAAGCTTTCACTAGATTTTTTTTTTTTTGGTTATATAACTCTTTGCTTGTTCTAGTTTTTTCATAAATAGCTACTGTTCAAAGAACAATTCATTGCTTAACTGACACTGTCTCCTTTTGTTGAACAACTTTCAATCATTTTAAAATGCCTTACTTGAGAGAAACAACACTTATATTCTGATTTTAGGTCTTTAGAGTCCGTGGATTTTTAAGTTTAGGTGATTTTCTAGCTGTCTTAAGGTTTTAATATGAGAAGGAATTGATAAGTTTTGGCTTTAATGTGACTAGCTGCAGTATCTAATTCTGGCCAGCAGGTGGAAGAACGGAGTCTGTTATCTTGCCATGAGGCCCAGCTGAGGGGCAGATCAGGGATAATGCACCTAGTGAACTTCCTCATGAAACATCTGAGTTGAGTAAACAACTCTCTCTCTCTCTCTCTCTCTCTCTCTTTGCACTGTGTACTAGACTGCTGCTAGGTGAGATACAAAACATGCAAAACATTCAGATCATATTCCAACTGTCAACAACTGTCTTGAATTTTTGAACCTGTACCTGCATTTTTGCCTTTTTTTTAAGTGTACAATCATTTCTATCTACTTCTATCATATTTTGGTGTCATCCTAAAGGCAGAAGAGTCCAGTTCTATGGCACTAAAACTACAGAAACAAGATGAGGTTTTATTTTATATTTGCATCCACACCTTTATGGAAAAAAAACAAAAAACAAAACTAGAATGGGCTCAGTTATAAATTATATTCATAACTGAGCCTTTGTCTCATACATACTCTTTTCCTCAAGCATGTCTATGTCTCTGACAATAGCCCTGAAGAACGGTCTCTTCTTTGGGTCGTAGTTCATGCAGTCGGTCATCAGCTCAGCCAGCTCTTCGCAGTCTGGGGTGGCCAGCTGGTACTCCGTTTCATAAAACCTCTCCTTCTGCTCGGCACAAAGACAAACATATGAATAAGGAGGTGCATGCAAACAGAGTTAACGTGATTACTGATGTGTAAAGTTGAACAAAGGAAATTTAAAATTAAAAAAAAAAAAGATTCGAGAAAATTAGTGAGAATAAAAATGAATGGGCTAGCCCTCAGATTTGAAATTAAATACTGCATTAGTTTAAATCTAAGTAGTATTATACACAGTCAGAGTTATTTCTTTTGCCTCCTACCTCTGTGAGTTTCTTCTCTTTTAGGGGAACCTCTCCATCATAGCAGATCTCCCACAGGGTGGTACCAAAGCCCCACTTGTCAGCTGCGATGCTCAGGTTAGAGACACTCTTAACACACTCCGGAGCAATCCATGGGATACGATGCACACACTCTGCAGAGGCAGACAAAGTCGGCTTCAAGCTCAGTTCATCAGTTAAGTACTGGTTTGCTTCAGCGTAAAAACAAAGATGGTTGTTGGAGAACAATGAATTTAATTTGACTGTCATCAAAAGCAGTGATAATGAAGTGATGAGACCCTCAGAGGCAAAGCGTGTCCTCTCAGATGTGACATTTGAATTTTGAAACGCTTCCTCCACATGCCAAACACTGACTTTATCTTTTTGACAAGGGAAGAAAACAGGAACTTCTTACAAACTCTTTCAACAATTTCAACAAAAACATACTGACTGAAAAACTGTATTATGCTCATACCAATCCTGTCCTCATCAGCTGTTGACATTCAAACTGTAGATCGTTTTTGGGGTCCAGTACATTAAACTCTATCTAAATTAGCTTGACGTCTCATCTGATACATATTCTTCATTCTTGTCAGAGTTTTATTTTTCCAATATTGTATTTTCTTCATGTTGGAATTTTGTCTATGACATGCATCTTTTGCATGTCTGTCTGTTCTTGGACGGGGATTCCTCCTACTGCAAGGTGCTTTTCACGCAGTAACCCCCCTTTTTTGTCCGACAGAGGGTTTTTTCGTGCAAAATGTTGCAATTTTTCCTTTTCCCTGACTATTCCCCATTATGCGCATAAGCATAGAGGCTATATTATGCTGTGCAGATTGCATCTATTTTTGCATTTCACTCACAGATCAATGAGCAGTGAATTTTTGAATTAAAGAAATTAGAAAACATATGATATGATCAAAGCAAAGCCTCTATGCTGAACACTTGTGTGGAAGTAATTTTTAGGCGTGACTCTACAGTTCTGAGCCAGCATACTGTCATGCTCCAAATGCCAGGAACAAACAGTAAAATATAGTGCAGTTCTGAGAGGCGAACTGGGCGGGTAGCTCGCTTTAACTGTTGACTGACTGGATCCACTGAATCTAAAAAGCCTTGGCATCGGCTGGCTGAAATATATTACTCTGACTGGAAGACAGGCTAACTGATTGGCTGACCTCCACACTTGGCTTTTTGGCTCCACAAATCTATAACATGAGATGAAGGGTGTGTGCCTGTAAGTGCAAGCTGCTCAGACTGGAACACAGAATGACGACTGGAGGGAGAGAGGAGGAGTGAAAAGGGGAAGAAGAAGCGGAAGGGCTGGGTGGAGAAAATGGGGAAGATAGAAACAGAAATGAAGAGCAGGGCAGGAGATAATTGAGTGAAAAGGCAAAAGAAAGTGAAAAAAGAAGAAAAGTGAGGAAGTGATGAATGGATTTAATGGTTGAGTAAAGCAGTCAGAGATTTCTGGGAAGAAGGGAAGAGCCCTCTCAGGGGGTTTCTCAGCACTTTATGCACTACATGTTCAATCAAATCTATGTACATGGACATTGACGTGCAACTGGATGACTTATTGTTCTGTTGGGGGCTGGAGACAGAGAAGAAATGATACAATTGCTGGGAAAGAGGGGGAAGGGAGGAGCATCCCTAAGGGCATGTGGCGATGGCGGTTTGCAAAGACACATTTCCAGTCCGCTCTGCAGTTTACAGATCCATCTTTACAGCCACATGGTGTTATATCACACAACATTTAGCTCTAAAAGAAACATGACACGGCCATTTGAGAGGAACTGTGGAATCTGAGAAATGTCCTTGTTGTGCCCTTGTTGTATGATCTTGTCCTTGTTGTGCTCAGATCTAGCTGTATCAAAAGAAATTATTCCTGTTCAAAAAAAAAAAACCTGGGCTTGATCGGAAATGCTTTCCTTTTTTTTATTTTTACTGTATTTTAAGAGAGGAAGTGAGGCTACAGATGAAAAGACAAACAAAAACCAAACTCAGACAGAGCAGTGCACAGAAAAGGCCGCAAAAAGCATCTAACTGGCTAATACTTGTTTGGAGACAAGCAAGAAGTGTATGTTGAAATTAGTCTGATATGGCCAATGATAAGACACATGGGGTCGGGTCTAAATTGCCGGACCAGTGTCAGTTTGTGCTTCTATGTGCCTGTAGTCGCTGCGGTTGATGCACTTTCATTTTAGTTGCAATTCCATTTACAGCTGAATGTAAAAAGAAAGTAAAAGTAATTATGAAATTTTCCATTTAACTTATTTTGTAACCAGTTAGGTTTCACTTTTAGTAACCCTGAGAGAGTGTGTGCATGTCTGTGCTTTGTAGTCACCCTCTCTGGTGAGCACTGTAATCGGTATTCCTGGGTCACTGAGCTTGATGAAGGGCCCTCCTTCATCAGGGCCCAGTCCGTCCCTGGCCAGCAGGATGTTTTTAGCACAAACAAAGCCGTGGACGAGCTTTTTGTCCTCCTACAAAAACACACACAACATATTTCTTACTTCACAATCAAGAAAGCAAATAGAGAGTAATAGATGCATACAGGATTTACATGCTTATTCCTATAGATTGTATGTATGTCTTTTTGTGTCTCACCAAGTAGCTGAGTGCTGCGGCCAGCTGCTTGGCCACTTGAAACTTCCAAGGTGTGCTGAGTGGGGTCTGCTGTCTCCTCATAAATACGTCCAGGGGTCCAAGCTGGAGAAACTCCTCAACCATGATGTCTGTTCCATGCAAACACAAAGAAAACATCAGAGTGTCCAACACGTTAGAAAAGCCCCACACTCTCATACATGTGTACTCATAAAGATCTCCATGTGCACTTACTCTCCTGATCACGGACACACACTCCATACAGCAGCACTATGTGTTTGTGGGACACTTGTCGCATCATACTAGCTGTTTCGAAGAAGGCCTGTCCACAGAAAGACACAGATGACCGAATACACAGCATGCTACAGAAACTTTCCTGGTTTAATGACATGTTGAAACAACTTGCTGATAAAAAAAAAATTAGCTTTCAGTGAGGTTCCATGTTACAGAACTCAGTCTCACCAAGGAGATGTCCCTGTGTCCAGAACCGAGCACCTTCAGGACCACTTTGACCTCTTGGAAGGATGAGTACCCTGCATCTTCGTCCTCCTCACTCTTCACCCTCAGCGTGCCTGAGTAGATGTTGGTTCTTGTGCCAAGGCCAAGGTGCTCTTCCTGACAGGAGGGAGCAGAGGCAGTTACATCCAGTCTCCAAACTGTTGCTACTACCAGAACAGGGTGTCCGCAGAATCCGAAGAATTCTTACATTTTTTTCAGCTGAACACAGCTATGAGGGCTCTGAAACTATTGTTAAAAACATTTTTTTCTGACCAAAGAAACTCTGTTTAGTTCATGCCTGCTACAGGACGAGCACCATCTCCACCCAACTGCGCACTTGTATAAATAATTTGCATGCTGGGAAATTTGTGATACAGATACCTTGATAACGCAAATGAAGTGGCCTGTAATAATGCTACAATTTCAGTTTGGTTGCTGACTACATTATGGTTAGGGCAGTACTTTGTGGTGGTCTGGCATAATGCTGCATTGTATTGTAGACATTTGAGCTATTTTTTCTCCATTCTTTACACATATAGCATGCAGCACACTGTAAGCTTAAAGTGTAACATATAGAAATGCATCTACAATAATTAAAAAAACTTTGTTATTCATTCTATGGATGCACAGGTATGTGCATTGTCAACATATATTATTAAGAGTTTCAAATCCTATATCTTCATAAAGAACTGCAGTACCATCATATCATAGGGCAGAGACACAAAAATGAGAACATGTACCTGTTCAATCTCCTCCTTGAGAATGCGATGGAAGCTGAGCTGACTCTCTTGCATCGGTGTCTGAGGGGCTGGCGCTCTCTCTTTAGTGACCACCAGCAGGTTAGATATCTCTGTAACACAAACACAAAAACACACTCTCTTTTAAAAAAGCCACACCGGGGTTTTTGTATTAAATTGTGCATACTATGATGTCAATACATCGCCACAGTCAAAAACGTTAAAATTTTTAGTGTTGGGTTGTATAATCCTTCACAGAGAATATCATGTCTGCTGTGTTGTCATGTTCATGTTATTGCAATGCTGTTGAGACTTTAGACTGATTTGATAAGTCTTCAGTGCATTCACCCAACAATAATAAATTCGCAGTGAGGTGAACTTCGGTCGGTGTTGTTCGCAGCTCACAAGAATGCTACAAACAAATATATGGATGCTCATATAGACACGGGAATTCAATAGCAAAACCGTGTTTACATGTGGTGAAACAAGCTCTCAAGAATTACGTCAATGTGGCAATGATGTGAACTGCTATTCAGGTCGGTTACACTGATTCAGTTTATTTTGTATATACAGAGCGGTGTGTGGGAGGATGAAGTCAAAATGTGTCTTTGTGCCTGTGCTGAAAGTGTACGTGTGTCTGTGGGTGTCTAATGTTGCGACAAAGCCAGCACACTGTGGTTTAAGGGGGAAAAAGGTATCTGCACTTCATCAGCATCGCCCTACATTCACTGATGCAGACTGTTGACAGCACTGTTTGGGAATATGCAACTTTTTTTTCTGCATGCAAAACACAATTACAACATGCACCCACACCTACA
>JAQLOL010000020.1:7860613-7872889 GCA_029783665.1 Naso thynnoides | reverse complement strand
TAATCCAGACCTTACCCTCATCATTTACTGTGGGTCTACATCAGGTACATACCCCTGCCCACTCTCAACTACCATCTTTCACCCATCTGACATCATATGCTAAAAGTAAAATAGGCTTGTTCAAAACAGCATGATGAAAAAGTAAACTATATCATCATCTGAGGATGTGGGCAAAGAGTGTGTTATCTCTGAAGGAGGGATGTTGTATAATATATTCTAAATATTTTAACAGGGACAACAACACAGCACTCTAGCCTTTCATCTTCCTCTAAAGCAGACACGGCCCAAACCCTACACCAAAACCGTTGCACCTTGTCACAATAACACCGTCCCAACCAACAAACAAAAACAGCACAACACATTCAAGCATGCATGCAAATATGGCTCCACCTTTCTCTGAGTGAAATAAACACCAGAGTGCTAGTTTGGTACAGGAAACCCACATTTACAACTCTCTTCCTCCTTGACACCATTTTACACAGACAGACAGACACACATTGTTCATCTCAGCTTCTCTTATCCTCATTTTGTGAGAGACACAAACACACACACACAAACACACACACACACACACACACACACACACACACACACAAAGAGTAATTCCAGACTAAATCTTATATGGAAGAGAGGCTTTTCTTCACTGACTTTGATGGGTGTAATATTCAAGTCTGTTGCACCTCTAACTCCACTCAACACCACAATAAGGTGGGGTCTGTTATACCTGTTACCACACCCAGTTATGATGTAGCACTGCACCCAGTGGTGCATAGAGAGGTGTTGTGTTGCACCAAGTGTGGATTGAGGGGGCGGACTGCTGAATGTCAGAGCAAGCAGGATTTTCAGTCTGCTTTAGTATCTGTCTGTTTTAAAATGTGTGAACACTTCTGACTCATCAAAGGGTTTTTCATTATCATCCGTTGTCGCTTCCTGCAATGACCTTGAAATCAAAGTATCAAATAACCTCGGCTGTGTGGGGCGAATGGTTTTAAGGAATTTGTTTTCACAACCATCATAATAGATGGATTTCCTGTCAACATCACTCAAGGGTCCAAGTGCTGCGAAGGGGTGGGGGTTTTAAAAAACATACTGCCATTCTGTCCTGATAGCTTTTGTACAGACAATAAAAGAACCAGTGAAATTATTTTTAAGTAAACGTTTGCGTGTCACTTGCATTTTCAAATCGTTTTTTCCTGCATGCCTCGTGCTAATGACATCTGTTGGCTCTAGCAACATGACAAAGCACAAGACCCCCCCTACACACTCACTTATATAAAATATATGCCATTTCTGCTGTTTATCATCAAAGCTTCTCAGTCATTCTGGTCTGTTTTCGGTTTTCCATCCCTATACCTTGCTATATCTCACTCTATCTCCATTTTTATAGTTTTCTTTACATCCATGTGCACATTTCTCATTGTGATGTTGCTCAAAAACTCATCTTTTATCACATCTATCACTTCCTGAGTTACTTATTAACCACAACTTCTTGAAATTGCTTTAAATGTTGTTTCAAGGTGTTGGAGAAAAAAATGAAAAACTGGAGTCATATGATCTGTTTTGTCCTTGACTTCAAAAAGGTCTTTCACTCTCCATATGAGTCGTCAACACGACAATTCTTTCATTTATCTTCTACATTTTCTTTGTAAACTCACTAACTGTGGCTGCTATTGCTTTGCTGTATGTAAAATATTCTTGCATTATAGCATTCTAGCATTATGCCTGACCCACACTAAAAGATTTTAACAAGCCTAGTATATGGTTGAACCACAGCTGGGTAAGGCGGTAGGGGAGAATCAGGCCCAAAATTTGAGTGTGTACCCCACTTCACCAGAGAATGAAGGTCTATGTTGAGTGTTTTCTGACTATTAAACTTATGGTACCATTTGCCTTCCTTTATTTGAGTATTGGTTGATTATGCTTTTGCCTTTGAGTAAATTACAGTCACTTTCTATGTCTGTGGAGGGCAACAAGCGCACCTCTAGGTTGTGGAGGGCAGCAGCGCAGCAGCTGGAAGTGAAGGTTGTCCGTGCGAAGACTTTGGCCCTCCAGGTGCTCCAGCAGCTCACTAAGAGTGGGTCTAAACGTCTCAGTGCCATGCAGGCGGAACCCATTGGAGGCCGCTTCGATCTGGAAATTCTTATACTGACGCACAGGACGGGACTCCCTTAGGTCAAGCTAAATACAGGAGGAGAGAGTTTTTAACGGAACACAGCAAAATGGCAAACATCGAAGACCATAACACTAAAGAGGAGATCATAAGGGCAACAGCAGCAAAGAGGACATTTTAGATTAGGAGATTAAAAAGCATGAAACTGTTCATCACTCTAAATGAGCAGCAGCAGGGAGGAACAGAGACAGTGCAGTGGTAGTATTAAGGTGAATGAACCCAAGTGGATTTCAGTATCTTAGGAACTGAATTAAACACTGTTCTTAGAGTCTGTTTTTCAGACAATGTTTATAAACTTCTTGTAAGGCTGTACATAACCATGAAAACACCACAGAAATATGTCACTACAAAACCTTAACATTTAGTCAGTGTTAGCTTAATGTGTAATCATTAGTGAATTAGTGAATGTTTGTGTGAGTGACAGTGTTTGGGTATTCCTCCAATGCAGTTGCATAAAGCTGTAGTGCACTACTGTCTGTGACCTGCCCTGATCTAAGCATGCTGTAATCCAATATAAAATAAACTCCCAATGTTTGGTTTTCTTGATTCGGTGTCTCTGTGTGGGGTTGTGTCATGTCCTCTGGTTGGTAAATATGCCATGCAAGGTCATTCCAGTACAAGGTGAATCATTCATATTGTCTTTTGATGTGGCCACACAGAACTGAGAACAATCTATAGGACTTATTTTGAGATATGACACTATGAGAACTAGGACAGACTGCATTAGGGGATCTCAGCTCACAACAGTTTATCCCTAAAACATGTTTGTAGCAGAGAGGCCTGTAGAAATAAAACAAACACAGCATAAAAGGTTTTCATTCTAGTCTCAGTTTTAAAAACTTGTATCTTATAAGGGATTACATTGGAATTTTTAGCTATTTATTTTAGTTTTTCAACCGCCACACCACCACAAACTCTTATGGGTTTCATCCAGCTAATAAAATAATATTACAGTTGAATTAAACTTAATTTTTTTCAGTTACATTTTACACTTAGTAGATTATTTAAGGTATCTGATGTGTGAATTACATCAGTAATAACACTCACTAGCAGTATTAGATCAGTCCCAACTCTACTTATTACCCACAGCTTTTCAAAGTCCAACAAGAAAGGACAGTTTTGAGGCTATTTGAAAATCTAATTTGAAGATTCTCTCCTGATTTAAATGTTCCTCACACTTAATTAATAAGTCTACTATACCTCACTGCAGACCACCGTGATGATGATGTACTGGTAGTCAGTGCAGCTCCAGCGCAGGATGTAGGCGCCCTCCTCATTTCCGTCCTGACGCAGCTTGTGGATGGCATACTCCGTACTGACAATGGAAAACACAATTAATAGAGGGAGTGATTGGGCTCTATCAAACTAGACTGAAGGTTTTAAGTTACAATAAAAAAAGATTTTAATTCAACTTTCAGTTAAAGACAGTCTGTCTTTTACTATTCTACTACACTATAGAAACTGTAGATCAACACAATGTAACAAAACAACAAATGGCAATCAACATCTGTTTGCTGGCTGAAGTGATTTTTTTCAGGAGCAGCCAAAAAAACATTTAAACAAACTTTAAACTGATAGAATGGAAAATGATGATAGAAAATGTGGGTTCACAATGACGACCAAAACTGCCATATTGCAAAAGCCTCATTTACTCTGACTTTTAAATAGACTCTATGATCTCTGTGCAGGTAAGAGACAGACCAGCTGTAAGCAAATACAAATTGAGGCCAGTAACAGATGGTTTGTGACAATTGGATGTTATAAAATTTGCTTATTGAGTCCACTCTGTCTTTGTAAGGAAACAGACACACACACATTGCCACAATGAATCTGCCAGTACGAACCAGATGGGTCCATGACAGCCATTTTCGATGTTGTGCACCACTGAAGCAGGGGCCACCTCCTTGCACAGGAAGTGGTGAGCATCCACTGTCAGCCTGAAGTACCCATCCACAAGGGCTGCGAAGGCCAGAGCTTCAGCCCTAGAGGCCATTTGCAACTCCTGAAAAAGACAGAGAGAGAGAGATGAAGTGAAGGAGAGAGGGAAGAAGTGATCAAAATAGGAGCTTTTATAAAGCCACAATACTCTAGATGGCTAAAATCCATTTTCATGATGAAGCAGGTTACCACCATTAGTCATGGGTAATCAAATATGCACACCAACTTAGCTTCAACATGACATAAATCCAAATAAATGCAGCTGTTGGTCACATTTACTATAAGACCATACAGAGGCAGTAGTCTAGATTACTCAAACAAGTGAGGAGAGCGTAATCATATTTTCACTGTACTGATACATTACAAAAGTACTTGCTTTGACATATTGATGCACCAGCGAGGCCACAGAGATTTTGTACAATAAATCTTTTGCATGCTAAATTCTTAAATTCCAAAACTTACAGGAACAAAGTAAAAAATAAATACGTGAAGTTATGGGTGGGCTTAAAAAGATTTGAGCGAAAATGTGGGAAGTTGAACCTACATGAAACAGTGATTTTTGATTTGTGTGTGTGTCTGTCTCACCATCCTCTTGTTGTCCTGTCTATAGATGGTGACCATTGTCTCTTTGATGACAGTGTGGGTGATCTCATGGAAGTCAGAGAACACCACCCAGCCTTCGATCGCCTCTTTATTTCTGTCATTTTTCTGTTTTCCATCCTTGTTCTTCTTTGACTTGCCTTTTTCTTTACAGCTCACAGGCACCTGTTTTAAAGATACAAAAGCAGATATAAACACACTAATTCTGTGAGAAACTAAAACATCAGTATTTTCAAATATGCCAAATGTTGCCCTAAGTCCCAAGTCAGTAAAATGTAAGAATATGTGTCCACTAAACTGTCTTAGCCTCTAATTTCTTGACAGGTTTAATTGAATTCCAGTTCTATGTACATAAAAATAAGAAACTTTAACCCAAAAGCACAGCAGAGCAATGCAATCACTGCAGTTTCAATGTTGGCGTGCGACATTAGTGTCATCATTCCACTATCTGACCAAATGCAAAATACAGTTAAAATCTTCCCTTCTCTTCCTGAGTTATAGTTTGAATAATTTTCATAAAAGTGTTTCTGCAGGTTATGAGGTCACAGTGACGTTGACCTCTGGCTTTCTGCGTATAGACCATCATCACTTCCATCAAGTTATGGCCTGAAACGTGTTCTGTGAGGTTAAAGTGACCTTTGACTACTTTCTTTTTGGCAGGCAACAAAATACATACAGACATAGCAATAATATACACAGACAGACAGACAGACATGACAAAAGAAAGACAACCACCAAAAACCAAAAACCAGATTACACAGAAGGACACTAGTAAAAATGAAAATTGATGAGAAAATAGGGTCCTAGCAGTCAAGGTGTATCTTCTCACAGGAAACAAATTTTTACACATTTGTGGGATATCCTGTTCACAAGAATGAGATGAAAGGACAGACAATCAGACAGAAAACCTGCAAACAGAATGCCTCTGGCCACAGCCATTGCTGGCACGGAGGCTTAAAAAAGAAGCACTAGTTCACCAATCTAGGTTTTATATAGGAACACATGTTCAGTTGTAGTTACTTTTTCCTATATGATGTTTGCCAAATTCTGTCAAGAGGCAAGTTTATCCGACACAACTGTTTACATACAGTTTCACTTACTGTAACAGGCTTCTTCTTCCAGGAAATTCCAGCAGTGCCAGTTACCAGGACCTGCATGTCATGACTTGTCTCCATTTTCTGACTCTGGCTTTGCCCTTGGCTGTGGTTGTAGTATCCTGAAGAATACAAACAAACAATACATCATATATCAATTTTACATGCAGGTTAACAAAATATCTGCTATGCCAGTGGCTAAACAATCAAAATGGGAGGATTTGCTGGATAAATGTATCCCATCGGACAAAGCTTTTACTAGCATCTATAAAAATCAATTTTAATGTTAGAATTAGAATGTTGCAGCTAAACCTGCTCTTTAGATATTTACCAACTAGACAAATTCTTCATAAATGGGGCATTCGACATAATAGCTCATGCAGACTCTGTGAGGTGGAGGAAGAGTCAGACATCCTTTTTTTTGGTATTGTAAAGGACTTGCACTTTTTTGGATTGAAGTTTATCACTCAAGCTTTTATGCCTGCCCTTTAACCATAGTGTTTAAGGGACAAAGCAAAAGCAAAATATTTGAACAACACTGTCATTATGATGG
The DNA here is from genome assembly GCA_029783665.1 of Naso thynnoides. Taxonomy (NCBI): domain Eukaryota; kingdom Metazoa; phylum Chordata; class Actinopteri; order Acanthuriformes; family Acanthuridae; genus Naso; species Naso thynnoides. The sequence continues at coordinate 7,866,534 of JAQLOL010000020.1, read as the reverse complement.
GTAACGCATATGTATTTAAAGCTGCAGTGAGAAAACCATGAATATTGAATGTTAAGTGTTGAATTTTATAATATTTCTGAAACATCGATGGCTTTCAGAAAGAGATGTTAACACATATGGGACATTTTGAGCCATGGTGCAGAACTTGACTTTGAAACCAATATTGTCAAACATCGTTCCTTTTCTTAATTTGAACGACGGCAGTATTACTTATCTTTTGTATGCATGCAGGCATGCATTTTTTAATTTGTATGTGTGAGTGTGGTAGCTGTATTTGTGTGCATGCGCACAACTACATATTGATAAGTAGGTCTGATACATTATTAATGTCTTTCTTAAGTTGAGAGTGAATGTTTAAAATTACAAAGGGAATCCTCTTTTATTTCTTTTCTTTCAGTTTTGGATTGTCATTGATTTTTGACTTTTATTCCCTTTTTCCTTGAAGATTGAACAATTTGTTATAAAAGGTTTATAAATTAGGTTATTAATTAGGGTATGTATTCAAGCTACAAGGGTGCATGCTCACGCAGCAACCAGCAGCAGGCTGCATGTGTGTCTGTGCTGGTTAGTTATTTTATGTGGTGTTATCGTGGTTTTTGACTTCTTTTATCATAGTTGACTATGTCTATGAAGTAAGTGTCCACAGTATCTGGCCTCGAAACTAAATCTAAAGTGAGCTGCAGTGCTTTTGTTGGGAAACACACTGAGTGCAGCAACTAATAATGGACCTCTTTACTCTCCTTCTCAAATGGCTGGCGTTTCACCAGGCAAAGGGTCTGATTTATAAAACTGGGTGTAGAATCCACACTAAAAATTTGTGTATATACAAATGAAGAGATGAACGTAAGCCAATAAAATTTCAGATTTATAAAATATATTTTTAAAAAATCTTAAATCTACAATTTAATAGAATAGATGCATTGCAGCAGTAATTTGATCTTTCCAAATAGTGAGCCTGCATCGATGTATGAAAATTGTAATAATTTGTTTCTAACACTGAATTAATAACTTAAGTGTTTATTACCTGATTAATAACCTAACTTATAAACCATTTATAACCATTTTTAACTTGTCTGTAATCGTTTATTAATGACTTAAAAGGTATTTGTAACCTAATTGATGACCTAACTTATAGACATTTTTAACCCTTTGTAAGGGTCAACTTAATGGAAGATGGCTCACACATTTCCTCTACTGTTATTGTTTTATATACATAAACCCCCAATGTGATTATTTTTAGTGATTAAACATCATTTTTTCATTCATACACAGCCTGCATTAATTCCAAAAAAGTACATCTCTGACAAAACCCCACACATCCGCTACAGCATTTTAAAACTTGTATCATCTTCCTGAAATCTTACCATAGTAACCTCCATTGCTGAGTTCTCCTTCCTGCGTTACACTTAGCGAAATGGGCTCAAACAGCTCGCTGCCAAACCCCCTAGTCAGGCCCTCTAGCGTGGCAAGGTACTTGATCTTCAGGTCATACGGCGTGATGTTGCTGTCCTTGACTGTGCGACTGTTGAACTAACTGAGGAATTTCTTGAAGACGTTGTTGATGCGGATGCGTGTCAGAAAGTTGCGCTGCTTAATGTTGCGGTTCAGTGACTCTGGAATGAAGCGTTTGTAGCTGATAGAAATAAGATAAAAAGATAGATAGAAATTTATGAGCAATTCATTTCCATACTTACTTTCTACGCTATATGCAAGTGTTTTTGAAGAAAACCTTAAAGTATATGTGAATTCTCAGAAATTATGGATTAAAAAGTGGCCATTAATTAATCGCAGTCAGTCTTCAGCTACATCCTGTGGTATGCTCAACTGTCTATGTGTGTGTACAGGATCACTATGCTTCAAATATAAGGAGAAGAAAAAACAAATGCTGCTTGTCTGGAACAAGGCGTACAAGTCAGCTGAGCACTTTGCTATAAAAAAGGAGACTTAGGGCATTCAAGTATATATGACAGAATGTCCCAAGACGGAATCTGAAGGGTGCTGCTGCCACCATCATTTTAACTGTAGGTAGTATATTAAGATCTTAATCAAAAGTGTGTTGAAGCTGCTTCATCCAAAATAGTTTTTTAAGTTCAGTTTTGTATGTATATTTTACCTGATTTCTTGGGAACTGGAAACATTCTTGTTGTAGTGAGTGATGGCAAGTACAGCCATCCCCAAACACTCATTTTCTATCTCATGTTGCTCTGCCTCGGACTGGGCAATCCTCAGTGGAACCATGCCTTTCTGAAAGTCATGCTGGCCCTGTACCACACACAAATATTTATATTTAGCAGAAGAGAAAAACACAGAGACACACCCAACTTAAACAAACATAAATACCTTAAAATAACTCTATAGGAAATTAGAGATTGCAAGTGATACTGGGTTACTTGGAACTACATTGAATATATAAATCCTATCAAGATAATCAAATGAAATTAAGAAGCACACAGCCCTGTTTACAGGACATTCAGATTAATTTATTATATTCAAGACTACTAACAATACTTGTTATTTAAAATTTAAAAACATTAATTTCCCTGAGTTACACCTTTTTTAGTTATCTTCTATTTTCTAGGACTAAAAACAGTTGTTCTGAGTTACACAGACGAGCTATGTTCCTCTATATTTAATGCTTGGCTTAAAGCTGTACTTCCTGGTATTGTTACATTTCCTTCTAGCTGCTGATGCTTTCAAACACTATTAACTTTGTTGATTTAGAGCTTTAAATCAGAATTTGCTTTACGAACTTATTTCAAATACATACATAAATTTTTACAAAGGTCTGAACTTTTTAGGTGGTCTTTCCAAATACATTCTTTGTAAGGGCAACAATGCGGGAGTGATGCCTAAAATACCCTGATGACAATATAAAGAAAGTCATTAGTAACTGCTATTTTCTACCTGAAAAAACAGATAGTCGAGTGAGGCTGCGTCCAGTAAAGGCGTCCCTTCTGGTATTTTCTGTTGGCTCAGTCCTCCTCTGAGCTTACTGATGCAGTGCCTCCAAACAGGAGACTCTCCTTCAGTGGTGCCATGCCAGTTTTTGAAATAAAACCTGATGTGACAGAAAGAGGACAAGTTAAAAGACTTAATGTGGGATGTGTATTTAACAAAGTCCATGTGGCTTTCAAAAAAACACTTAAAATTCACAATAGCATTACAAAACAACCTGAGTTGTTTTATTCTCAATTAATTTCTGTAACGGTTTCATTTTTCACTGCACTAATTTAAATCTCACATGTCCAAAAACTCACTACTAAAACTTGAAACTACCGCCTACAAGGAAGGAGGAAGTAGTTCTGTATGTCTTGAGTTTGCACTGATGGGAATTCTATCTTTAGTGACAGAAAAGCCTGCAAGGGGTAAATGAGATGAAAAGGTATGCTGACTCTGATGCATGACGCTGAACTATTAGCGCATACCAAATAAACATCCATAAGAGTATAAGGATAAAACGGCAAAATCAATAGATTCATAACACCCATCTGAATTATTCATCAGCTTTCTCAAGCAACTAAGCATGCAGAGAAAAACATTAAAACAGAAAGCACTTTATTGCCCTATGTATGATATGTATTGATTGGTATGTAAAAACACAGCCACAACAACACTTGCCTTTGTCCATTTTTTGCCATTTTGTCAAGTTGTCTGCTTTAACTTTTCACACGAATATTGAACAACCAGTTAAAATTTCAGTGCTGCACAACATTAAATTACAGACCTGTTTCCTCTGAAATGAAGCAATATTTCATTTAGCCTGCTACATATTTCAGAGGAAATAAGTCATCTCTGTCTGCTTAGCGCCACAGACGTCTATGTACATGTAGAAGTCGGCACTACATGTAGTAGTCAGCATTGAAACTTGCATAATCCAACATTTGAAAACCCCCAACCCCCACCCCACAAAAAAAGAGAGTTAGGATTATATAATATATTCCACACACACATACTGATAACTGGACTGCTGCAATTCCATTGGCCAGAGACTAATGCTCTGTGACAATCAGTCCGTTTACATGGACAGCAATATTCCAGTATTCACGCGGTTAAGTCAGTATTTTAAACGAGATTCTGCCAACAGGGTTTTCCGATTACGTTAACCAGAATTAGGTCATATTTGAGATAAGCGATATTTGCGTTGAGACATGAGGAATGTTCCAATATTATTCAGGTTATAGTATACATGTAAATATTTAATCACTCTATGAGGTCTCGTCAGAGTTTTTGCTGCATTTTGCGACACACATTCAGTCTCATGGAGTCAGGCAAGGTGCCAAGATTTCAATTTTGGACAAGCCAGAGCAATTTTAGCCATGCCTTACAGAGGTTAGCTAATACGAACAGACATAGAGCTGAAAATTATTCTTATTTGATTTGTGTCTCTATAATGCTTAGAGAGAACGAATGGTACTGTTGAGACAAGCTTGTAAACTCACCTTTCTCTCTTTAAAAGTTAATCTAGCTCACCCAGCAGACCTCTCTTTCTATCTCTCTCTGAAATAAATGAATATATTGGTCTAAACTCCAACAAAAACTGAACATGACAGACAGGTGATTTTCGCATAAAGCAGCTTGTAATAAATACAAATTGTTGCATTAACTAACTGGATATTTTGGCACTGAAAATGTTGTGGAATAAAGATTGAAAACCTGTCCTAATCAAACAGAAGCGCTAGTCGCCCTACACAGCATATCAGTGAAGAAAACAGTCAGAAGGGTTTTCCACAGCAGCAGCAGGACAGTAGGTCGGTAATTCTAGGGGGACCTTCTTCTTTGAAATGGATGTAATGTGGATGTACGTCAAATTCCTGAGGGAAGTCCGCGAAACTCCGCCCACATCTCGTGGGTCATCCGTGTTTAATCAGACTTGCTCTCTGTACCATGTAAACATGGATGTGACAGGAATATTCTACAAGCAAACCATGTAGACAACCTAATCAAAATATTGTCTTATTTAGAATAAGGTCAGTGTTTGGGTTATTGCTGTCCATGTAAACATACTGAAAGTCACTTAGGAACAGAAGGAGCAGCGAGGGACAACACACAGGACACAAAAAAAACACAAACTCTTCCCAGAAAGACCCAAGTCCACCAGAAGCCAAGACCTTTTTAGTGCAACAATTTTAGCCGTAAGGAGCCACCTTGCTGTCAATTTTTTTTTCTTTTCAAGCCACAAATACTATTAGTTTTATTGGACAATCTTTTAGCCATGCACTTTGGTTCCAACTTATATATTGTAGTTGAACAACCACAGAATGGATTCCCATGACATTTCATACAAACATTCACAGTATTCAAAGGACATTTCACAAGACAAATGTTGGCATAACAGCATTCAGCTGAGATCACTGCTTTACCTACGTGCAACCTCACAGATCCTCAAACATGGCTATGGACTACGAGGTGTTGGTTCTTTTTTTAATCTTTTTTTTTTAACTTGACAATAATCCCTGAGCGTGTTTTTGTTGAATGTTTGTTCATGCTAAAAATTGTGTGCACATCTACATTTGACCACAATACCCAGCTTGTTTGGACGACTGCACAACAGTACGCAAAGAAGGCTGCAACAGAAGACATATACATGTATGCGAGCACACACAAATACACACACAACACACACCACAGTTACACTCTATGCAGACTTGCTTTTCTCTCCACTTGCTAGTGTCAGAGCAGAAAAAAGAAAAGAGGAAGTGCAGTTTACACCACAGCCGCTCTTTCTTTCCTTTTTGCTTTTAACACCGCCTGACTTGTATAATGGATTTTCTGAAGAATGACATCAATCTCTTCAAAGTAAGTGAAGAGTGATAAATATGTATGTATGTATGTATATATATATATATATATATTTCTTTGGTCTGTCAGACTGGAGAAATTTTTGCAGTACAGTGACCGAAAGTACTTGAGAACCATCAAAT
>JAQLOL010000020.1:7838209-7858708 GCA_029783665.1 Naso thynnoides | reverse complement strand
TGTGTGTGTGTGTGTGTGTGTGTGTGTGTGTGTGTGTGTGTGTGTGTGTGTGTGTGTGTGTGTGTGTGTGTTAAAATAACTCTAAAGTACTGATTGGTTGATGAACTAACCAAACAGCAGCAGAGACTTATGTGCTTATTAACCTGATGACTCATTAGTATCGTGCAGACAAATGACCCACAAAGGTACTCAGAATACAATGATGCCTCACTAAAGTGTAAATGAAATGACGTCAGCCTTTCAACTCAGCTTATGACATCAAACGGAAGACAGATGGTTGCTGCACAAGGGCTGCGAGGACACTGTCCTTCACTACCGGATGAGTCTATCAGCCTGTCTGCATCAGCTGCATAGGAAAAGCAGCATGTCAGCAGCAGCAGCTGTGACTAACTCATCAGCATTTACATTGGATCTTCACCCACACACTCAGTGGTAGATTGACAGCTCTTATTGCTGAATACAAAATAACTATGTACCTGAGAAAAATATTATAATTTAGAGTCTGTTTTGTTAGACAGTGGTTCTAATTATTCACCGAGGTTAGACTTCCATCAATGTTAGATGAGCTAACATAGGGGACGTAGAAAAATGAAGTAAAAAATGAAGCTCACAATAATGAAGTAAAAACAAGGTGCAAAGACTACACAAATGTACCTCTTGTTGGTCAGCTTTTTAGTTTTGAATTTAAATTAATTAATGGCTACTGTAATCAGAAACGTAAATAATGATACATCTGACTTCCCCACATCTTTCCATGAATGATCCAATCACAGCTAAGAAACAAATTCAGAAAGCTTTCCCTGAGGAGAACAAGACAGAAAGAGGTACACTTCCTGCCCTCTGACCTAAATATGTACAGTACAGTGAAACAGACAGAGAAGTCTTTGTTTATAACTTTTATTACTTTACTTTCTTTCTTAACAGATCTCCTGTTATCTTGCCACCTTGCTTAACTCATCCTGTTCCACGCTAATCGTATAACTGATCATATCTAAATTGTCTGCCAAGCCAAGAAAGCAAATATCGCTTTTATAGATTTACTTTTTAAATCAAGGGATCTGGTACATATTCAGTTCTAAAACATAAACAGAACACAGGTTGGAGAAGCAGTCAGCCTTACAGTCATTTCTCATCTATTACAGCTGAAATTCTTGAGAAGAGATTTACAGTGAGTCATCCGCCTGCCCTCAGTGAGTTAGTCAATCAACATGTTAATTTCCCTCACTCTTCCTCTTTCTAGCTAAATTCAACAAAACGTGCCTTAGTGTCCCTTAAAGACGTTAGAAATGTTATTTCTACTATGTCAGTACACAAGCGCTTCATCCCAGCAGCACTACCAGCGCTCTTCTGTCTAAAAAGAAGGAAAAAAAAACAAAACATGTGGACATGACGCCTAAGTAAACTTCAGATGAAAAAGATGATAGGTATGGCTGGTAGTTCATCCCTCTCCCCCTCACAAACGTCACTATGCCTTGTCTTTGAAGAAGGTAAAATAACTTGAACTATTTTTCCTGGCAAAACAAGAGCAAAGACTTTGAAGCATCCCGACTTAGCACAGAATGATATGAAAATGTCACGATTATCCTGTCAAAAATAGTTGTGATTATTGATATTACTCCGAAACTAATTAAAATTTTCTTAAAACCTTAAAAGAAGAACTTAAGTTGCACTTAAACAATCTGAAATCACTTTTACTACAGCACAGTAAAGCCACACATCTTCTTAAGAATCTTAAATAAGTAAGTTTAAGGTCTCCCTGCATAAATTAAGGGTAAATAAACAGTAGTAACCTCATCTCCCTACAACTTTTTTAAGGTTGGAATGTTGCATAGTAGAAGTTAAGTTAAATTTGCACACATCTTATTTAAATTGTTTTTTGAGGTGGATACAATGTGCAAACCGAGCCTTCAGCCATGGTGACAGCTTTAGACAATTCAAGACAAATCAGGAAGCTAATAAAGGACTGTACATCAATGAGACTGCTTTTTTTAAGTCATTCATTATCTCGATTCATGATCAATCCCAAAATGAGAATTCACCATGATAAAATTACTGTTTATCCCATTACATGATAACATTGATTATTGTCCCATCTAGGGCTGCACAATTAATCAAAATTCAACTGAAATCCTAATATGGACTACTACAATTTTTAAAATGGCACGGGGAAAAATATTTGTTTAAGCAGGAATGTGTGTTTCAAAATACAAATAAATACACATCATTTTCTACAGACTTAAGAAAACATCTTTGGTTGTTACAGATCCCCGCAAAAATCACACCATAATCTATTTAGCTGTGACCAGCAGCTCTGTAGGTCGCTCTGCCGGTTATTTGGTCCACAAAAATTCCTCTCTCTTCGGCAGTCACAGTTTTCACCCTAGAAGGCAGAAACTTGTCATGGAGGAGTGTGAGTGTATATGTGTATGTGTGTGTGTGTAGGTTTGGGTCTGTGTACATGCCGACTGGCTAAAAGAGGGGCGTGGCAATGTAAGTGGCCTCATGACTTTCAAACGGATTCACAGACTTGCACAAGATTTAGTGTTTACGGTTGGTCATGAGCCAAAGGACAGCTGATTAACTGTTCAGGCCAACTGGAAAAAAGGAGGCGTGGCGGTGGGAGTGGCTTGTAACAAAACGGCGCAAAACTTCTGAGTGGATTCATGTTGCACGGCCAAACTTTGTGAAACACACACATATACACTTTCATTGGTCATGGCTTGACCTGCCCCAACACTCCAGCTCCACCCCTTCCATTGCTCATCAACCATTTAAGAGCCCCAGACTGCAACCATTTTGTGAGCACTTTTTGAGACAGCAAGTAAATTTACAACTACTCGCCTGCACGAAACCTGCAAATTTGCCATCCTTTTTTTTTTCCATGTTGAAAAACAACATATAGCTGGGATCACACTGCATTAGGCACAGCCGCTTCAAAGGCCATCCGTCTGTAAGGGAGGGGTGAAGTTTTCGGGAGGTGTTGTTACGACCTGTTCCCCTCGGGCAACAAGAATTTCCCTCAAAAAAGATGGGAAAAACGACCACGATCGCGCAGCACGGTGGCTGCATGAGTGGGAGATTGTAAGGTGAAATTGACAAGCACTGCGACTCTGCATTTTAAGCATCTAAAGTTTAAAATTTTTTGAGCTACAATGTTTTAAAAAAAAACAACTTACATGCACTTTTAGGTGCAAATCTGAAAAAAAAAACCCACATCTTAATCAGTCTTTAGTCAGACTGTGAGCTGCACATTAAAACAAAGTAAACTATAAACTATAACGACTTTATTGGCTAATTAGCCATAACTTATCCCAGATTACATTCTGATTAATGATCGAGAAGATGCAAGATTTTTGTCAGGGGTGATTACAGCCAGATGTTTACAGATTATAATGAAATTATGGCTGATAAACAGAGTCAATGATACGGAGTCTTTGTCTTCATTGACTTAAAAAGCAATGTATCGCATCCACAAACTCGCATATAGTGGGTATGCAACTTTAAAGCTGATCTGTGATCTGCCAATAAACAGAGGAGAAGAAGAAGAAGAAGAAGAAGAAGAAGAAGAAGAAGAAGAAGAAGAAGAAGAAGAAAAGCAGCATGTTGTTTTGGCACTCATGACATCAAATTGCTGCACTCGAGTAGAGCCACACAGTGAAGACTACAGAAACCCAAACATGTCATCACTGGATGTTTTTTTTTACAGTTTCAGAGGAAGACAACACAAATGCAATTCACAATGCATGTTCTGCAAGGGTTTCCAGAGAAGTAGATGTCAAAAGTAGTGATGTAACATTGGTAACACTGACTTTTTTTTAAATCAGGTCCATGATAAGATCAGTTATATATTATATTATCTATCTTTGCTAAATAATTTATTTCCTAGACCTCTTAACCTCATTTGTGCATTATTACAGGTCAATAAAATATTTTTAAACTACAAAAATGTGAAGTTATCAGTTACCTTATCAGTACAAATCCCATGATCCCAAACTTCATCACATAATCACACCAAGTTTTTTCATTCCATCGGTCTGATCGAGAGACATCTAGAGGCAGATATTGCTTACTGTGCATTTACATTGCATGTAATTCAACTAGGGCAGCGTCAGGTTTGTCAGTTTTGCCTCTTCGGAAGAGACCAACCTTCAAGTTACTGTTTTTCAAAATAATCAGTAATAATCTGTCAGAATTTTTTGAAAGAATTGGAGATTTTTTTGTTTGTTTGTTCCAAGGGGCTTCTTTGTAGCATATGGAGCTGGATTTGGGTGTGAAATCTTAAAGACAATCTGACTTTATATGTAAGTAGCGTGGATTTGGGTCTTAGTAACAGCACCTCCATCTGGTCAATTTGGCTTAAATTTCTTTGGAAGCTTGTACATGTCATTTCCATTTAATGTACCAGTACCATGTTTCCTTCTCACTCCAGCTCACAATAATTAGGGCTGGAACATTATTGTGACTGTTACTATGATTATTATTACTATTATAATTATTATCAGTAGTAGCAGTAATAGTAGTAGTAGGCACAAAAACAACAGAGTTCTGTCCCTTACCTAACTACCAACAGCACAAATAAATGCTTTGATGATCAGGGATTCAAACTTTCTACATCTTTATTATAGTGTTTTGATTAGCAAGTAATACCACTGACTGAACAGACTCTAAATCAGAAAAGCTGAAACTGATCAATGAATTTGAATTTTTTTTAAAAAAAATGACCATTCTCTTTCATTTAATTACTACAATGTGTCTTCCTTTTAGAGAGCTGCAAAACCAATATGATTAAAATGTAAATATTGTGGGCAGACAATAGACTGGCAAAGCATGAACGTCACAGAGGCCATTTGGTTTTCACAGGAAAGTGTTGAGTAACAGATAATCTGGTGTCCTTTAAAGATAAATGTCAAGGTATCATCTGTTTCTCTTTAATTTACGGATTATCATTTCAATTAAAAAACAATACTGCTTATTATTTAGTATTCTGAATGCCAATTTGACTAATTTTATATTAGACAATGAATCATTTTTGGGTGAAAAATAACCCCTGAATATTTAAAGTGCTATAAATGAAATTAAAGTTCACTAAGTTAAAAAAGAATAAGTAAATAATTAAACACAAAATTTATGGTATGAGCAAATGTTAAAGTAAGTAAAAATCAAATAGCTCTAAAATTAGGACTGCCATTTGTTTATTCAGATGACAATAAAAGCTGAACATAGCTGTGTGGTTCAAGTGCTTCAAGTGTTCAAGGACTGATGGTTTAGGTTTCTGTGTGTGTGTGTGTGTGTGTGTGTGTGTGTGTGTGTGTGTGTGCGTGTGTGTGTGTCAACCTCAAATGTGCGAAGCCACTTACTTGACTCTGTCAGGATTTTGTACGACTTAGAACAATATTTGCCTACTGGGCTACAGCTAACATTTTGTTGTTGTTGTTTCATTATAAATAAATCTGTGACTGACTGTTATTCTCAATTAATCGTCTACTGGCCTGGTGTAGTATGTCACCAAAACGAGGAAAGGGGCTATGACAAGTTCCCACAGTGAAGGTGCCTTCTTCAAAATGTCACGTCTAGTAAAACCAACATTGGATTTAAAAAAAAAAAGGGGGGGGGTTAACATTCTGCTTATTACCACTGAAAAATAGAAAAGATTAAGAAGATTAGAAACATTCACATGTGAGAAGATGAACCTGTGATTTGCTGTCAATTGGTCTAACCAGATAAATTATCTATATCTTATCAAAGTCTTTTCCAATTAATTTCCTGAGTAGGTTAACCAATTAATAAACTAATTACGTAAAAAAATAATCATCATAGCGACATTTAGAGTTGAAAACGCAAAGGTGACACCTATCATCAAGAGACATTCTCTGCCTGAGTGCCAATGTGAACTAACTAACTAAATAAAGTCTGAACACTTTGTCTTGGTTAAATCGTTTTCTACGATGGCCCACCTGGCCTCTATTGTCAGAGATAACCCTAACAACATATTCATTTAAACGTCCTATCAGCGCAATAAACGTTGACGGCTCATAGAGCTTTAACAAGACTTTTTTTTTACTTTCAATTTTACGCACCGCAGAGACAGTGAGGTTTACAGGAGGCAAAACTAACAGAGCCGAATTCAATACGTATTTTTTCGAAACACAGACTGTCTTGTTAATCTTTTAACTGTTGGTCCAGTAACTGTTATTTGTGTTTAGATGATGACAGATCATCTTTTACACTTTATTTTTTAATTAACGGTAAGTGAGGCCCTCGTTTGTGATGGCGTTGATGTATTTGACAGCAACATTTTACAACATCTCCTTCATATGTTGTCCTTCATTCATTGCTGTTCGAGTTTACATCACAGTTTAACCGCAATGTACAACCGCCCAGCATCTGTATTGTGCCATTAGACAGCATTGAAGTCTCATCGCTATCTGCCAAGTGGACTAACGTTGGTTGACATTAGGTTAGCCAGTTTACTAACCGAGGCGGTTCAAACAAACGTCAGCGGGTTATTTCCGCGCTTGGGAACAAGGCGGAAAAGACACACAAGTTAGCCTGTTAAATGGACCATAAGACAGACAATTTTCGATGGAAATATTTAATAAACGGTTAGTTACTCACCGAGAAAGCTTAGCCAGACAGCTGGCAAGTTACTTCCGTTCCGTTTAGTACATTAGACGGTCCAACCAAGTTGTAGCTCCCTTCTACGGGGTTTCAAAATATTGTTTGTCGGAGATAAGATTTCGGAACTTCCCCAAAATATGTGTAGTATCCAGAAGACGAGAAATAATGGCTTTATTCTACGGATTTTGCTAATATTTGTTAGCTCGACCGGAGACGTAGACAGCCCCGATTCTAGCTAACCCTTCCTGACAAGTAACGTCCCCTTTCCCGAAAACAACGTAGGGGCAGTGCACAGAATCTGGCAGCTGATTGGCAGTTTAGCCTGTCACTCAGGATGACGACATTAAAGTGATACGCGCTTAAGACCCGCCCTACTCTGCCTCTGTTCCCGAAGAACCCCAGGCTGCACTTTCAGGACCGCAGTTTCAGGACCCCCGTATTTCACACAAGGACAGAAAGGTTTCGTTTAGGAAGTCTGGTTTACGCAGAAGCATCGACTCGCAGTACATGCAGTGGTCATGCCATTGTGGTCGGCAGTTTAAACCACACATGGGAATGGTAGGCTATAATCTAATCATAAAAACATAGAATTGCCGTAAAAGTAGGCTATTTTGTAATCATAAACTTAAAAAAACAGAGCCGAATTGTTCAAACGGAGCATTCGAAGATCATTTCATATACATGATTTTTCCCTGAGTCTGGTATAGCACGAAAAAAGAAACCCTTCAATCTTCTTTCATGGATTGAATTTAACTTTTGCCCGAGAAATCTGCCGTGAAAGATGAGGTGCAGGGTGGCGCTGTTGTGGAGCGGTTCCTAGAAGTGCGGTCCTGAAAGTTCAGCCCCCGGTTCTGCAGGAACATGCCACTTTGCCTTATTGTGCCATGAGAAGAGTTTAAAGTTTGAATTAAAGATGAGGAAGTTGTATTGTGTATTTTGCGTGCCTGTGTAGTGGTTTGATGCGGCTGATGATGAGTTCCTCTGTGGTGGACACACAGGGCTGGTGTCATTGCTGACGTGCCGTGCTCGGTGTGTCTCGCGGGGCAGCCGTGTGTGTGCGTGGCGGCCTGCGCGGCCCAGAGACACGGCTGCGACAGCTGAGGAGGCCGGTCTATTCGCTGTATCAGCACCGCCACGGATTCTTTTCCCTCAACCAAACGAAAAAAAAAAACAGCAGGAGGACAGAGCCTCTGTGTTTCATCAGAACTGGGTCAGCATCAGGATTAGCCAATCAGAGGCAGACGAGGGCGGGTCTTCGCAAGAAAACTGTGGGATCCATAATAAGCCCTTTGCTACATTTCATCAATATTGTTAAAAAAAGGTTAACCCCAACCCTATGGACCATGATTAACTGTAATAAAGATTTTTTTGTTTTGTTTTTTGATGTTTTTGTTTGTTTGTTTGTTTGTTTTCTTTTTTTTTAATTACTAGCTTATTTCTTTTCGCTAAATGTTTTTTCTGAGGGTCAAGAATATACATTCAGTTTAATTTTTTTTTATCCAACATGACTGAGAAATCTATAGGCTGTGGGAAAGAAATAAAGAAAAGGACACTTTGAGCATCTACATGTTGCCTTTCAGTCCCATAACAGCTGGGCAGCTTAATCTACTGTGTGATATGATCAAAAGCTCCAAAATATCAACTAAATGGAGTTTAAATAAACTTTCAGTTTCAATAAAATTTTTAAGTTTGGACTCAGACTTTAGTTAAGGTTACCTTATCCAATGTAATGCTTATGTTTCAGGTTAACTATCTTGTAATACTTGTTTAATGATGATACTTTAAAAAATGTTTTTTTTTTTAGTAAGTGCCTAAAATATAGTTAGTGTCTAATATGGTTTTTCCACTATAAAGTTAATTCCACTTAAAAATTCCAACTACTTTGTCCGTTAAAGAAATCTAGAAACTATGAAGCAAATATATTAATCTTTAAAGTTTAATTGGTGGACATAAGATGTCTCCTACTTTTAATGCAATGTCAGTTACTGCTGTATGTGCACCTTTGTTTTGTTTTTTTTAATGTAACCAAATCACACTTGTGTACATTACATATTGGACCACGATTGGCTTCCAAACTACTTACACAAGTTATGGTTTCTCAAAACGATGCTTTGACTGTAGGTACACATCTTAAACTCTTAATTGTAATTGAGCAGAGACAATAATCTGAGCTGATTTTTAAACAGCCTTTTAGTATTAAAGTCTACATGCAACACTGAGGTCAGAAATCCAAGTGAAGCATGAGCAAAACACTTTTGAGTGAGCAGGACTTGCATAAAGAGAAGTCTACAGGGAGTTGATCTAGGTCAATGTATTCTTAAGTGACTAAAACAAAATGAAACAAACAAACAAAACCACAAGGGACCAAATAAGGACTACAATGTTGTCACTCATCTTTTCATCCATTTTGAAGCTGGTAAAAAATACAGAAAGTTCTTCCACATTTTATTTATTCCTTTTTTTTGTTATAAGCACAGGATGAACAAAGCTTGTGTTTGTGAATTCCCTCCGCAGCACCTCTTGCAAATTTGCATAACTGTCCATTTGAATGAGACCGTTTACTGAACCTGTGTCAGCACAATCAACGGTGGAGAAGGAAATGTCGATATGTTTTTGGCCATTTCACAGTGTGTATTGGTAACACTAAGATGTTCTGCTGTCATATTTTATTTTGTGGTTTTAAGGAGAATTTTTGTGACAAAGGGGAAATGACTAACCTTGGATGTATCAGTCAAGAAAGTGGGTGAACTATGTGACAGTCTGCTTGTAAGTAGGAGTCAGCAAACTCTCTTGATGATGTCACTATAAAAACAACTGATGGAGTTTCCCAACTGACTGCATACAAAAAAAGAGAGAGAGACATGGTATAGGCTACATATTGACATGATTTATAATACTGTGATAAAATGGTCAATGAATTTAAGAAAAAAAAAGCAGCTCAAATAGATGAGTTATGCATGACTATGGATCGTAAATAACACTGAGGTCATCTACATGCAGCGTCCCTGAGCCACCTGTGCAGCCAGTTACTTACAATGTTATTAAGTAAGTTCAAGGTGAAACTTCACACTTGGTCGCTCCATTTTAAAATTCTGTTTTAGTGAATTAATCAGCAAAATGGTTTAGAACTTAGTGTAATGGATATGACACAAGTGTGAGGACATTTTTAAACATTTATTAATGCACATTATTCTACAGTCATGAACAGTAAAATGTCTTTAATGTATTTATATATTATTATCTGTTTATAGAACAGCCTCCACTTGCTCAAGGCCATACAAGCAGGTATAGCTGATGTTAAAAAACACTATGATAACCCATTTATTACATGTTTATATTCTGCTTATAAAATTCTAAAATGTGTTAATTATTTTAAGTGTTTTCAAGCTGGGTTCAATATTTTATTGCATTTCATCCCCCTTTTTTCTCATATCAGCCTCCAGCTTGCAGTGGCCAGTACCAGTTTCAGGTTTCTCAAGTTGTGGCAGAACACTCACAGATGAGATGGTCTTTAGTCCCAGTTTGCATCACTGTTGCCGTTAATTGTCACACAGTCTATTGTTCCAGCAGCAAAGGGAATAGACAGGGACTTGTGATGACAACATGGAAAACTGCTTACTTCCTTCCTTTAAAAAAATAAATGAATAAAAGAAAGAAAAACTGGCGATTAATTTTAAGGGAGGGACCTCCCACGGCAGCTACATCCCAGTTAAATGTCTTGCATTAAAGGAAGTCTGGCCAAAAGCCCCCATAATCATGCAAGCGGAGTTTTGGATATCAGCAAAAAGAGCAGTATCATTACATGCAGTGAATAAAAAAAGGCCAATTCTCATTAAAAATAGCTCTTTTCAAGAGATGAAGCCAACATTTGACTTTTAATGATTTATCAAAAAATATGCTTTACCACAAAGAATCAATTTATCACACGTTGAGTCAGAAAAACATGTGAATCGAGGCATGTCGAGCAGAGTTGTGGTTAGAGTGAAACAAAAACAAAATATGTATCATGACTCTTAGGGGATTTCCACGGCAGCTACAGTATGTGCCCTTTGACTTAAACATTCGAAGGACAGGTGCAGAGTGACCTGTGGTTTATCAGACTTGACTCAAACAGTACATGTGTTATTCAAAACAGTCTTCTGAAAAATAAGTTTCATTTCAGCACATTTGCATCACAGATGACATTACACGTATACTCTGATCCATGATATGTTATCTGAAAATTACATATATTAAACCTAACCGAAGATCAACCTGAAGCGGTCTTGGAACAGTTGCTCTGTTTTGTTCACTGTAACTATAACTAAATCAAACACCACTCGTGACCAATGAGCATTTGATTTGTTTTGACAACTTTGCCTTCCACGTATTCATTATTAATGTTTCAGAAACAGATTACATCGAGAGGAATGAGCTGCGCCTCTTATTCAGACCACATACGACATCCATGGATCTTTAGTTCCCCCTGTTGACAGTAATGTGGAGCAACCATTCGGTACCACCTCCCTGAGACAGCACAGTGTGGGCCACAATTCCTAATAATTTAATCCAAAAAAAGATGGAAAACACATTATGCTACAACTCATATATATAAAGGTGTAAGGATTTATGTTACAATGCAAGGTGTGGCAGAAACAGAGTCATAGGTCTTGGCCATAAGGAAGAATAAAGCAGGAAATTAATGCAGGTTTCTCTGACAGGTTTGCTTGACATCAGTTTCACTTTATTTAAAATAGGGACAGTGCATATTAATGAACATTAACATGTAAATATGCCAGAGGCTAATTTTCATCAATGGTCCCTTGGCAGGTTGATGTATGTTAGTTGGAACGTCAGTCATTATTGATTCTTCTATTACTTCTACCTTCTGTAGAGACAAATAAAAGTACATATTTGAATCTGAATAATCGAGATTTAACTTTATTTCTTTTGGTTAAGCAGAAGTTACAGAAGCAGTTAAGATAATACTAATTTAGATGTTTTCAACTGAATGTTAGTTGTTTTTTTTACTGAAAACAACAACAGCGTAAATAATATGTAATTGAGTCAGGCTTGATTTACACAGATTCAAACAGTTTTGCAAACACTTTTGCATATTCCACCAAACCGTCAAATCCCATCATACCACGATGATTTTTTCTTTCTTCTCTTTGGTCCTTTGGCTCATTCAGTCGAAAGTGCTTCGACTCACTGCGCTCGTGTCAAGTTGGCAGCCATCCTTCAGTTATCACAGTACTGTACCTTCGATGGGGACAGCATCAGCACTGTGATAACTGAACCAGGGCAGCCTGTCAAATCTAGCAGTCCGGGGCTTGGCTCCAGTTGTCGTCGACCCACAAGGTCCGCGCTCTAGGTCAACGGGGGCAAAGATAACAAGGTTTTCTTTCTGCATTTTGGCAGCTTATTTGCTGGTAAACAAAACATCTGCAAGCTGCATCTCTAGAGTTTGTTTCCGTACAATTAATCCTAAACATACATGGGCCAGTATCAGAACAGATAAATCTACAGAGTAATACAGTCATGCAGACAGAGAACCCTTCATTTGAATATTGGTCCCCAGCGGAGAGTTGTTTGTCCTTTCACGATGGGATTTAAACCTGCAGAATTCTGTGCAATTTTAGGAAAATATGACAAGACTACTTGAAAATAAACTAACAAAGTCAGAGCAAAAAAAGGGTACAAAACATCAACAACATTTTATAGTTTGAATTAAGGGAACAGAAATAAACATAGACTTCTCAAAAGGGGATGTGAGAACTACACAAACAAGGGGGGGAGTGTCCTTATGCATTATCTTGACTATCTAGCTTTACTTCATACTACGAGTCTAGATTTATGTAAAAGGCTCAGCAGTAAGTGGCTGAAGTTTTAGGAGTCGGCTCCTACATGCACTAAAATCAGGACAGTGGTGTCGCTGTGTAATGGCCTTTAGGGTTTGGCAGGTTTTGCTTCTGTCCTGCTAAAGACAAATCTAAACGATGAAACTTCTGTGTCAGTTAATGATGCACAACCCTTCATGCGTAGTAGGCCTGATTTAAATATGAGGACAAACTGGATGTGAATCTGTCACTTCAACCAACTTTGTACAGTTCTTGGAAACAGTAGGAGGGTGCTTCCCTTACAGTCATATGTGTTTAATCTTGATGCACGTGTCTTGTTATCTCTTTCAGCATAAAGGTATTTTGTTTTCATGATTTCTTTGTTTTCATTCGGCTCCTGCACAGAGGGCTCGTTAATGTTTCACCACATAAAACAACCACGGATACACAGATTTTCTCTCTCACCTCCTTCCTGCTAGGACTCAGCAGAGACAAACTACAGCAGGCCTATATTATTCATACCAACCACAAGGCCGAGTGACGTCAGACTTGTTATGATTCTCCACGCGGGCTCCGCCCCCCTCGGCGCGACCAGCCTCTCGACCAGTCGCGGCTCCTCCTCCTCGTCAGTCCGCCCTCTGCACTTCATGTAAACAACTCCATTATTAGCTCCACTGCACGGAGCTCTGGCCAAAAATGTGCGCGTCAGACGTGAAAAGCAAAGCAGTGCGCGTAAATGACAAAAATAAATAAACAGGGCGGATTAAAAAACACACCGTGGGCTCAGTGGTCCGTTGTCCGTTAAAAAAAAAGGAGAGAGCCTGTTAAGAAAGCGCGTCCATATTGCACACAGCCTCCATGTAAATATGGCTTATAAGCCACTAACAGTGGAGGTAACAGCGAGACAGATCAGTGGTTCCGACACTCATGCCAGGGACGAAGGGCAGCAGCAGACCTGAGAGCTGTGCCAAAGCTTGTTGCTGTTTCCCACAAATAAGCAAAAGTTGACCAGATCTAAACAACGCCTATGTCACCACACAATAACACGCATACCTGCTGTAACTGGGCTAAACATGCTATTTTAAAGGTGACTAAAGGCTCAATATACATGCAATGCTCGTATTAAATATTGTGCAGCCAAACGTTAACGCCCAGCAATGCTTACACACCCCTTTCCTTGGCAAAAACAAACAGCATGCTATAGGATCCAAATATAATCATTTATTCTTAATTGCATTTAGTCCGCGTTAAATAGAGAACAAATATTCGGCTCACTTACCTGCAATTTTCCCGTTTAATCCCTCGTGTTTACATGAATATTTTTAATGACGCAGCAAGACCACACAGAGCAACGTGATTGTCGCCATTTTTTGTTGTTATTGAATTCTCCAAAGCCATGTGACGAATTGATAATGATTTTAAAAGCAGGCTTCCGGGTGTGGAGACAAAAACTAGTTTCGCGCGGCGAAAAAAGGTTAATCTTCCGAGTTGTTTGTCTGCTGGATTAGTCTGCCCACTCCACTAACTGAGGATTGAGGGCTGTGCGCAATGTTTGACAGCTCCGGGACGCTGCCGCCGCCGTATGGCTCGCAGTCGCAACAAGTATACTCCGTCGATTCCTCCCGTCCGCAAACGTTGCGCGGGGATGACAGCGACTCATGTGCTTCTCTGCGCCCGCTGCCAGCAGCGCAAGGCCACGAGAAATAACAACCCCATGAACCATGAGACATAATAAAGGCGTGATCTGAAGGAAGCGCTGTCAACAAGTGGTGGAATCAAATCGCCCATTAATGGGATAACGTGCCAAATATGACCCGACAAAACTCTCATTTTTGCAGAATTGATTCTGCAATAAAGGCCAACTTTTTAAAAAAAATGATTGAAAAGTTAATCACTGCAGATGAATCATTGCAAATTGCCAGCCGAATATCTTTTTTTTTTTTTGCTGGGTCAGGTGACATTAATTTAAATGACACGCCTTTTCCTTACTTGTAATATGTAAGTGGCATGATTTTTCCTAGGAAATCTTTGCAACATGCTGTGACAGGGTGTCTTGTTGCAACTGTTAGTCCACTGCTCCCCCCTGTGGTTCAACTCCGTACGACAAGTTCTCACCGGAAGCACACAGTACAGCTGTGCGCGTGTGTTTTCTGCTGCCTGAACCAGTAACCTACAGGAAACCGGCGACGCACGCAATCGGGCCCATGTCTTTATGTAGCCTATCCTACCAAACTGCAACACAGGCCGAGGCGTGTCTTGTAGGTGGGACTGGGTTATGTAATTTACCGCAAAAATCTCTGCAGCTGGTGATCAATTTATAATTCAGCCTAGATTGTGTCGCAACCAACTGCTGAAGGCATTTTTTTTAATAACGTGTGAAATGGATTGGCTAACTTTGTTGCTTGATTTAAAAAAACAAAACAAAAAACAAAAACAACAAAAAAAACCCTAAACACTCTGGCCTTTCTACTAAATACAACCAAGCCTTTGTTGATTGTAAAATAAATAAACAAATATTTTTTTAAAAAAAATCTTAAAACTCCTCCTTGTCCTCCTCCCAATTCTTCCTTTTCTTAGAAAACATGTTTCACTGCTTTCTCCCTCTTAAACAAACTAGAGAGTCGACAACAGTGTACAGTTGTTCCTGTGGTTGCACAAAATTTGTGTAAAAACTACAGTGACCAGGTTTACCCCGCAAGGCTCGTGTCATCCGCATATTTTCTGGATGATGTGCGCAGAGAAATAGGGCGTGTTGACGACTCCCCCATTCATTCGCGGAGAAAACTCCCTGTCCTTAAAGACGTAGACGTAGAGCGTACAGTATCCGTACGAGAGCTGAAAGAGAAAAAAAAAAGAAAGAAAGAAAAAGGCGTTTTTCCGACAAACAGAGCAGGATAACGCCAATGTGCGCAGAGAGTAGGCTCTGTGTGAAGAACAGCAGACTAGAGATAAGCTAAAATTTACTTTGGCAAGGCAAGTTTATAAACCATCCAGGCTTCGGACCTGTTTGATCGCTCATTCGTGCAACTGGTTAGAAGTTTATTGAAGAGAGAATTTACACCCTTTAATTCCCCTTGATCACAAACAGTCACAACAGCACTTGTGCGCCCCGGATAATTTACTGTTGGAGTCTGTGTTTGAGGAAGAGATGGCCAAGTTATTCCGAGCTGCTATCATGGGTCCACCAGGATCGGGGAAAGGAACCATATCCAAAAGGATTGCGCAATCCTTTGGTCTACAGTATTTGTCCAGTGGCCACTTTCTACGAGAAAGCATAGCGGCAAATACAGGTAGGAAACATCTGCCCATCTGCTGTAGCACAAACGTCAGTACTGGGTCGCCTGGAGGCAGGCCCAGCCTGCCAACGCAACTTTTCTATGATCAGTATGTGATTCTGAGGATTCTTTCATTATCTTCCCCTTCAAATCATTATAATCATCATCAAACCAAGCATTTTTTAAAAATTATTATTTCTTTGATGACAGTCTGGAGTAGAGACTCAAGCTGCAGAAGCGTCCAGGCACACAATGACTCAGTGTTATTCCAGTTAAAACCCTCTAACAAGGTTTTTAAAACTTAAATATAATATTATTCTAAACTTAAACCTTCAGCTATGGATTGTGTGTCTTTAAACTCCCCATTACAGCCACCCAACTGGAATTAATTTACTTACCAGCATATGTCAAGTCCATGTACAGCATACTTGTAATATATTTGGAGTTCAGTGCAGAGAGCTTAAGTAAAAACATGTGTGCATGGTTGCCATTGCCGAGGCTTATCAGTGAAGTTGGGACTAGCTGAAAAGGGTAACCGGGCTTCTTTCTTTATGCTTTTCACAAACAAGTTCGAGACTGTAGAAACCAGTCCGTCCACTATGTGTGTTTACTTAATGAGTTCTGTGACTTGGCATCAGTATTGATTGTATTATCCACAGCAGGCCCCAGAGTTTCCGCTGCCAATCTAAATAAATATGACAGGAGAAATTACAGGCAGGAGTTTGTGACTGTTTTTACTATTAACTTTCTGTTTTTTATTTAAAGCCTGGATAACTGGAATGGACCCTGTCCTGCCTTATTTTTTAGTTCACAAACAGACATGCGTTGACTGTGTTTATCTGCCTGTTGTGTACCAGAGGCAGGTCTGATGGTGAAGACCTATGTAGACAGAAGCATGCTGGTGCCTGACCATGTGATGACCAGACTGATGCTGCCCAGACTAGAAGAGCTGAGCGGCCACAGCTGGCTGCTGGATGGTATGAAAAATTATGTTTTGGTTTTGTAGGAGTGCATGGTCTGTACTTTGTTCAACTGATGCACTATCATCAGCAGCTTTGAAGCTTTGCATTCTTTATCTCACAGCAGGCTCCATCCTTTGTCTTCATTTGTAGTGAGGGAATATATGTATATGGTGGAACTGCAAGACGGCCCTGAAATCTGATTGGTCACTGCTGGTGCCACCCCCCAAATCCCCAGATTCATAGCCACGTTAGAGGCAAGGTCACCAGGCGAGCTTCTTTTTTTTTTTTTTAATCACTTCTGCATCTTCAGAAACACGACCCACAATTTTCACTAAGACTGCTTTCTTTATTTGAGTTTGAGGAGTATGTGAGTGGAAAAATCCACTCCTTATTATCTTACATCTGTAAATAGTGAGTACTCTACTGAAACCTCTACCCGCAGCAAGCCTGTATGCTCTAATCTTAGTAGTCATAGATGATCAGCATCAGATTCAAAATCAACGGTCGAAGATATCCCTTTAAAATGATTTCACCAAGTTCCCTTTGTTGCAAGTTTCAAAACTAAAAATTTATTCAGATTCAGTGCCAAACTGTGTTTTGAGCTTGTTGCAACCTCGCCTATTGTGGATATCAAGTTAACATGAAGTTTTAACCCCAGTAGTGGTATTATTATATTCTAGATGTTATTACTTTGTCATTTTTGTGTATGTGATACATTATAATTTATTTTTGCCATGCAAATACAAAAGTATTAGTTGAAATGGCCTGAGAAATGTTTTAAGGGAGTTGTTATAAAATGCAAAACTGCATGTTTTTTTAATGTTATCTGGTAACATATTCAGTTTTGGACACCAGTAACACATGAAATGTCATGTCCCTTCTCAAGTTAAATATTATCCGCTATCTTCAAGACAGACGCCAAACATTGATGAAACAGACTGGTTGATGTTGTATAAGCTGAAGCGTGATCACTAAACAAATAATTTTTTAGTTTAGCAAGAGAAAAGGGCAGCCAAATCAAAGTTACACAGACAAACAGACCACACACACACGCACGCACGCACACACACACCCGCATGCACACACACACACACACACGCGCGCGCACACACACACACACACACACACACACATACACATACATTTGCATTTATCTCACTTCATCATGTTTACTGTTTCTCATGACTCTGATAGGCAGAGTTATTTGTGTCACCAGCATGTTGATTTGCATGGTATTCTAAAAATTGTGTTGAAACGTTCTCCCCAAACATACTGTACTTTACAGATATCACTTTGCTCCCCCTCCCTGTCTCTTTCTCTCATGTCACCTGTGATTGGTGCCCTCCTATCACTCATTTTTGGGCAGCAAAATTCCAAGTTGTAACTCCAACCTGCAGACAAGCCAGAATGTTTGCATACAACAGCATACTTAAGGAACAAAGAAAGCTTGCGGTTTGCAAGACACAATGATCTTAATACTGAAAGAACTATGAAGGGTGATTGACGAGTTCATGGCCTTAGGTTGAAGGATTCAATTTTGTGAAACTTGCACATTCGTTATCCAACAGAATCCTTTCCCACATTTGCACACTTAGTCCTGTGGTCTTAGAGCGCACTGGTCCCTTCTCTGTAGAAGTTGAAGTGCTGAATCTCCAGACAGTGGTCCACAACATCAGTGACTTCATCATCATCACTGTCAAAATGGACCACTGAGCACCTACATCTTTATTGAGAGGTAGCAGTCTGCAGGTGCAAAATCAGGTGAATGCATTTGGTGATGCATTCAAGTTCGAATCCAAATTTCTAGATGACTGCCTGAAGGCTGTTGTCCGTTTTCTCAGACAGTGCTGACTTGCAATTTTAATCATTCGAAATAGAAATGCCACAAACGTTGTTTACTTCAAACTTCTGCATAAACGCTCGGAGAGTTTACCTGCATGTGGATGTAGTGCAAGCTCTGCGGGTCATCTCCTTCTACCTTAGGCCACAAACATATCAATCACCACTAATACGTTCACAGTAAGCTAGCAACCCTACTAGCAACCCAGTATCCTACTGATACTTTCTCTCACCATAAACCACTTAAGGAAAGGTCACATAATAAAAATGGAGTACAAGACTACAGTGTACTATTTCTAGTTCTGATTCTTTACTACTTCTGTTTTTAGCCACGCTAGCGATGTGGCTCTAGGAATAGCAATGTTCATCTTTTTGTCTGTAAGTCCAGACTGAAATATTTCAACAGCAGTTTGACAGACGAAACTACAGATATTCATGGTCCCCAGAGCATGTTTAAGATTTAAGTGATCCCCAGACTTTTATTTCAGCGTCACCATGAGGTTGAGATTTTTGTTTTTCAGTGAAATATCTCAAACTTGTAACGGTACTGAGTACCGTTACAAGTTTGTGCAGATGCTCAAGGATCCCAGGGGATAATTTCTGCTAATAATCCTCTCATTTTCCACTTAGCATCACCAGCAGGTCACAGTTTTCTCTATTCCGCTAAATACCTCAGTATCTAATCAGGAGAATGATTTTATTCATGGTTCTCAGATGATGACTCTTAATGACTTTTTTTTTTTCTTTGTGACACCACAAAGTTAACTTTGTTTTTTTTTTTTAAAGAGTAAAATGCCTGAGAAACTATTGAATAAACTGGAATAAAGTTTGGTATGGACCCTCAGGAAGAATTGCTATAACTGGTGATTATCTGACTTTCCTCTAGATCAAGATTTCATTATAACAATTATAGTTTAACTGACCTTACGAACACAAAATTGCATTTACATCAACCTCAGCTACACTTTATATTCAGTGCTAAATAGCAAATTTTAGCAAGCGAAACTAAAATGGTAGCATAGTACACAATCCCTGCTAAACATTAGCATTTTAGCATTGTCATTATGAGCATGTTAGTGTGCTATTTTTAGTGTTTAGCTCAAGGCATCTCATTGCCTGAGAAGGCTACAGCCTCACATATCTGCTAGTGTGACTGCTGCTGCTGGTCCCTTCAGGTCATGTCACTGAGAGCATTGTTTTTTCAGTGAGCTCATTCACATGTACGTAATCTTGTTATTATGTCACAACTACAGTCTATTTTCCTGGAAAACTGGCAACAGCTTGAATCCCAGTCTACTTGCCGCCAGCTACTAGTAAATTTTTAAACAGAAATTCAACTGTGTTTGAAACTGTGAAATGTGTTTTTACTAAACACACCGTGTGTCCTCCTTCCTACTGAATGAGACTGATAATTGTAACTTGATAATGCATTGCAGTATTAAGTGTAGTTATGAAAAAATACATTCATGCAGTACATCAATGAGTAACAGTTAACATAAGCTGTTCCTGGATGTCGACCCCTCACACGTTCTCCTTCTCCCTCCATTTTTTGTCCAGGTTTTCCTCGGACTCTCACGCAGGCTCAAGCTCTGAACAGTTTGTATCAGCTTGATCTGGTCATCAGCCTCAACATCCCCTATGAGACTCTGAGGGAGAGACTGAGTGACCGCTGGATCCATCCGGCCAGTGGTAGAGTCTACAACATGGGCTTCAACCCACCACGAGAGCAGGTCTCGCACGATTGCAAGCAACATTGCAGTCACAGTGCTTATTATATTCTGCTTGGCATTTACAAATTTGTGGCACTTTGTTGATTTTCTGGAGGACAAATTTGTCCTTTCAGCTTTTTCCCCACAGGATTTGTGTCCATGCTTTATAGCTGGAAGGGATTTAATGTGTGACTTCAGCAGAGTGAAAGCTTGTTAAAACAAGAGATTGCAACCAGATGAAGGACAATCTCATGTTTCACCATCTCATCCTACTTCA
>JAQLOL010000020.1:7821788-7838109 GCA_029783665.1 Naso thynnoides | reverse complement strand
CTCCTTCACAACAATAACACTCCTGCTGCTCATAATTTCATTTGTCCTTGTTGTCACACTGACTTCACTATTTAATGTTGTTATATTTTTTAACCCAAATCTGTAGTAATAACCTTTATTTACATGGCACTTAAAAAAAAAAAAGTTGTCAACATACTTCATAACCAGACTGGGCTGATAAAACAAGTTCATGCGTGGCATGTAAAATATATGATAAACATTTATATGTCCAATATGCAGAAGAAGAAAACTTGTCTCCAATAGTTTAAAGGAGCCATATACAAAATTCAGCCTTATTAGAGTTCAGGAAAAACATATTTTGCTATGTAAAGAACTGGTGACGTATTGACATCTAAGATGGAGTGTGACATCACACGCCTTCTCTGTGTGTTGTTATCGAGCCTCAAAGTTTCTTTGTTTTGGTAGCTGGGATGGCTGTGCATTCACATTCATGATAGTTCATGTGAACCATCAGTCCCTACTCTCTTTATAAAACACCGCAGTGAGTGAGGAGCAGCCGAGCATATTTTTATACTTAACCCAGGCATGGCTAACTTTACAGACAGACAAGTGGGAAGGCTAACATCACTGGCTGTTCAATAATCACATAAGTGTTGTTATATTGTGTTATGATTGAGATTCTGGCCCACCATGCATAATGGAAAGAGACTTTCAGACATTTTTGCTTAAAATAACATCACATTATCACCAAGCAGATGCAGCCACAGGCCCAGGCTAAGCACTTACAGCAGCAGGTCTGGCTCAAACATTGCTAGCCTACAGACTAGAAGAGTGGGAAGGCCAATTTTCATTTTTCCATAAACTGTAAAATCATCACATAGATGTTGTTATATTCTGTTGTGATATTAGCAAGTTACATCACTTAGTGCATTTGTGCGGTGTTTTTTTTTTATGTGTTGTATGAGCAGAGGCACGACAGACTCAGCTTGGTAAGCGCTCAGTGGCTGAGCATAGCTGCGTCTCAGGTCGACACAGCACACAGTGGTAGAGAGACTCCTCCTAAGGGCTTCTTTTCTTCCCTACATGTAGTATTCACAAAAAAACAGTACTTGCCGGGTTGCCAATGTTATTATCCATTGCATCAGATTATTCCTTTTATTTGATATTGTGTAGTTTTTAATAACGAGGGAGTTTTGGCCAGCCAGAGAATGAAATTTCTTTCAAAGTAAACATGGGGCTGGCCTTGAGTAGAGTTACTGAGAACAGGGGGTGGCGCGGGTGGAGTGTATTTTTAAAGTGGAGGTGTGTCTGACAAGCAGGTTTGTTGTGGTGTAAAGCTGGTCCTGAACTGACCATGACAGATGAATTGGTTTTTGTACATAGCTCCTGTAACTGTTTAACTGCCCTTTAAATGCTTTATTTTTCTATTAAGGTGAAGACGAGATTGTAATTGTAACATTTTTTCTAAATAATGTATAAGCACTACTTATCAAAGCTTTTTACTTTTAAACATAATGAATTTTTTAGTGGTGTTTTAAGAACTCATTGACCATTTTCAACTTATATTTAATGTGAGGCCACCTCAGAAATTTTGTTGCCACAACAATTCCTTCCTGTATGTATTTGCTAAGTGACACGTACAGTTAGCATGGGTTTGCATGGACTCAAAATAAAGTCCATAAATGTCTACCAGACTTCATAACATTTGAGCTCCAAAACATTCTGATATCCTTGCAGCAAAGTAGAAATGTGCCCAAATGCAGCGTGATTTTTGTTTTACTGTGTTTTGCTACAATCTCAATGCATTGTCTGGGGATGACCTTTGCTTCATGGACACATGAGTGACCTTGTGTTGCCTTCCTCAGGGTAAAGATGACGTCACTGGGGAGCCACTGATTCAGCACGATGATGACAAACCAGAGGCCCTGATGGCTCGACTGAGACACTACAAAGATGTGGCCAAGCCTGTCATAGACTTATACAAGTCAGTAAATGCTTCCCTTTCATGTCTTCACTTAATATTAGCAGGGATTTTACTGTAGAATTAGTTCTTACTGACAGCATATAAAAAACAGATTAAAACTCCATTGAAATTGATAATCACTTAAAATACACAGTATATGGTCGTTCGTTTTTCTAACATTATCATGGGAAGGTATCACAGTAACATTATAATCACAGAGAACTGAGATGTGGGTGTATTCACATGCACTATTAAACACAGATCATTAATCCCAGATGACAGACAATAACACAACACGGATGCCACAGCAAGGATCATGTGGATTGGGTAGTTTCTTGCTTTAATAATGTTGATGATGATTTTGCAAGTGTTAGACATTTCTTTTTGATCAATAATTTATTATTTTTTATAAAATAAAAAACTCCCTTTTCACGATAGATGTCAGCTGAAATTTAAATTTTGTAGATACTGAATTACATCTGCTTGTAATGGTTAAATGGTTGAGCTTTTATGACTCCAGACGAAGCTTTTCCTTTCTGTCTTTAGCCTCTATAAATGCTTCCTTCTCATTTGGTCTTCTTTTTCTTCTCTCAGGTCACAGGGAATCCTGCATTCATTTTCCGGCACAGAGACGGACCGGATTTGGCCTTATATCAACTCTCTGCTCAGCAGAGAGCTGCACACACAGCCATCAGATAACTTTCAAACCCAGACACCCTGACACTTCTCTGAATGAAGAGGTCGCAGGGGAACATCGCAAGGCCGTCAAAGGGAGTGGATGTGATGTTTCTGCTCACTGGCCTCAGCTTCCAGTTTCCCCATTAACAGTGAAGTTCAAAGTGATGCACAAGGACGCTGATCACATGTAGACGCCAACATGTTTGGGATTCAATATATTGTTGTTTTTGGAAATTAATGGTTGTGCGCAAAGCTTTATTGGTTGTGTTGTTTATTGCACTATCATAAAAAATGTCCAGATTTTTCAAAGGAAAATTGAAACTACTAATGTTTGAAAATAATAATTTTACACGAGCCTTCAAGAGCAAGCAATTTTTTTACCATTTTGTCTTTGTGTACAATTGCTCCAATTCCAAAATCCTAGTTAATTCATGGTAGTTGTGGTAAAACCAGAAGTTTAAAGCAAAACAAAAATATTAAGGAGAAATGTTTTTAAAAAAACAAACAAACAGACAAAAAAAACATTACGTGACTGACTCGAACATTAAATATGTGATATCAAACTCTATAAAATAAGATTTTATGGAAACTTAAGAGAAAGCAGACCAAGTCTGTAATGTTTACACATTCTATTAGCACTTAAAATTGGATTTTTATCATCAAGCAAACAAAATTACACTGCTATCTCTATGACTATACTAATTTAGAGTAAAAACATTCTCTTAGCCTTCAAAGTGCAGGTTGCTGAGGAGTTCTAGCTCTTCACTGAGCAGGATACACATAACAAAATCAATTTTATTGAATTCAGTCTTACTAAAGCCCTAAGTGACAGATTCAGTGAGAGCAATACTAACATGATGCATTGTTACATCATGTCTCAAGTCAAAATCAGTAGACAGTCAGTTTAAAACCCATGCAGAACTGAGTGCTGTATCATAGCAACTGTATGCACCTATTCTACAGAACCAGTTTTTAATCTGCTCATATACCCATACCCATCCATTGGGCTATGCAAACAATGTGCACTGTATAAACTGCTTTTAATTGCATCTGTACTGGAATGCTGCAGGATATTATGCAACACAACTGCAGGAGAATCTACAAGCCCCTACGATTGTTCTACAGCACACTCTGTGTGCAGGGATGACGACCATTGCACAGATTAGAGAGTGCCCTCAATATCGTTACATCCCGTTAAGGAGGCCCTGAGGTCGTAGTTACAAAAATGTCACAGATTATTGTTTATAAATGT
Organism: Naso thynnoides; assembly: GCA_029783665.1. Lineage (NCBI taxonomy): Eukaryota > Metazoa > Chordata > Actinopteri > Acanthuriformes > Acanthuridae > Naso > Naso thynnoides. The sequence goes on along the minus strand of JAQLOL010000020.1, from coordinate 7,834,255 downwards.
AATATTTTGCAGCATTTGCTCAACTTTTTAAATATTGCTGGGTACAACTTCAGTAACAGATCACATTTATCACATATTAAAGGTCACATAGATGTATATGTATAGTATAAATTACTGTTGCAAAGTGAACAATGTGTAGAATTTAAATAGGAACAATTCTTTTTACTTTTGTGGGTGATTGACAAAGGTTTGCAGCCTTTTCACCCTGCAGAATGGCTTCTTGTTAGAATAGTTAAAAATATGTCAGTAGGTCGTATTTTGGTGACACAATATGTGAGTTGGCCTTTTCAATAAGCACATAAGTGGCTGACCAGTGCAAAAAAAGATAAAAAAAATCGTACTTTCCAAATCTGTAATGCTTTCTCTGCAGTATTCAAACTTAATAGCAGACTGATACCACCTAAATTAATTATGAAACCCTGAAATAGCAGCACACAATAACACGCACAAGTCCAATCACGTGCAAAATGTACTTTTTAAAAAAACATTTCTTTGGTAAGATCAAAATGCCTCGTGGTGTTTTATGTTTTTGTGGAGGTTTTTCATTTTTTGTGGGTGTTTTACATTGTACAGGGGAAAGCCCTTTAAGATGATGGCAAACCAAAGATGCAAAAACACTGATTCTCTGTATCACTTATATATATATTGTTGTTGCTTGTGTGACAATATGATAACACTATGTTGTATGCAAAATGCCAGAAACCTGCCCATGTTTCAGTGTCTTCAGCTGAAATGTGAATTCTGTAGATGTTGATTTCATAAATGGGCTTGTGTCCTTCATTCAGCTTGTGATTTACAGCACAGCATGTCTGGATGTTCAGTCTGTTGTCGATTGAATGTGCGTGATGCTGAAGTGTTCAGTTGTCTTTGACCACACCCCACTGCTGTTGGGTAAAACCACAGTGAATTTTTCCTTCCCTATTTTTAAACCATGCTGTCCAAACATGTTGCTTTACAGGAACAATAAAACTATTTTCTCATGTGCTGTTCATTTGATGTTTCTAAAGATTAGGGAGTATTTTGTGGGCAGTGGTGGAAAGTACCTTTAAGATAAATTAATTAAAGTTAGTAAAAATTAATTGAAAATAACCCCATCTCTGGCTGCTTAAACATAAAATACTGTGCACATAAATGTATGAGTAATCATAACAGTGTAATGTAACATAGGAATTTTAAATAAGCCTTTCTGCAAAAATTGTACTTTTTACTTTTTGTATTTTAAGCATATTAGAATACAGCTGATAATTTTCTAACAAAGCAGAATTTTGAATGCAGGTATACTTGATTTGATTTGATTTGATTTACTTTATTTACATGTCTTGCCACAGAGTGGGCCATCCCACACGGAATTATATGACACCAGTGTAACATTAAAAAAAGACATTTCACTTCCAGCTTCAGCTACAGTACCCAAATACCACATACTCAGTTTTACAAACAATTGAAAGACAAAAGAAACATATTGCAACAATTGTAATGTGATACTGTGTTCTGGTAACTTGTCCAACAGTAGAGCTACCATCTCATACGTAAGACAAAACTATTACACGTAATGTAATGTAATATAATCCACTGTTTCCACTGTCTCTGTGTAAAACTACAAACCTTCTTAAAACTCAAACAAATATCCGCATATTCATTACATTATGAGAATATGACATGCTTTCTGTTTATTTTCTTTCTTTCTTTTCAGCAAACATAAAAAAATATTAGAAACTCGATGCTCCTCCCTTCTTTGCGCCTTGATCTGTCATGTGTGAAAAACAGGAAGCAGTGGAAGGGTGTGCTGATTTGCACAAAACAGAGGAACCATGGTGGATATCTAAAACACCCGCACACGTGCATGTAAACAGCAACGCCGTCCATACCTCCTCCTCTCACGTCTAATCCTCTCAGATCTGTAAATAAAGCCCATGTGCATTAGAGCAGGTTGGAGCTGCAGCCCCACTGTCACGGATTAGAGTCTCATCTGCTGTGTTTACCTTTGACAGAAGGCGCAGCGCTGCGGTTTGCACATGCATGAACCAAAGCGCAGATTTACAGTAGGCCTGTTCTCCGCTGCATAACAGTCTGCTGCTCTGTGGGTTCGAAAAACTGGAACGCAGCACAGTTAATGTTGCATTTCTGTGGGTTTTTATTCTTTTCTTTTCCTTTTTTTAATGCTCAAGTCGCCTCACCATTAGGTTTTATTATGGCGACCTCTACTGTCAGAAAGTTGTAAGACTATTTTGTGATCTGATGAGAAAAATGTTTGAAACTACAGGCTTTTTTTATATCCATATCTTAAGTCTTATTGTATTAATGTTGCACATCTCCAATTTTTCTGAAGTTTCTGAGGTCCAGCCCGTTGTTGTTTTTTTTGTTTGTTTGTTTTTGTTTGTTTTTGAACCACGCTGGCTCGGCCTCTCTGCCTGCAGGATGCGCTGAGCGGCGCAGTTTCCCTTGCACAGATTCAACACCGTCCACTCTCCATTGCACCGCCTCATTTCGGCTCATCCACATGCTCTACAGATCTACAAGCCGCCATCGCGAGACCCTGTTTGCTGCTCCTATGCCAAAATGTGATTATGTGATGATGCTGTAGCCTGGTTGCTGCTTCTGTAAACTGACTGACAGGTGACCTGGGAGTTACCGGGGGAATCCTTGCAGGAGAGTGTGTGTCAGGGCGCGTAACGCTTTGACCTTTGACTGGCAGCGAATGACAAATCAAAGGTCGGTGTCTGTAAGCGGAGCCGGGCTTCAGAGCGCATCTCCGACACGGCACAGGACGGCGCTCCCGGGAGAATGGTAGAAACCGCTCTGACAGGTAAAGTCGTCTGCAGCATTTTGCCTTTCTGCTCAATCTGATGCCGTTCATGAGACATGTTTTATGTGTGTTCGCTTCTTCCTTATACCACACACCAAGCCGAGAGAGGGAGAGAGCGAGCATCATGATGTGTGATGTTACATAATATCAGGCTCCCTCTAGAAATGCACACCACATCCCCACAGTGCGCGGTTATCATCAACATGCGCTTGCTCCACTGGGATTTGCTTCTTCCTGAGGAGACAGATTAATGTGAAAATGAAAAACTTGACCGTGTCAGGGCCTTCATGTGGCTGTGTCAGGTGCGCACACGAGCATCATGAATGACATCATTTGGCTATTTTTGTTCAGGAGGTGTCGGTTTGTTTGTGCATTGTGGAATGACACATCTTTTCTGCAAGGGAATTCATGCGTGTCTTTTATGTTATTATGATGAATGACGCCTCCGGGATGAGACTGAACAGCGTGAAGGTTGCCTCTTAAACTGGATTTTTCTGTCAGCTGATGATTCCGGTAACAGGAAACCGTTAACGGCACACATCACTCTGTCCGCAAGTCAGTGTTGCCTGTTATTATAAGAGGACGGTGGGTTTTTCTTCTTCATGACAGTCGAGCGTGATTGCAGTCTCTGTTATCTTGACCATCAGTTTCGCCTTATTCATCAGGGAAGAGCTCCTCTCTTGTATTATCCAATAACAATCGTCACATCGCCAGCAGCGTCACGCACGTCACGTGAGCAATTAAACAGCTTGGTATCATAGACGTGTTGTGGTTTGACGTTGTAATGATCTGTCTCCACATCACCAGGCTCTGCTGCGTTCAAAACTGGAAGCCAGTCAGAGTGACACCTCATACCCTGTCGAAGTAGGCTAACAGAGAAACTGAATTAAGAGCGTGTTTGATTTCTGCAATATGACATAGCTTTTGTGGGCGGGACTTAGTTATCCTGCATGTTTTAATGGACTGTAGCAGGAGTCAGCAACCTTTAGTATCAAAAGAGCCGTTTTGCCCCCCCCCCCTTTACTCACCATAAAAATCTGTTTGGAGCCTCAAAACATATCCAAGCCTCATCATGAAGATACACAACTTTAAATGTGTAAATTAACTGATCATTATTTTTAAAATAGGCTTAAATGACCATTTGTAATTTTTTTCCACAATGGGCTATTTACGCTCAGTAGCTAGTATGCTTAGTCCCTCTTTGTGTTTGTGAAACGTAACAAAATACAAAGCACCCTACTTTGATAATAAATCAGACATTTCGCAGCAGCGTAGCATTAAAACAGTAAAAGTAAAAAGAAATGGAACGTAAGCTAGTTTCAATTCAGTTTTGACTAAAGTCAATTTCAAAGTGAGTTAATCTTTAGCTGTGTTTCCAGCCTGATCATAAGACACGATACCATCTCATGCTCATTCAATTCACTGACAAAATCACAACTTGAGAGCATAGATACTGTTCCATGTGACTGTGTATCTTTTTCAATCAGAGAAATAGAAAAGTGACTCTCGGACAGTATTTTTTAATCCTGTTTCTTGGGGCTCCCTGCCCCGTTTTAAATGTGTCCCAGATTCAAATGATCAGCTCGTCATCAAGCTCTGCTGAAGTCTGATAACAAGCTGATCATTGGAATCAGGTTTTTTGGAGCAGGGATGCATCTAAAACATGTGAGCTGAAAAACACTGCTCTAGCTTTACAACAATGATAATGTTTTAAAAATCTAACCATGATTCATTCCTATGTCATTTTTTTGGTCAAAGCCACAGAGAGCCACTGCAGAGGGGCGTAAGAGCTGCATGAGGCTCAAGAGCCACAGGTTGCAGACTGGACTAGTAGTACAATGGGCATAGCATATTGAATACAGTCAGATAAAACTGGGCTACAGTGCTGGTCACCTTCGCCCTCACTGACCTGAGTTATGTAGAGTTTTTACATATCACAGTCTAAAATAATGTTAAAAATACTCTTCTTTAAAGGTGCTGAAGCATATATAAGATTTTAGCAACAATTACAATAGCCCACAATTCTTTAAGACTCTTATAAAATGTAGATTAATCATTTGACCCAAATCTGAATCGTTAGGTCACAATCAACAACAAGCTCTGAGGCTAAAAAATAAAGGCAAAAACTGCAGTTCCCTGATTGGCCACCTGAGGCTGACTCCAATAGCAAGTCAGTCCTGACGGAGCGACTTAAATGCCCAAATTCGCGGCAGAAATAAACATATGTAACCTGGTACTAAACAGGTTTCAATCTCTATAGCAAATTTGTCTGTTTGTGACAGTAGCACAGATCCTATTATGATCTAACAGTTAGTATTTCTGCTTTTCACCCATGGTGTTCTGAATTAAGCTTCTAGTATGAGAATGTTTTCATGCTTTTCAGTCAACATTCATTTAGGTGCCATACACTCTTATATACTCACATAAATACCTTGGTTTGAAAAAAATATTAACACTGTTTATACAGTACACAGTATGAATTTGACCTCTATTTACAGTAGGAATTGTAACTGGTACTTAGATATTTGACATAGTATCTTAATTGTTACTGTTGGTCAAGTTAGGATTAATCTTAATTACTTTTAATTTATCCATTTCATGTTCATGCTCACCATCACATTATTATTTATTTAAAGACTTAATTTTTTGTTATCCATCTGAATCTGGAGAGTTACAATTAACTCAAGTTATGAAATAAATGCAGTGTCATAAAAAGCACAACAGGGATACTTGCTGAATTGTGGGTAAAATATGAACAAGCAGGAAATCGAGCTACTTATGCAAGTAAAAGTATCTCAAAATTGTATGCACATACCAGAGCCAATGTACTTTGTTTTCCGACTGGTTTTATATGACAGCCTGAGCTTGTCACCCAAATCCCATTTGATTGGATACGTTCACAGTACATTACTGTCCCAAAGTTCATGAGTCATCAGAAGTAATTCAAGGGAGGGGTTTGGGGGAAAAAAAAGAGATATATTTAGAATCTAAAAAGATATAAATGAACAATCAAGTCAGGATGAGAACTCGAAAATGAATGTTAGTTTTCTCTGTGTCATCAAAGCACAATACCTCACTAATGAATAGTTTTGAACAGAGTATTTTTTATTTTTTTATTGTAAAATCTCTGTTTATGGTGCATTAAAGGGCAGGTGAACAAGGGTTTAAGCCTTTTTTTATGGTGGACGACAGACTTAGAGTGCATAAACAGAAAGAGTGGTGTGTTGTGCTCAGCACTTCTACAGGATAAATAGGATAGTTTTCAGTCCCTAAAACTAGGACACCTGCCAGCTCAGTGCTGTTAGCAAACCAGGACAACATGGATGTCATTGTTTTTCTATGAAGACACATAGTAGTAGCCAGTGCATGACGTATCCAAGACGTTAGTTTTACCTCAAAAACAAAGAATTCTTGGATTACAAGATCTAAAGACTTACTGACTTAGCCACAGATTCCCCCGTCTGTCTTACTTAGTGAATCCTACAGCTGATCCAGCAGATTCCTAGATTCTGCTTTAACTAGTATGGGGATAATCATTAATCCTAAATCTGCCTTCAGAATGGTGGTAAAAACCAATGAACATACAGCTTCCTTTGAGAAGTAAGGTCACAGTATTGTGTTACAGCAGTATCATTAAACATTAAAAACCATGCACTTTGAATTTCCTTTAAAGGCTTTTCAGGAAGTGTTAAAAGAGGGAGGTTTTTTGTTTGTTTGTTTTTTAAAAACATTTAGGGTTTTTTAAATAGTTTTTTTTTTTAAACTGTAGATGTGGTTAATTTTAGAGGTATGATACAGGCCCAAACACTATTCTATAAGCTTTTTCAAGAAAAGGCTGCAATGCTTCTCAAGATGGAAGAAATTCAAATTTCAATATTTTCCTGAAAGAAAATATTGAAATTTGAATATCTGCAACCAAAAATTATTTCCAGTGCTGATATGCTGATTATTTTCTCTATTACTTGATTAATATTATGGTCTTATAACCTCTGAAAACCAGGGCCCGCTCGATATGGGATTTTGGTGGCCGATGCCGGTTCTGATGTTAGGGAGTAAGAAAATTCTGATATCCAATATATTGGACGATATTCTCTATAATTGAATGTGGTTATGAAATACCTGTGACAAAGATATGTAATGAGGGCAGGATATCTGACAAACTTTATTCCGAACATCAGTGTATGAACAGTTAACACTTCACTTAATACCTATTAAATAATGGACTGCCCTCTGCTGAATAAAATATGTGATTACATCATTTTAATTAATAGTCTTAGCTTTTTTTCCAGCCTTAAAAAACACTTTTATTATCAGCACTTATTGGAGAACATATAGGCCGATACTGATATATCTGCAATAAACTAATATCGGCCGATAATATTGGCAAACTAATTTCCCAGAGCTTAAGGTGACATGTTCACATTGTTTGTTATTTTGTGAACAACAGTCCAACACCCAAAAGACAATATAAAGCAGCAAGTTGCCATATTTATGAGTCTGGAACTATACTGAGCATTTGGCAATTTTGCTTGAAGAATGACTGAAATGACCAACAGAAAAACTGCTTGGTGTTTTGGATTTGAGCTTGTTTCCTGTGTCATCTTGGCAGAGATGTGGTGTCCTCAGTGCACCTGCTCCCGCATCCTGAGCAGTCATTCTCTGAAGGGCATCAAGGGGTAAATATCGGTGGGCACGGTGAGGAACAAGACAGGAAGCTCGATCGCTACAATGGAGCGGCAGCACTCTGCGTCCGGTTATGGCGGGGGTATCGTTCCACCCTTTTGGACATTCCGTTCCCGCTGGGCTTTGAGCTCCCGTCTGCTCTCCTAAAAGAGTTTCCCAGGCTCATGTCCTCTTTTCAGAACCATGCAGGGTTTCCGTTGCCAGGGGACAAGGCCAAGAAAGGAAGCATGCCATCAGTGGTCAGTGTTTTGTCCTGCATGGATCCAGGGTCATTACCCCCAAATTTGAGCTAAAATTACAAATTTGAAGTTAAAATAAAATAAATTTTAAAAAAGAACCTTCTGGATTTTAGTTAAACTATAAGATGTCTGTTAACATTCGAGGCTGCTAATGATTAAGTAGAGGCTGTGAAAAACTCCCTGTGAAGCAGAGTTAGTTTCCCTCTTCTGACAAAGCATGGTGCTGTTGCAACACTTAAGATTCCTCTTACTTGAATCTTTTATTATGACAAGGCCAAGGGGTCTGTGTTCATTCAGCACAAGACTCAAATAAGAAATTTGCTCTATAACAGGCCCAGACTTATAATTTGCTCCATATTTACACCCAAGAAAGCAGGTCAGAATAAATGAGGTTATTTAAATTAACTCAAGATTTCTTAATTCTCTCTGCACCATGTCCCCGATGGCATTTGTTATTTTCATAGATGACACTGCAAATTTTACTTTAAAGCACACTTTAAATCCATTGTCTCCTGTGCCTCTTCACCATACACAACCATGACTACCACAAACTTGATCCATCAAATTTTTTTGATGTATCAGTCTTTTATTTGTTGACTGAAGATTGATTGTCAACTTTTTCGATAATCAATAGATTGTTTGAATCATTTCACAAGCAAATACTTGTGAATATTTGCTAATACCAGTGAGTAGTTTCTGCTTTTTTTGTAAATGTAATACCTTTTTGATTGAATATTTGTACAAAATGTGTGTGACTTGAACTCTGGGACATTGTGATGATCATTCTTCACAATTTTCTGTAGAAAAAATCATTAATTAGAGAATCAAGAAAGCAAGCGGCATATTAATAAGGAAAATATTTGTGCATCCCATTTAATTCAGAAGATGTTGTAATCAACAACAAAAAAAATTTGTGAGACAACTATTAATATGCACGTTGGGACTCGCCTTCCACCAAATTAGGACGATCTTTAATATGAGGACCACAGACTTTTTGAAAAGGGCCTTTGAAAATTCACTGAGAATAAGAACTGACATTACTCACAAAACTTTGATGCCACTCTTTTTACACAGGGTGTGTGAGCAAATTTCATAACGCTGTGTGAGAGTCATGGCTTCAGAGCTAAAAAATAACATTTTTTAATATAGGCTATCATTCCACAAATTTGTATGTGTCCGGTTTAATAATTTGTGGTATGTTTTTATTGTGCCACTTTGTTACTCCCATAGATAATATACTGATGGGGCATTGTAGTCGGAGGTGGAGGAATGACCCTTTTCAGATCTTTGACTCAAGTAAAAATGTGAGTCTACAAGAATGAATCCTGCATTCAAAATTCTACTTACAAGTCCAAAAATATTTACCAGCCAGTTTTAATGTACCAAAAGCAGACAAGTCTAAATTACGCAGAATGACCCATTTCAAAAATATTTTTTACAGTACTGGATTATCAATTAAACCATTTTGCAGCTGTAGCCTAAAGGTGTAGCTAATAGACTAGCCTACTTATTTGTATGGCTTGGTAGTTTAGTCTATATTAATATATTTATTGGTTTAGGCTATAGGCTGTTTTTTATTATTAGCCTACTAGCCTAAATCTGCAAAAAGAATGAGGAAGCAGTCAAATAAATGTAGTGGAGTAAATATTTGCCTCCAAAATGTACTGGAGAAGAAGTAAAGTTGCATAACATAGGCCTAACTTCAAAACTGATCTTCAGCAGCCAATCAGACAGGCAACATTCCGCCACTGGGTAACAGAACAGCATGCTGGCGGTGCTCAGTGCTACGGAAGCCGAGAAGTCTGTGCTTGCATAATTACCTCATTATCTCGAGATAACGGAGCTCGTTTTTTCCTTCTGATTCTATTCTTATAGGCGTATTATTTTAAATAGATTAGCATTTTTTATGAAAACGTCCTTTAGAGGTGAGCTGTAGGAAAACGACCTAAGTGTGTGCACAACTACCGAGAGTAACGCTCTGTGAATAATAGATGCAGCTATAACATGAGAGGATTGAGCGTTGGGGTGGATTTCCCTTTTACTCCGGCGGGGACTACAGCGACAGCAGCAGCAGCAGCGTCGTAGTAAAATGCGGTGCTGCTGAGAAAAGAGGAGGAGAGAAACGACACAGAGAGAGAGGGAGAGGGAGGAGAGAGAGAGAGAGAGAGAGGCAGAGAGCGGGGGGAGAGAGAGACCTTCCGGCAGAATATTGCTTTCACCAGAAAACAGAGGAGACTGGTTGTCTTCTCCCCGGACATGTGGTGCACCCAGCAGCAGCAGCAGCAGTAGGCAGGCAGCAGCAGCGGCGGCGGCGGCTGTGGCGGTGGTGGCGGCGACGGCGCGGCGTAGCCCACTTCGTCTTCGGGGCTCCTTTTGTCTTTAAATTCTATTTTTTTGTGTGTGTCCTTCGGTGATGAGCTTGCTGGGGGCCTACAAGAAAAAGACCAGTTACGATGGCTATGAATCTTTGCAGTTGGTCGATAGCGGCGGAGATAGCTTCAGCGTCGGCAGAGGGAGCAGCAGCGGCAGCGGCACACTCGCAGGCTCCATCGCGGCCACCCTTGGACCGAAGGCAGGCCCGCTGAGAGAGGAGGACTGCAGCACCATGGACAGCTCAGGTAAGACTCCTCATCGTCCTCCCCTCCGGCAGTGGGATGGCGATTTTAAGCTGACACGGGGAATGTTGACGAGTGAAGTGATGACTTTACACCGTATTAACGTGGCCCATAACACGATGGCTAACAAAAATGAAAGTAGCCCATATAGTGATGCTGTGCACCTCCTGGAATCCCCTCCAGGGCTCATAGTGGCTCCCACACCCCATCTAAATGACTTAAAGCTATTGTGTGCAGAACAGATTAAGACCTGTCCTGTGTCCTGATGTCAGTGGGTTTCAGAAACGTTGTCTGCATTATGTAAAGTACTGCTCAGTCCCTTACATCTTCCTATAAGGGAAACTAATGCTAATACAATTTAGACAGGCATGCTTTAAGTATGAAAAAGTCTGTGTAGACACTCATGGCATGTAGTTTCAACATAGGCGACATTATTCTTGACACCATATGCACACATCTAGTTGCACACAATACTCTATGTCACTTTTAAAGTATATAAAGATGGAAGCATTTGTGAAGAAACAAACCATCCTAATTTTTCAGCCAGTGGCCAGTTAGCTACTGTGATGCCCACATTTTGTAGCTTATTTACTGTTTCATGTAGGCTTTAATTGTAATATTGTCACTCCTAAGGAGAATAAGTGCCTCTCCAGTATGAGACATACTCTCAGTTCTAAGTTTGGTACTGGCCATGAGTAATAGATCATAAATAAGCCTAATGTATCCCATTAAATCCCCCAAAACATGATCTTGATGATGATGACAAAGGCACACACTATAATCCAGGATTATTATTAATCGGATGACAAATTTACTATATGCTTTTATAAATCATTTATAACAATTACTCTGCTCTGCCACACTGTCCTGAGTTCAGTCCTCTGTAATAGAGCCTCTTGAGAAGACTAAAGTTTTATGATGACTGTTAATGTCACTGCAGCCCCTGTGACCACTTCTGCTGCCACTGCTGTCAGTGCTGCTCCGCAAACTGCGACTACTATTACTACGTAATTAGTTCTTATGTATGTATCATGCCAAACATTTGGTCCATCATTTGCTGGATTACAAGACATGCCAAGATGAAAAAATCATCATCATCCTGCGACCACATGAACTTCTGTATAGATTTAAGAAATCCATTGTCATGTTTCTCATTTCTCAGGATATCTCCGAGCAACTGGTTAAGTTAAGTCTGTCATATCTGAACAGCCAATTCACAACACAGTGTTTGTGAATCATCCGTTGTCACAATACGATAAGCAAAAGCGTCACACAGTGTCCAGTTAAAAGGACATTTAGTCAAATACATATACTCCTACGGTACAACTAGTGTTGCTATATTAAAAAACAGTATTTAATGTAATGACTGAGTGAGAGCTAATAGGGAAGTCTGTGCTTAAATTGAAGTTTGTGTAAAGGCTGAGGAGGCTGCCCTGTCTTCACCTCACTGCGGTGCTGTGTGCAGTCAGCCAGCCTTTAGGGATGAACTCTTGTGTGAAACAAAAGAAGCTGGATGAGGAGGGTGGTCAGGTCAGTAAGGAGAGGGGATTGGGCTTAGTGATGGGGAGGATGGGTTGGGGGGATGGGCTCCAGTGTCAGATGTCTGTCGGGCCTGCCAGGCCTTATGGATGGTCTCTTTCATGTATGTGTGTGCTCGTCCCTGTCTGTGTATCCATCTGCACCATTCCCACGCAGCCTGACACTGAGGGGTAAAGGTTGATGGTCCAGAAGGTGGGAGACACATTCGAACAAACCGCTGATCTTTCTGCCAGTGCCGCAAGCTCTCTCTTTGTTTCCTGTTGATGTCCTGCTCCCTCTCTCTGTGAGTGGCTGGTCTCTCTGCGGCTGTGTTCACCTGATGGAGCCTGTATCAGAGCCTCCTCTGGTGTCTGTATTAGGGAGGTTTGTCACTGTAACTGGCTCAACAGTCTGCACACTCCCACATCCATCTGGCCACAGACACAGAGGCACACAAACCAGATTACAGCCAGATAGGCATGCAAGGGTGCAGATTCACACAGATATGAAATAGAAATAAGATGCAACATAAAATATAGACCATGTGTGTTATGATATACTGGAGACCAGAAATGTAGGGAGAAAAAGGTAAAGTTTATTTACACT